>JBBCBC010000032.1:24913757-25380084 GCA_037126765.1 Stenogyne calaminthoides
CAAATTCCAATTGAAAACTCAATTTCACTTACTCACCCATCCTTGACCCGCTTTTTGTTCTTTTTTTACCACTACCCAACACCCTTTCCTAAATCATCGATTCAGATTCATATGAATTTGTACAAAGGGATATACTCTGAACCAAATCTTGTTTTCATAACAAAGTCTAATTTTTTTCCACTATGTATTTATTGATTACATTGTTATTACTTGATTAAAAAGTCAACAATGAAAGATCATCCTATGAGTGGCCGAGGAGTGATGAAAATAGATAACTAACTACTTATTTATCATTACGACAAATCAAAATTACTAAATAATAACAATTTCCATTATCCCCAAACTAAGTGCTATTCTAATTTATACATTTTCATTAGTTGGGCTGAACTTTCGCCTACTAAAAAAACAGAAAGAAAAGATATATTCTTCTTTCCTCTATAAATATGTAGAATGGAAAACACCAAGCTAAACTCTATAAATTCGTTGTATTCCCACTCTTGGTTTAGTTTGTCTAAATTTGAAAATGCCTCCTAATTTAATCCACACCATTTAGAAACCCTTCAGCAAATTCATCAAGGTATCATTCCAGTCTGTTTATGCACTGGACTTTTATTTAGTGGAATAATTTAGGTACCATTGGGTACCATATGTAATTATTCAGCTTTGACTAAATTCGTAATTTTTCGCCTCATTCTTTATGGTAAAGTAACTCTATATTGTCTCAATCTTTATGGTAAAGTTACTTTTTACACTTTATCAATTTATCACATAAAAATAATAAACAACACTTTTTACCCCCAATTATCTATCACTTTATCATATAAAAAATACTAATAAACAATTTTCTTACTCCCACCACTTTACTTCATTATTCCACTAAACCCCATGAATAAAGTGAGAATCCCATAAAGAATGGGGAGGAGGGAGTATCATGTTATTTACATGACGATGAGCACATACCAAATTGTGAATGAATCAAACTTTAGTCAAAATTGCAATCAAGTTGAATAAATTTTTGCCTTATAAATACATAATTGCATTGAATCATATAAATTGATATAATCAAGTACAAAGCAATAATAAGCGTTAGTACTTTGTACTCCTCCCACCATCCTATTGTAATTATCTCATTTTTTTGCTGAATAGTTTAAAAAATAATATTAAAATATTAGTTGGTGAACCTTGCTTTTTTTTTTATAAAAGTGAGGAGGTGTAAATTAAATGTAGGGCCTTTTGTTTTATTTGGGATAAAATATAGAGTAGTGTAGTGTTACTTTTTCCATTTATAAAATAAAAAAGTTATAATGAGACATCCATAAAATAAAAGCGTAAATAATTACGAGAATGGAGGAGTATTAAATACGTCCAATTATTTTTCCCTTTACTATAAAAAAGGTAGTACCACCCAAAGTTAGCAATGTGTGTGTGTAAATATAAATATGATATAATTTTGAGTGGCAGGATACAGGGAAGATGTTAATCTCCAATTCCAAAGATCTCAGCATTGTCTGGGAAATGATAATCGATACTGAACGTACCAAACAACAAGGAGTGAGTTAATTATTCTTGCCACCTTTCTATTAATTTAAATTCGAAAAATAAAATAGGGTCTATAACTTCTAAGTACTTTTTTATTTTTTCTCGAAAATATTAAATTTTGGTATTTTGATTTTATCTGGCGTAGTTAGTACACCACGCATTTCGGGTCCTTTGACTTTTGTAAAATTTCATTTTACCTTTAATTCTGGCATTAATTCTTTTTGATCACCTTTCATTTTGATTCGTAAAAATACCTCGATTTAAAATCAAAGTCTTAAAGTCATTGTAGAACCAAAATCAAAAAGGTAGTTATAGGACTAAATTTAAAATTCCCTTTAAATTCATCAAGCTTTTCAAAAATATAACATAAACTGATCAAAGTACACACACATCAGTAATTTGGCAGCAGAGTTGCATCAAGTGTAATCGTCGAGGTCACGGATTGGTCCACTTAAACGAGTCTTAACAAAGAGCTATTTAGCGGGGCTTCCTGGTTTGGTCTCCAACCCGAAGCATTCGGTGCGTCCGTATACATTATGGTTAAGAGAGGAAAAAGAAGGAAATTGGTGGACAAAGATTTACATGAACCCTAATCGAAAGGTGAGTTTGATATTAAGGAAAATGTTTGAAGTGTGAGAAGGGCAATTCAGAAGATGGAGGATTTATTTTGGGCTGTATGAAGTGTGAGTGGAAAATGGAAGGAGGTCTCAACATTCGCCATGCATTTATCACAGAATCACAAGTGAGAACAGAGATAGAGACAGAGAGAGATTCCGTTAATGGGGAAATTACCGATAGGTGCAAATTCTTTTTATGTAATTACTAATGGTGTACACAAACGTGGATTGCATATATAACTAAAGTTGCACGAAAATGTACTATTATGTAACCGCTTTTGTCTCTCTATTAGTAAATTGCATCCTTTAAATGCAATTTATCGTAAGTCTCCCGTATTAATGCTCTAAGATATGAGTTTTTGTGGTGAATTTGATGTTGCTTGTATGTAATAATGAGCAATTTGCTTTGAATGCTAATAATAAAATGCAATAGTGAGAGTGATTTTCATTCTTGTTGGGCCTCTAATTAATTTCTCGGGTTATCATTGCTATCACTTTTTGGTACCATGTTTTAAGATTTTCCTTTATTAACTCTTGATGAAATCTATTGGTGTTATTCACTTTTGGTCTCATCCGTTAAATATATAGTTTGGTACCTATAGTGCCAATTTTTTACCATCTCTACACCAATTTCAAACTTATGAATTTTTCGCCCCAATTTTCGGTTAACAATTTTGCGCAAATCCTCGAAAATTCATTCGTGACCATAATTGACCAAAAAAGGACTATTTTCAATTCTTCGATTCCCAAAACGAAAACTGCAATTAATTAATATTTTTATTGAGCAATTAGTTCAGTTTCAATCAGATGCATGAGATCACCACACTTACTATCTCAAATTAATCAATTCGGTGAAAAGTCAAATGAGTTGATGGATTAAGAGGGCAAAATAGAGACCACAAGACTAATAAGTAATAATATTTTGATCGGTCCTCATAGTCAGTAGCAAACATATATGACTTGTTTCAAGCAATAAATTGGAAAATATATATAAAATAGAGTAAAAAATGGTCTTATAACTTGTCTACTTTTCTAAGTCAATTTTTCGATTAGGTCAATATTAAAAAACATCGCAAATTTGATCCAAAATCACGGAACAAACGTCATTACGAAGGCTGCATAAATGTCCAATTTTGGTGAGAATCATCTAATGCTTCCAATTTCGCCCAAAATTAAATCTCAAAATGGCATGCAATATTATTTTCAAATTTTTTACAATTTTGGGACTACACTTGGTATTTTTTTAAATATTTAAACTAAAAGTTAAAAAAAAATAAATTGGGACCAAAACATGAAAAAAATAGACAAGTAGTGAGAATCATTAGATGCTGGACAAATTTGGTAGATAGTCTAATAATGAATGTGACTATCCACCAGAAACTTTAAAAGTAAATTATTCTATAATATCTTTTCTGAAATAGAATTTTAAATAACGGTTTTCTTATATAAGTTATTTATTACTATGTTTTTTTTCTCAGATCGAGTAAAGATCATAATTTTTTAAATCTTAATTAAAATTAACTTCGCTAGAGTCTCTTTTCTCAACTTGATTAGAAGTAATTTGCATGAATTATCTTCTCGATAACCACAAAACTTATAAGCAGTTCTTGATGTGTTGACAATTTGAATTCTTCTCCTTCAAGTCAAACTTAATTATCTCGAGAATTACTTCTTGACCAAAAAAAAAAAAAGAAGTTTTTTGTTAAATTTTTCCTAGATTGCATGAGTTGATATGTTTGACTTTATCTCCATCAATTCATGCTTTTGTATCCTTTCATGCTGAATTACCTAATTGGCAAGGATAACTCTTGATCGATTTCTCATTTCTTAAGTTTGCATTTTGAAATTTGAGGATAAACTTGAAATTTGAGCATTACTCCACTAATATGTAGATTTGGGCTTGGAGAGTCAGTAAAAAAGACTTGAGAGCTGCTATAAATAGCCTCCAAATAGTAACAAATGGTCTGCCAAAAGTTTCACTTGAGAGCGTGTTAAAACCGTCATGTATTTCTCATTTCTAAGCTTCACATTTTGAAATTTGAGGATAAACTTGAAATTTATAATACTCCACTAATACAGAGATTGGGCTTGGAGAGTCATGAAATGACATTGAAGAACGGAAAGAGTAAATAAAATTTCTCCAAATAGTAATGTAGCTTGTCCAAGCAAGTTTCGATTTGGTATTTAAGCAAAACTGGCTTACAGAAAGAGCTGCTCATAACCGCCTCCAAGATGCAACATAAAAAGCCGTTTTAAATTTCCACCAAGTTCTCCCAATTAATTGAGGCAATTACTAGAAAGTCAAGCTTTAGCCCCACCAAGCCTCCCAATTAATTGAGGCACTACTCGCCCCAATGGGGACCTAACACGGACTCGCTCGAAATGGGGATCAATTCCGCCGCACTTGCTTTCTTGCATTTACTAATGAATTTAATTCTATATGTTCTAAAAATCATTTTTTTCTTACAATTTTTTGCAATTCTTTTATTTCAATTATCTTATTTATTATTAATTCAATCACATTTTTATATAATAATTTTTTATATAAATTTAAATTTAAATTAAATTAAATTAAATTAAATTTAAATTATATTTTTTACTTGTACTTTTTTTAACTACCTTTCTTTTAAACTCAGAATACTTTTCTTCTAAACAATTAATACTTTTCTATCAAAATAAATAATATTTTTTCTTAACAAGTAATATTTTTTCATCTTAACAAAGTAATACTTTCTTTTAAAAACAAGTTATACCTTTCTATCTAAACAAGTATCTTTTCTATTTAAACAAGTAATACTTTCTATCTAAACAAATAATACTATTCTATTTAACAAGCAATACTTTTCATCTAAATAAGTATTATTTTTCTTTAAACAAGTAATACTTTTTCATCTAAACAAGTAATACTTTTCTTTAAATAAGTTATACCTTCTTTATCTAAAACAAGTAATATTTCTTTCTATTTAAACAAGTAATACTTTTCTATTTAAACAAGTATTAGCATTTTCATCTAAATAAGTAATACTTAGACAAAATTGAATTAATTTATAAGATTATTAAATATTATAGGTATTAATTTATAAGAATTAACAATGATAAGGTCTGTGTATGTAATATTATGAATTTAATATTATGAACAAGTTTTTATATAAGGGTTTGTGGGCATCTCATTATATAAGACGAATATTAAAATAAATAACACGGTAATTTGAAATAATAAAAATATTTGAATTGTACATAAAAAGAATTTACAAAACAAAAAATAAAACAAAAATACAAGATTTATAAAAAAAAATATTATTCACTCGAGAGCGATTATGAACCGCCTGCTTTACCTGACAAAGGGTTCAAACCGCTCATATTTTTGCACAATGCTATGAACCGCCGCTCAAGTTTGATCTTGACAACGGTTTCTTAAATCAATATTTTTTTTTTTAATAGTATCCCGCTTCCTGGGCGACCACTTTATAGCTATTCAAAAAAAGCAAAATAAGCTCAGTCGAGCCTCCAAGCTCAAATGTGTAGGTAAAGGTTCGGCCACAAATATATAGACTTGTTTTTCTCCTTTTATGGATGTCCTAAATGTATGTGTTTATTACATAAAACAACTTTTTAATTAATTTGTCAATATAACTCCTCGTGTATTAATTATATGGAAACTATAATTATCATTATAAAGGGATATAATAGAAATTTAGTTTGTTTAATTCTACTTTTCTTCAATACAATTTCTAATCATGAAAAACAAATGCTCCTCATATATCCGGACTACGGAGAAGAGATTTAAAGTCGCATTCACGTGAATTGAAAGTATACGTAATATTTTTTAATATTATTATTATTATTATGCATGACAATAATATATATTGTATATGTATATATATATATATATTATATTTTTATAAAACAATTATACTCTATATATATATATATATATATAAATAATGATATTTGGAAAAAAGATCATCATTTAAATTTAAAGTTTGTATAATTTTTGCCATAAATTTGTTACCTATTATTTGGATTTATTTAGATTTAAAGATTATTTTATTTTGAATTAATTTCCGAGGTATGTGTGTATAATTAAATTTGAACGCGCTTCCAATCAAAAAATCTAAATATATCCCCTGATGCATAATAATATAACATCTCTCATATCAAAAATTTGTATGTTATTGTATACAAGTAATATGTGTAATTAGCTCAAATTAGGATTTTAATTTTCGTTTTGCCGTGCCCAATCCGCACTTTAATCCGGGCTGGGCTTTCTATTTCTTCTTTCCCGCATTCCATGTGTGTTTCTTCCTTCATGATCTACCGATTTTTGCTTCTCGATATTTTTGTTGTCATATGTTGTTTAGAATTTGATTGAATAAATCTTCTTATCACATTGTTCTTTAACTGTACTGGGATCAAGATTTTTTTTTCAAGACTTGCAATCGGGTTTTTGTCTGCGTAGTAACACTTTTGTTCATAGGTGAACACTCTTTCGATCATGTAGGTAACACATCAGTTGTTCTTTAAATTATGCACTGACCGAGGATTTCCTTTTTCAAGGCCAGATTTGGGGCTTTTTTTTTCTACGTGGTAACACGCTTTTCTTCATAGGCAACAATTTTGTCTAAGTAAGAATAATATGCTTTTATAATAATATATAACATCAGACATAAGTCGTCGTGGATACTTTAAGTGAATACTCATGTGTTGGGCCATATGATAAATGTATTTTTAAAAAATGATAATGTAATTTTATTTCACGTAGAACACATATCGCTTTTTATAGCATCACATTTTTTTCATGTAATAAATACACAGATGAAGTAACACAAAAAAAAACGATCAAATATATTAACAATATACTGCACTACCAAAGTTACAAATATTTGACAAAGATATCTATCTATAAATATATATGCTACTCCGTCTGCCCAACCCACAAATTGGGATCTCACACTGCACTCCACCTGCACCCGCTTCTCGACCTACTTAGATTTTGAGTAATTTACCTTAAATTATGGTAGTATCGCATATATCAATAGCAGCAATATTTCATAAGAGCCCTACTGCCTTGCATATAATATATATCGACAATGACACCTAGAACGTGAGAGAGAGAATCACGATAAGAATACATCTTTACAATTCAATTGAACAATATAATTAAACTAGCAATTAATACTTTTTGGGCTTAATTAATAAATTAATGTTTTTTTATATAAAATATATTTAAATCAGACGATGTACTTGGTGTATACAAGACTTTGGCGTATTTAAATAATCAACGCTTGGAACACAAGGTCGGGAAAGGTAAACTATAAGAATGTTGATAACTCATACGGGACAAACTTTTTTGTCCTTTTCAACATGCATCTCTTTTTTCGGGCCTCTTTCGACTTTTCAACTCACAAATATGTTTTTTTTTTACCATTCTATCAATCTTCTTAATCTCTCATCCCTATCTCGCTCATCCTAACTCTGCACTCTAACTCAAACCCTAAACCCAACTATGAACACCGAATCTCGGTTCCTCGAATCTCTCGAGCTATGAACCCTAACCATGAACATATGAAGGGTTGGCCCGGATTGGGCCGGTTCGGTCTTGCTTTGAGTTGGAATATGTGGTGTAATTGGGACGAGATTATGCAAAGCGGTAAAATGGTGAAATGACATAACTCGTGGATTGAAAAAATTTTAGAGCAAAAAAAAGAGAGATACAAATTCAAAAAAGACATTTTGTCTATTTTCTCATATCATGTAACAAAAATCATGACATTCTTAATTGTTGTTAGACGACTAACGGGTAAGGTCTTGTATGCACTTTGCGGCACTGCACTTATAGCGCATTTTAGAAGCGTGCAACTTATTATGTCAAAAGGCGATTTATTACATAAAAAGCCAAGAATCGCTAATATGGGGAATATAGTTGCACGCTTCGCTTTTGTCTGCAGCCGGGTACACACGCATTAAATGTATGCAGAATCACAAATATAAATACCTTCGTATATATCTGTATTATACATATCTTACACAAGAATTGATAATTCACACGACACAAAGACGTCGCATGTTTAATCACCGAAAGATATAGCTACCTTTTTTTCCCTTCAGCTTGATCAATGAAAGATATTGATAATATCAACTAGAATAAAGTGGTCGAAAATTGGACACTATTTATTTATCATCCAATATTCCTTTCAAATTAATATATTCTCCAGATTGTTGTGAATAAGTTGTACCTGGAGCTGACATCATCTCCACTCTACTTCTCCCTATATATATACATACAACCAACAAACGACAAAAATCATATCAAATACTAATTAATTACCTTATTCTCATAAAATCATAATAATTTCTACAACTATTACCTGAATTTTTTGGAATGGCTCCAACTCAAATCCACACCATTCAGAAACTTCTTCAACTAAATTCACTGGCTGCATATATATACATTATACATACATGTTCATCTACAAGAGTCATGATTTTTTTCAATATATGATTAATTTGCTAGATCCATAGTTTTCTGCTTAAACTCTTTTAGCTAGAGAAGCTTATAATGGCGTAATTTATCATTTTTAATTAAATGTCGTTTTCTTGTAGTGATTGGCATGCATGACGAATTAATGTTAATCATTTGTGCGTATTGCCAAGGAAGGATGATGATTCAACCAAAAGATCTCAACATCGTTTGGGGCAAAGATAATCGTTATTGAACGTCCCCAAAACAGTGAGCATATATATCTTGATTTCAATTTATTTAATTAAATTGATCAAATTTTTTGCATCCATTAAATTAGAGAAAAAATATATATATATACTTCCTCCTATTCGTGGGGTTTGCCTGCAGAGTTGCATCAAGGAGTTGGCTAGGAAGTGACCGCAGCAGAACAAACGAGCTCCTAATAAGAGGTACGAGGTGGGTTCGTTGCTTCGCTGAACTGATGCATTCGGGTGGGGCAAGTATCTGTACATTCTTGTTAAGAAGGGCAAAGATGGAAAACTGCATCCACAAAGATCAACATCAACCCTAATCACAAGGGCCAATTCGAGATTAAAGGAATGGGACAAAATTAAAGATGAGCAATATTATAATTCACGAGTCAAACGATGTAAGGCTTGGCTTGCGTGTGTGAAGTTTGGAGGAAAATGGAAGGTGGTCTCAATTATTCATCATGCATTCGTCAATGAGTTATTATGAAGAAAAATTCAAGATTATCATGCAGCTCAATTTTTATTTTTAAAATTAAATAAATCATGATTTATTCATGATATTTACTTCATTGGAGTTTCTTGATGACTTGATAGATCGAAAATATAATACTACATGTGATAGAGATATATGTACTCCATTATATAACGTTTACGTAATATGAATGGTTATGCACTTTCTATTTTAAAAAAAATTCATATTCTATCCTTTTGCAAAATGATTATTTATATACTATATATATATAAAAGTAAATTCTCACAGATAATTACTGCAATAATAATTGGCATGGATCTCTTTCATGTATGTCATTGTATTCATTTCTATTTTTGGGGAAAAGTTACCATTAAAAAAATATTTATATTAATGTGCACCCATCAAGAATCAAAACCTACAACCCTTCACTATAGACATCAAATAGTTCACCATCAAGCTACCAACATTTTGTGGTTAATTAATTGTAAAATATAAATATATTAACTCTTACGCTTTTTTATTTTATCAATATTATTATCTTTTATTTTTTCTCAAGGTTTAGCCCATCTCTAATTTTTTGGTCCCAGATCCATTAGCTGATACGGGCAACCGGGTTTTTTTTACCAAGATTTTTATACTTTACTTAACATTATTTTTTGTTTTCACTTAATAATGTTCTTTAATTTGGTTCTTTAGAGGCATCGGTTTTCACCTAACCATAGTGTTAACTTGCACACCTAACCTCTTGATTTCGATTTAGGGGTGTTTGCAATGACGGAGGAAATGAAAAGGGTAGGGTATGGATAGTTGTGGTGGAATGAAACCCATTCCTAATCTAAATGGAGGTATGGTGGATTCCCTAAATTGGAGTGAATCATTCCCATTCCACATACCTTAACCCCAAAGTATCCATAATCAAGGCTGCCATGCGCATTTTTAAAATCAAAAGTTGTGTGATTATGACTAATTGTTTCATTATAAGTTGTGCGATCTTAAATGCAGATCAAAATAAAATTAATCATAGTAATTGGGAAGATAAAAACTTGTATAGACCTGGACACGCTATGAACTCGTTAATTAAGTATCACTGCTACATACAAAAACTCACCGCTATGTATAAAAAATCCATATATATTTATCAGAACGATAAAAAACAATCATTGTTTAAAAAAAATATTTTATATTTTTAAACATAAAATTTTTGTGCATAATAAAGGATAGTTTTATACATAATAGTGATAGAGTTCATGTATGAACTCTAATCTACATGAGTGTTAATCGTGAATTAAATTGAGTAATTATAAATGTAGAAACTTGGATAAAGAAAGTGATGAAAATGAGAAAGGGAAGTTATTCGTAAAGTGGTATGGCGTTTCTTTCTATATATAGCTTCGTCCACTTTACGAAAGGAATAAAAATTTACTAAAGATGTAAGATTCACGTAACGCATACAGTATTTGTGTTTGTATTAGGGATGCATAACGCGGCTTTGTTTAAACCAGAATTCAAATTTCCGCCAAATTTTTATCAACCCGCAACTCCGCCTCATTTCGGTAGAACCCGGCATTGGTTTAACTCCGCCTCTGCTGCTCACTTCAATTTTTCCATATTTTTAATTTATACTCCTAACTTCATACATATCATTCCTAAAATAACACATTAACTAGAATCATTCAAATTATAATAAATAAAATACCTAATTTCATAATCAATCTCACATCATAGAGCACAAAAATTAAAAAGTTTTAATCAATCCTTACAAAGAAGATTATTTATCGTGGGGATACCACCGAATTAACTCTATTTTCTTCGTATTTCATCTATTTTAAAAATGATATATGTTAGGTATTTTAGGAAAAATAAATAAAGATGAAAGTATCAAATAAATAAATAACAAATAAATAAAATACAAAAAAAAAATTATCTCTACCTCCAATTCATATAATTATTTTATAGCCCTCCGATTCATATACAATTAATACTTGAATTTGTATTATTTGAATGAATTAATTGAAATTTGTTTTAAATTGTGTAATAATAGATATCTATTTATTCTAATTTCTTCTCAATCTAAACTAAAGCACTTATTCAATAGAAGAAATCGATAAAGCAAGAAAGAAACAATTCACCGTGAAAGAAATAAATTTATAAAAAATACATTTAATTTAATAAAAAAATATAGAATAATATATAGTTTATATATGGGCGGGGTTTACTCACCACTGAGAATTCCGCCCCGCCTGCTAGAAAATCCGCTTGGACTGGTTTAAAGGCCCCAAACCCTTTGACGGAGTTTAACCCGCCCATTCGGCGGATTTAGGCCAAAGTGGTTTAACCTCGCCCATTGCCATCCCTAGTTTGTATAAGTAGTTTTGATGATCTCAAAACCTTAAATTGTTGTGGTTGTATAAGTAGTTTTGATGATCTCAAAACTTTAAATTGACCTTCGAATTCTATCTCATTCAAAAAGTTTCTAACTTGCAGGCGTCGGAAATCAATTTATTTATTTAATTTTACTCAACATTTCTCCTCACCATGGGCCTAATTATTAATTCTTCCATTCAGATGAGGCCCAACGAGCGACAATTTAAATGAAAGCGGAAACAGTTTACTTGAGAATCTAACCTGTGGATCTCGGCCGAGCCAAAGGCTCGATACTAATTTTCGCCTCATCTAAAAAGCTCTAATCTGTAGAGAGGGTCAAAATTAATAGTTTATTTAAATCTTTTCTCAACACTTTTTTTTTTTTCTTTTTCCATATCATAGAGTTAGATATATGACAATCACAATTGATTAACACTAAATTGCATATTTCAAAGATAAATAAATTGCATATTTAAAATGAACGAAGTAAAAAGTTAATTAGTGTTCCACTCTTTGTATTTCATAATATGACGGAAATAATAAAAATAGCCAATCTAACAAACATGTTCGATCCATAATATAGGGATTATGTAAACTTGTTCATACATAAATTCATAATATTACACTTCATTTAACTTGTATCACTATTAATTCTTATAAATTAATACCTATAATATTTAATATTCTTATAAATTAACTAATTTGTCTAAGTATTACTTATTTAGATGTAAAAGTACTATTACTTGTTTAATGAGAAAAAGTTATTACTTTGTTTAAATAGAAAAAGTATTACTTATTTAGATAGAAATGATAACTTGTTTAAAAATAAAAAGATTACTTGTTTAGATGAAAAGTATTACTTGTTTAAAGAAAAATATTACTTATTTAGATAGAAAAGTATTGCTTGTTTAAATAGAAAAGTATTATTTGTTTAGATATAGAAAAGTATTACTTGTTTAAATAGAAAAGTATTACTTGTTTAGATGGAAAGGTATATGTTTAAAGAAAAGTATTATTTTGTTTAGATGAAAAGGTATTACTTGTTTAAAGAAAATATTATTTATTTTGATAGAAAAATATTAATTGTTTATAGCTTAGTAAAGTATTACAAGTTTAAAGTTAAAGGTAGTTAAAAAAGTACAAGTAAAAATATAATTTTTAATTTAATTTAATTTAATTCTAAATTTAAATTTATATAAAAAAATATTATATAAAAAAATGTGATTGAATTTAATAAATAAGATAATTGGAAATAAAGAATTTTAAAAAAATTGTAAGAAAAAATGATTTTTTAGAACATATAGAACTACTCATTAAGAACGTTAAGAAAACAAGTGCCCGAGCGAATTGGATCTCGATCAGCGCCTAAGGTCTCGTGGTTCGTCTCCCATGGGAGCGTAATAATTGCCTCCCAATTAATTGGGGAGACTTGGTGGCTTATATATGAGATGCTTGTGTTCGCGGCTCAAAAAACTCATTTTCTTAAAAAAAAGTGTTGGAGAGCGTTAAAACCGCCCAAGGAAAAACTTGGTATCGCGGTTATTAGAAACCGCTGTCCAAGTGCCATTTCTGACAAGGGTTTTTATCACAATCAAGCTAACAGCTTGTTACTGAGAGCGTTATAAATACAAAGATTATTTTTACAAATATTCAAAACCTAAATGCCAGATAATACTTTAAGCATATGAATATGACCAACTCCAATTGTACACATGCACGCATGCCGTATTCAAAGATTCTGCAAATGTTTTACTACTTTTTTAACTTTTGAAATTGAAATATCGATATATATAATTAATCGGGTGGAAGGATTAATTAAATACTACCTATCAATCAGAATAAAATAAGTAGTAATCGACATTTTTGTAATCACTTGCACACTTCAAATAATAATATTCATCATTAATTTTCCAAGCACAAGAATACAATTACTAATCCAATTATGATGACCCTTTAATAATACATATTGTCATTATTATTTTTAAGTTATACCAAACGGTACCTCTAATTAAATAAAAATGTTACTTAAAAGATTTGAGGTGTTATGATTGAGCCCCCAGATATAAAAACAACATCTTTCAAATATGAAAAGCTACATAGATTTTGGAAATTGGTGGCGCCGCCCTCATCACAATAGAAAAATGTGAACCATAATTATAAAGAAACCATCACTTGGAGGAATCTGATTCCAAGTGATATGATTTTGGTTTGATCTTTTATCTATGCTACCATTTTCATCATATATATAGCGTAGGAATGATGCTGAAAACTACTAAAAAATAGAAATTAGCACACAAAAAAGAAGCGACGAAAAGATTATCTTGTAACGCGTGTGCAAAAAGTGAATAAGCTTTCAAATGGAGAAGGATAATTAATGGAGGCCATATAAAACAAAAAAGGACAAGCATCATCATATGATTCTGGATTTTAAATTTGAGGATACGGAATATAGTAAGTTAAATATTAATTATTAATAAAAGTCATATACAAATTTAATGGCCTAAACAAAAAACGCATATGATATTCGTTAAAATTAAATTACAACCCAGTTCTTCGAGTCTTCATTTTTGAAACGATCTATGACATTATCATCGAAATTAGTTGAAACATATCCTTCCCAATGAAAGTAACTTAAACAATCATTCAAAAGTTGATCACCCATGCTATTCCGCAACTTATTTTTTACATAGGTCATCTTGAGAACACTTCTTTCCACACTTGCGCTACATCGAGAATCAACATCAACTTGATGAGTAAATAAAATTCGATGGATAAGGTTATTCTTCTTTGTCTCGATACATCATCGAAGAGCATCAAGATCATGTAAATTCCGGAACTCAACATCTCTTCGTGATATCTCCAATATATAATGTCAAGTCGACGTCAAAGCCAACATATCAATAGCTTGCAAACTCAGAGGATAAAATGTGACGAAGTTTGAGCATTCTTTGTCAAAAGAAGAGAAACCATCTGCGGGACTTGGTACTCGACATGCATATAAGTAACTCAGATGACCTTCATCAAACTGCTTCCATCGAAGTTCTTGAATTTGCAAATCAATTTATCGTGATTCAAAAATTCAAATCAAAATGTCGGCTGTCTGCACTTGGTCACCACAACGCCTTCGATCTTCCTCAGGGAATATATGAGCATCCACATTTTGAACAACAATGTCATACTTAGTGCAAATGAAGTGACCTTATCCAAGAGAGGTTCCCATCCACTATCCCTGTGTTTTGCAAACAACCCTTTGTTAATGAAACAAGAGACATAGCATTGAAAAATATTTCTTGATTCTTTCTTTGCAAAAGCATTACACAAATCATTGGAGTAACCAAAGACGAAGTTCCTCCATCAAGTGTGCCATAAAAATAAAATCAAATGCCCCAATTGAGTACAAAGTTGATTAGCTTTTTATCCTATCCTCTCGGGTTAAAGTCGTTTTTTCAATCACCGCAAGTACTCTGATAATTGTAGGAAATATGATAACATTCAAAAGAGTTTTATAATGAGATCCCTAACGTATCACTGTGCCTCTTCAAACTAAGTTCTCTGATTCAAACCCATCCACTTTTAAGTTCTCCCACTTTCAAGGCTTCAAATAACATTTTCAGCTTGACTCTCTCAGATCATTTCTTCGCTATAAGAAACACCAATCACATTTAATAAATTTGAAAGTTGTCTCAAAAAGCCAAATACAATCATTGTTTTTTTAGCAACAAAGAAGAAGTAAGCACTGAAGTTGATGAGCAAAACAATGAATGTGCTACTTATACGGGAGTTGTCCTCCGCATAATCAAAGTCTTGGGCTACCATTTACCCCACCTTTCATATTACTAGCTCCATCATATCCCCTCGCCTCTAATTTTAGATGACTTAAAGAATGTTCCAAGAAGACATAATTGCACATTTATGTCGCAAAGAAGTTGGTATTACCAACAGTATGCCAAGTCCAAGAAATCTCTCCACCACCTGTTCCCTTTTTCGCTATCAACATAACGCAAACAAAGAGCTAATTGTTCCTTATGAAATACATCACTGACTCATCACCAATATACCAAAGTAGTCATCACCAAGCTCCTCAACAATGTGCTTAGTTATTTCTTTTTTGAAGACAACAATTAATGATATCTTTCTCCAATTCGCGTGGAGATGTCATTTGACTATTTCTCGAACATTTTCAAGAACAACTTTTTAACATCCTTTATGTCCCGCTAGCCATTTCAAAAGCTCAAGAAATTTTCCTTTATTAATTGATTCTTCACTTTCATCATGCCCACGACATGCCAACCCTTGAAGCAAAGAAACCTTAAAACAAGAAAATGAGCCTCAAACCAGATTCATACTACTTTAATCACTTCACTTGCATTATCAAAAGTATGTACATTGACTTTTCATTTGAATCTCTTAAATTCACAAATTTTTGTAAGCAAGATTACGTGAACTTTTAACACCACCAACACATAAACCTAATAGGTTTATCTCCACGCATCAAATCCTTCATTAATAAAAAGATTCCCCACACTACTATCAATTTCCATTCTTGAATAGGTAACATTATAGTGCCAAAACGCCGCAGAGATCATTCTCAATACTATACTGTCAATCATACTTTTAAAACCAAATGACACTATATCGACGATACCTCCAAGGTCCCTTTTCGGCGGTTGTGAGTTTTGGGTCGACAAGATCCTTTAAGAATGTATGCTCTTCTCACCGTGATTTCTTTTGGTTCGGAGGATAATTCATGATGTTTATCCGCTTCTCGATCATTGGGAAGAAGCTCAACATCATATCGCAATTCTTCCTCCAGCTTGCACACTATTAAGATTTGAACCATCAAGATCCCTTTATTTCCTTGATTTTGATTTTGAGACCCACCATCATACGAAGGTGACTCATTATCTCTTGAGAAGTGCAAGAAGCTCCTGAGGCTTCATTTTCTTGAACATAAATTCTCAAGATCAAAGGCTTTTTTCATTGTCTGAGTTTCTTTTGACATGATTCCTAATTTAATTAGATATAGCAATAATAAAGATTACAACAAGTTGTGATTATAATTTACTACAAACCTCTAATATGGGATGGGTCGTTCGATTTCTTCTCAAATTGATGCTTGCGACTCTTCAATTCTTCGCAACATTTTTTACATGGTCTTTAATTGTCGATTATCCTTCGAATCCAAGTTCTCCTTAACGATTTTGAGGTCATGCTTAGCGTTGTTGTAATTTCTCGAGCAAGATTTATACTTCTTCCTCAGCGCATCATCTCCGGAATCATGATGAAGCTGATTAAGTTTATCTTTGATTTCATCGGATTTTTCTATGCCCATCGATTATGACACCGGCGACGCTTCTGATATCAATGTTGGTGAACCTGTTTATCTCAGGTTTGATGATTTTCCAGCATTGCTTTGATTTTTTTGTATCAAAGCAAAGATCTCTGAGATAATGCCCGATTTCTGAATCGTCTCCTCCTACGTCGCTTCCAGGATCTGAATCATCTCCATCATCACTTTCAGGTTCATAATCGTCTCCCCAATCACTTTCATTATCTGTATTCCCTCTATAGCCAATTGAAATGGGAATTGCAACCGAGAGAATGAGAGCAATAAGAATGGTTTTTTGCAAAGAAAAAGTCATTTTTGTTCCTTCGAATGATAGTATTCTAGTGTTAGTTGGAATTGCTTCTCTTGCAATGAAGTGTTACTTTCTAATGGCTTGTTTATATAATGTTATTAGTAATTACTCTTGTTGGTTAATGCTGGTTTCAGTTTCAATTTTGCAGGGTTATTAAGTATAGTTCTTTATTGCTACTAACTGCGTTTCAAGAATAGTAAATAAGAGGCAGGGTATTGGTTGTTTCATTCTTTATTTTGCTTCATATTCATATTTCAGTGTTATTTCAAAAAAAAAAATGTAATTACTATTTTGATAAACTGAATTTTTGGATATTTTTCATGGGCTTGAGACGAGGCTCAAGCTCAAGAAGTGGTTAGGGATAATTTTTAACTATGGCTAGAGCCCATTTGGTTAAGGTTTTTTTTTTTAAGTTCTAACATCTTATAAATTGTTTTAAGAACTTATAAAATATAATTTTTAAATAATTTATAAGTGGGTTTGACAAATAATATTTCTTATTTTTTTTTTATAATTTAAGAATATTTTTTTATTTCTAATATATTTTTATATTTAGATGGATGGTTGGGGTTGGGTGGTGGGATGTAGTGTAGCACATATGATTTTAGAAAAAATAAATTGGGGGTTTTGTTGGTTATTGATTTTGGAGCTTATAAGTTGTAAATAATTTATTTTAAGATCTTATGAATCGTTAAACATTTTATTTTATCAAATAAATTTATAAAATTTATAAATTCCTAGACAATTTATACCTTATTTTTTTGCTGATAAAAAAAAAAAAGAAAAGACTTTTAAAGCTTATACATTGTTTTATAGAGCTTATAAGATTAACTAAGCGGGCTCCCCATTTGATTAAGTTTATTTTAAATATTTTATAAACTCTAACATCGATAAATTGTTTCATGAATTCATAAAATATGAATTTTAAATAGTTTATAAATTATTAGAGTGTTTGGCTAATAAAACTCATAAATTCTTTGATAATTTAAGATAACTATTTTTTAAATTGTAATACAAAATAATTATATTTTTTGTTATTATACTAAGGTAAGGGGGTGGATAGGGGCTGACGTGGGGTGCGAGGTTGGGGGTAGGGTGAGATCAGGAAAAAAAAAAAAAGTTGAATTATTCATAAAGAGTTTATTTTAAAATCTTATAAGATGTTAAAAATATTTTTTTTTACCAAATACTTTTATAAAATTTATAAGTTGTTTTAAAGAGCTTATAAGCAATTATTGGGAGAAAACATAAACATCCACGTGTTTGATGAAATATGCATAGAACTCTCATGTGTGTTGTATAAAATCCCTCCATCTTTGATAAAAGTATGCACGAAATACCTATCACTCACTTTATTTCAATGAATACTAACGATGCAAAATTAAAATGTGAACTTACATAATTGTCTTCTATATAAATAATAATAAAAAAACATGCCTACAACACTCGATAGAACACACATAGATGCAAGATATGTGGATATCAAAAGTGTCAAGATATGCCCTCAAAGCACAAAACTTGTTCAGTAGTACCTCTCAAGTACTTAAGGATCCACTTCACCGCCTCCCAATGCTGCTTGTCCGGATTACCCATAAACCGGCTAACCACTCCCACTGCATGTGCAATATCAGGTCTTGTACACACCATAACATACATCAAACTGCCAATTGCCGAAGCATACGAGGTGTTTTGCATGTAAGCTCGCTCCTCATCGCTGCTAGGTGAGTCCTTGTTGGATAGCTTGAACTGACTTCCCAATGGGACATGAATTGGCTTTGCATCTTCTATATTAAATCTCTTCAAGACCTTATTTATATACTCAGCCTGTGAAAGATACAACTTTCCTGCCACCCTATCACGATCGATTCGCATACCTAAGATTTGCTTGACCTCTCCAAGGTCCTCCATAGCAAACCTATCAGACAACTTCTTCTTCAACTTGCTCACTTCCCGAGCACTAGAGCCTGCTATCAACATGTCATCAACATATAATAGCAAAATGATATAACCATCATCATACCTCTTGAAGTAACAGTAATGGTCAGCTTCACACCTATTGATCTCAATCTCGTGCATGAACCCATCAAACTTCTTGTACCACTGTAATGGAGCTTGTTTCAAACCATACAAGCTCTTCTTCAATTTGCAAACAAGCTCACTGTTCCCCTTTGACAAGTATCCTTCCGGTTGCTTCATGTAGATGTCCTCATCTAAGTCACCATGAAGAAAGGCTGTTTTCATATCCATCTGTTCTAACACCAGGTTCTCTACAGCCACCAAACTCAGAACTATCTGAATGGTAGTTAGTTTCACAACTGGAGTAAAAACATCAGTATAATCAATACCATGTTTCTGCTGAAACCCCTTCACAATCAGTCTTGCCTTGTAACGCTTGCTTCCATCAGCCTCCTCTTTGATTCTGTAAACCCACTTATTATGCAGTGCCTTCTTGCCCTTAGGGAGCTCAACTAGTTCCCAGGTTCCGTTGGTCATCAACGAATTCATCTCATCATCCATCGCAAGTTTCTACTTGCTCACCTGCTCACTCGTCTCTGCATAACATTCAGGCTCACCATCATCAGTTAACAATAAATAATGAAGAGAAGGTGAATACCTATCAGGAGATCTATGCTCTCTCATGGATCTCCGCAACGGAATTGTTGGTGGTGGTGTACTTGGTTCTTCCTCAACAATCACCTGATCATCTAGAACCTCCTTGCTCCCACCTGAGTTCAAAATGTCTAATTCCACAACCTGAGTCTCAGAACCACTTTTTTTGGATATCCCCAACATGTCTTTGTACAAAATCTGCTCATTAAATAAGACAACTCGACTACGAATTATCTTTCGATTTTCCTCATCCCAAAATCGATAGCCAAATTCATCACCGCCATATCCAACAAACGTACACTTAACAGACTTAACATCCAATTTACTTCTACTAGCAGCATCAATGTGAACATATGAAACACACCCAAATATTCGAAGAAAAGACAGATTTACCTCCTTACCAGACCAGACCTCCTCTGGTATGCCATATTCCAAGGGAGTTGAGGGTCCTCTGTTTATCAAGTAGGCCGCAGTGTTAACTGCTTCTGCCCAAAACATCTTTGGCAGCCCACACTTCAATCTCATACTTCTAGCATGTTCACATAACGTTCTGTTCATACGTTCTGCCACACCGTTCTGCTGGGGGGTTCCTCTCACGGTTTTCTCCATTCGAATTCCATTCGCCTCACAGAATTCTTTGAACTCCCGGAGCTCGTACTCTCCACCATTATCAGATCTCAAACACTTCACTTTGAGACCCGTCTCAGTTTCTACAAGGGCCTTCCACTTCCTGAAAGCATTAAAGGCATCAGACTTATTTTTCAGAAAATAAGCCCATACCTTCCTCGTAGAGTCATCAATGAAAGTCATGTAATATGACACTCCGCCAAGAGATGTCACTGGTGCTGGACCCCACAAGCCACTGTGGACTAACTCCAGCTTCTGCTTCTTCAAGGTTCTGCCTCCCTTCGAAAAACTCACCCTTTTCTGTTTTTCAAATACACAGTCCTCACATAACCCGATGTCAACTGTCTTGAGGTCTGGCAGTTTACCCTTCGAACACATAACTTTCATCCCTTTCTCACTCATGTGGCCAAGACGACAATGCCACAAATCTGCATTCCCCTTGTCACCTGCGAGAGCAATGCTGTCCCGGGTGTTGCCTGTCATGTACAACGTTCCCTCCTTATTGCCTCGAGCCACTACCATTGAACCTTTGGATATGTTCCACATGTTGCATCCAAAGATCCATTTTATCCTCGTCATCAAGCTGCCTACTGAGAGTAGATTTCTCTTCAATCCAGGAATATGCCTCACATCTTTCAACTGCAAAACAATTCCATTTGGTGTCTTGATCTGAACATCCCCCTTCCCTTTGATTTCCAGAGGCTCATCACCAGCTAGTTAAACCTTCCCAAAGTTCCCGGAAGTGTACTTCTCCATTACGTCAACACTGCTGCACGAATGAAACGATGCTCCAGAATCTAACACCCAAGAT
Organism: Stenogyne calaminthoides; assembly: GCA_037126765.1. Classification (NCBI taxonomy): domain Eukaryota; kingdom Viridiplantae; phylum Streptophyta; class Magnoliopsida; order Lamiales; family Lamiaceae; genus Stenogyne; species Stenogyne calaminthoides. The sequence continues at coordinate 24,935,151 of JBBCBC010000032.1, forward strand.
TCTAATGGACTACTTACGCTCAAGATTAATGTATCTGAGCCCTCATCAGTGGCGGCGTTTGCTGAGTTGTCATCCTTCTTTGGTGCATTCCCTTGTGCCTTCGCAGGTGCCTTGCACTCCCTTTTGTAATGACCAAGTTCATGACAATTGTAGCACTCGATCTGACTCTTGTCCTTCTTGGGCTTATCTTTGCCCCTTGACTTTGATCTACCCCGATTTGGCTTCCCTTTGGATTCTGATCTGCCTCTATTTCCCGCACTCAAGGCTGATCCTGTGACCACACTCAATTCTTTCCTGCGAATCTCTTCGCTCATGATTAGATCTCTAACCTCATCAAATTTAAGTTTCACTTAACCTGCTGAAGCACTAACAACCGTTACCGTCCCACTCCAACTTTCTGGTAAAGAAGACAACAAAATTAGGGCTTGAACCTCATCATCAAAATCAATCTCAACCGAGCTCAATTGGGCTATCGTCATATTGAATTTGTTGAGATGATTGGCTACCACAGTATCCTCTTCCATCCTCAGGTTGAATAACCTCCGCATCAGATGAACCTTGTTTGCTGCAGACGGTTTTTAATACATCTCAGTCAAAATCTCCAGCATCTCCTTCGTGGTTTTTGCTTTCACCGTATGGAGGGTGACGTTCCTGGATAGCGACAGACGAACCACACTCATTGTCTTTCTGTCCAGCAACTTCCACTCGTCGTCCTTCATACCTTCTGGTTTTGAACTTAAAGGTTGGTACAGATCTTTACCATACAGGTAATCCTCGATCTGCAATTTCCAGAATCCGAAATCCGTTCCATCAAACTTCTCAACAGGCGATTTCCCTTCAGCCATCATAATTGCTCCCACCAGATCCCTTGAACCCGGTGCTCTAGATACCAGTTGTTAGGATTAAAGCAGCAATTATGGAGAAAATAATAGAAATAAGAATTAAGGAACACAAATTTGGTTACCCAGTTCGTCAGGAATGACTACGTCTGGGGGCACTACCAAGCCAGGAGATCTACTATATTTTGGTGATGTACAAATACAATTAGTCAAAAGTGTTTAGATATGAGACTTGGGCCAAAACCCTAAAACTGCCCGCCTGGCAGAAATCCCGAACCGCTCGACCTCGTCACTTGGTCGAGCGGATGTGCACGAGCTCACCTTGGTCGAGCGCCTTCTGGGCACTGGAAAGGGGAGCACTCGATCGAGCAGATGTGCTCGACCACGAGCACTGGTCGAGCGCCTCCCGCGCTCTGCATCCCATTTCGATCAGGCTCCAACAATCCCAACAGCCAATGCCTGCTGCTGCACACAATAATATCTAATCAAATATTGGAATGAATTAATAGCTAAGAGGTTCGAGATTTGGAGCCCAATAGCTAAGAGGTCAAAAAATTTAAAAACATTACTAGTAGGTGCAAAATAAGACCTAAAATATCTAAAACGCCCTTACTTTAATATTAATATAAGGCTTAATTGTAGAAAAAATCACGACCTTTTAAAAAATTGCAATTTAATCTCAACCTTTGAATTTTTGTAAATAAAACACAACTTTAACATTTTTTTGCAGACAGAGCTCACGGGCATAATATCTCATGCCCGTAAATGACGTGACATCCTAGGTGGAAAAATTTACCATCTCATCATCCACATGGCCAAAATAATAACGTTCACACCTGATCAATCAATCATTCTGTAATTGTTAACACTCTAAACTCAAATATAATTTTTAAATTTTCTTGAGCCTAGATTGAAATTCCTCCCAAATTGAAATTGCAGTCCTCTAAAATATCATCTTGTTCAACCCAACCGAAATCTCATCTTGTTCAACCCATCTGAGATAGTTTAATGAAATGATTAGTTCATATTGAGCGGATACCGTTATTCACCCAATTTACCATCTTTTCGTACAACAGTGTTGCTCTCAAGCTTTGTGGTCATGGTGTTGAGGCTACCTGATTTTACGTCCATGACTATTGAGAATCCAAATAAAAAGTTTTGGTGGTGTCTTTTCTATAATGTGATAAGCCCTCTTTTTTTTTCTCAATGTTTGATATTATTTTTAATGGAGAAGAATTTCAATATTAACGATTCATTGAAATGAGATTTTTTGTTTTATTTTCTGCATCTACAATTTATTCGGTATAACGCCTTACGTTTATTTTGGAGTTATTTACAAAGGTGAACCAACATTTTCTTCAGAAAAGATAATAGAGTTTTAGCTAGGTAGGTGATGAGATGGTAAGTTTTTTCCAGTTAGGATGCCACCACATTTACTGGCAGGGGGTGTTATGCCTGTGAGCTCGATTTGCAAAAAAATCACAAAATTGGGTTTTGGTTACCAAAATTTAAAAGATGAGATTAAATTGCAATTTTCGAAAAGGTCGTGATTTTTTTTCGCAATTAAGCCTTAAATTAATCAATAAAGCAGACATTATCACCTTCCCTAATCTAATCAGAATCAGTCACTCATTCTCTCTCTTTTATTTCTCATCTCTCTCTCTAATTATCCTCTCTCTCTAACACATGGTTGCCGCCGCCGCCGCCCCTCACCCCGCCACCGCCGCCTCTGCGTACCCCCAATAAACCCAACAAAAAAACCCAAAGAGCAGCGCCTGAAAAAGATTTGCAAATCGCCAAGACCCTAGCAAAACCCAACGAAAAAACACAAAAACTCCCCTTTATTCGCGGCGTCGGAAATCCCACAATACATTTGCAAATCGCACGGATCTGCGAATCACACACATGCCTGGAATAGATCTTCGGTGGAGATGAATAGGCCATCGCCGTCGGAGGAGCGTCAGAGTTGAGCGATCTCCGCACGGGTGGTGGTGGAGTGGTGAACATGCAAAAAAAAAAAAAAATTAATCTGGGTTTGTGTTCTATGGGGTTTTTTTAATCTGGATTTTTTTATTTTTGATTATTAATGTTTGAATCTAAAAAAAAAGTTTGATTTTGGAATTTTTACATGTTCTGCAAAATATTTTTTGAATCTAGGATATTTTTATAACTGATTTTTTTTATTTTTTTAATATGGGTTTTAAATCTGCAATTTTTTTTTTTTGAACATTTGTGTTTTTCTGCAATTTCCAGTGGGTTTTGGTATTTGGGGGTTTCTGCAAAGATGGATGATTGATGATGGAGGAAGACGAAGATGGGAAGATAAATGTTTTTTGGTTCAAATTTGCCTTTTTTTTTTTAGATTTTTTTATATGTATTTGCATCATTTTGGATGCTTAGGTTCATCAATTGATTACCAATGCACGAAAACGCGTACGTGTTTATCAAATTAATGAACCTATGCATAAACATATGCATGTTTTTGTGCCTATGTTGATGAATATGTTCATATCAAAATGAAGAGGATATGCATATTTCGAAATTGTAAATTTTTACATTTTTTATATGTAAATTTCTGACATTTTTTTAATTTTAATATGTAAATTTCTGTAATTTTTCATTTTTAATATAAATTTTTAAATTTAAATGTATAATATAAACTTAATCTCCGTGTCTACAGTAACCAGATAATAAAAAATAGGACGGAGAGAGTATAATTTAAACATGATAATATAACACTTTAAAAAATAATAAATATTAATTTATGTTAATTTGTATTTTGTATCATGTATGATATCGTTACATATAAATTTTATCATTAATAAAACGCTCAACCGAAAAATATAAAAAGAAGAATTACAAGAATTACTTGACATTGAAAAATGTATTTAGTAGTATTGGTATTTTTTTTAATTTTTTTTTTACTAGTAGTAGACTTTTGCGACGTTTTTTTATTTTATTTTAATAGGGCATTGCCGAAAAGAAAGCCCTTCCAAATATTTTGATGGGCTTGAGACGAGGCCCAAGCCCAAGAAGTGGTTTGGTATAATTTTCAACCATTTATACTTGGGGTTTAGAACCTCATTAACCCCCCAAGAATAACGATGATTAGACTTTTACGCCGTTGAGATCAATTATGGCTAGAGAGCCCATTTGGCTAGTTTTTTTTAATTTATAAATTATAATATCTTATAAGTTATTTTAAGAGTTTATAAAATATAACTTTTAAAAAAACTATAAATGGTTAAAGTGTTTGACAAATAATGTTTTCAATTTTTTTTTCTAATTTAATACTATAAAATAATTATTTTTTATATTTTTAAATTGAGATGGGATGGTTGAGGTTGGGTGGTGGGATGTAGTGTAACATATATGGTTTTAGAAAAATAAGTTGGGGGGTTTGTTGGTTAATGGTTTTGGAACTTATAAATTTTACATAGCTTATTTTAAGATTTTATGAGCCGTTAAATATATTATTTTAACAAATATATTTAGAAAGCTTATAAATTCTTTAACACCTTATGTGTTGTTTTGCTGATAAAAAAAGAAGAAGTTTATACATTTTTTTATAGAGCGTATAAGTTGAACCAAGTGGGCTCCCCGTTTGACACAACTTATTTTAAACATCTTATAAACTCGTGAGTTTATAAGATGTAAATTTTAAGTAGTTTATAAGTTGTTAAAATGTTTTGATAATAAAACTTATAAACTCTTTGATAATTTAAGATAACTATTTTTTTAATTATAATATAAAATAATTATATTTTGTTTGTTATACTGAGGTAAGGGGGTGGGTAGGGGCTGACGGGGGTGCGAGGTTGGAGTAGGTTTAGAAAATAAAGAAGATTTATCCGTAAAGAGCTTATTTTTAAAATTTTATAAGATGCTAATATTCTTCTTTTACAAAATATTTTAATAAAGTTTATAAGTAATTTTAAGAAATTTATAAGCTCAGCCAAACAGACTCTAATTCTTGGGAGAAAACATGATGTGTTTGAAGAAGTATGCATAAAACTCTCGTGTGTTGTGCATAAACTCTCTCTATGTTTGATAAAAGTATTTCGTAAATACCTATTAATAAATTCGAATATTTATACCTGTGCAAACAATATATGCAGCCTCATTCATTTTACATAATATTTAAGTAATAATAAATTCCCAAAATAATATATTGCTTATTTTTTTCAAAATAATAAATCGATCCAAAAATATTAATTGTGTTAGTTTTTGGCCCCGTTACCGTCCTTTTCCGCCACAAAACGCTTCGTGACAGTTTTTATAATCTCCACGTAACGTCTGAATTCCTTGTTTCTGTCTCTAATATGGGCTGGGTCGTCTGATTTCTTCTCAAATTGATGCTTGCAACTCTTCAATTCTTTCGCAACATTTTTTACATGGTCCTTAATTGTCTGATTATCATCAGAATCCAAGTTCTCCTTAACGATTTTGAGGTCATGCTTAGCGTTGTTGTAATTTCTCGAGCAAGATTTATACTTCTTCCTCAGCGCATCATCTCCGGAATCATGATGAAGCTGATTAAGTTTATCTTTGATTTCATCGGATTTTTCTATGCCCAGATCGATTATGACACCGGCGACGCTTCTGATATCAATGTTGGTGAACCTGTTTATCTCAGGTTTGATGATTTTCCAGCATTGCTTTGATTTTTTTGTATCAAAGCAAAGATCTCTGAGATAATGCCCGATTTCTGAATCGTCTCCTCCTACGTCGCTTCCAGGATCTGAATCATCTCCATCATCACTTTCAGGTTCATAATCGTCTCCCCAATCACTTTCATTATCTGTATTCCCTCTATAGCCAATTGAAATGGGAATTGCAACCGAGAGAATGAGAGCAATAAGAATGGTTTTTTGCAAAGAAAAAGTCATTTTTGTTCCTTCGAATGATAGTATTCTAGTGTTAGTTGGAATTGCTTCTCTTGCAATGAAGTGTTACTTTCTAATGGCTTGTTTATATAATGTTATTAGTAATTACTCTTGTTGGTTAATGCTGGTTTCAGTTTCAATTTTGCAGGGTTATTAAGTATAGTTCTTTATTGCTACTAACTGCGTTTCAAGAATAGTAAATAAGAGGCAGGGTATTGGTTGTTTCATTCTTTATTTTGCTTCATATTCATATTTCAGTGTTATTTCAAAAAAAAAATGTAATTACTATTTTGATAAACTGAATTTTTGGATATTTTCATGGGCTTGAGACGAGGCTCAAGCTCAAGAAGTGGTTAGGGATAATTTTTAACTATGGCTAGAGCCCATTTGGTTAAGGTTTTTTTTTTTTATAAGTTCTAACATCTTATAAATTGTTTTAAGAACTTATAAAATATAATTTTTAAATAATTTATAAGTGGGTTTGACAAATAATATTTCTTATTTTTTTTTATAATTTAAGAATATTTTTTTAATTTCTAATATATTTTTATATTTAGATGGATGGTTGGGGTTGGGTGGTGGGATGTAGTGTAGCACATATGATTTTAGAAAAATAAATTGGGGGTTTTGTTGGTTATTGATTTTGGAGCTTATAAGCTGTAAATAATTTATTTTAAGATCTTATGAATCTATTAAACATTTTATTTTATCAAATAAATTTATAAAATTTATAAATTCCTAGACAATTTATACCTTATTTTGCTGATAAAAAAAGAAAGACGGAGAAGCTTATACATTGTTTTATAGAGCTTATAAGATTAACTAAGCGGGCTCCCCATTTGATTAAGTTTATTTTAAATATTTTATAAACTCTAACATCTGATAAATTGTTTCATGAATTCATAAAATATGAATTTTAAATAGTTTATAAATTATTAGAGTGTTTGGCTAATAAAACTCATAAATTCTTTGATAATTTAAGATAACTATTTTTTTAAATTGTAATACAAAATAATTATATTTTTGTTATTATACTAAGGTAAGGGGGTGGATAGGGGCTGACGTGGGGTGCGAGGTTGGGGGTAGGGTGAGATCAGGAAAAAAAAAGTTGAATTATTCATAAAGAGTTTATTTTAAAATCTTATAAGATGTTAAAAATATTTTTTTACCAAATACTTTTATAAAATTTATAAGTTGTTTTAAAGAGCTTATAAGCAATTATTGGGAGAAAAACATAAACATCCACGTGTTTGATGAAATATGCATAGAACTCTCATGTGTGTTGTATAAAATCCCTCCATCTTTGATAAAAGTATGCACGAAATACCTATCACTCACTTTATTTCAATGAATACTAACGATGCAAAATTAAAATGTGAACTTACATAATTGTCTTCTATATAAATAATAATAAAAAAACATGCCTACAACACTCGATAGAACACACATAGATGCAAGATATGTGGATATCAAAAGTGTCAAGAAGTGGACTGTGGGAATTTCATGCATTCTTTATAAAACACGGGGGATTTTACTATTATTTATTAATTAATATAAAATAAACTCGAATTTTATATTTTTGTGAACAATATATGTAGCACATTCATTTTATATAATATGTTAGTAATAGTAATTTCCCAAAATACTATATTGCTTATTTTTCCAAAATAATATATCAATTCCGAATTAAAAATTATACATTAAGTATTTATCAAAAAATATTAATCATGTTAGTTTTTGTCGCCATTCCTGCCCTTTTCTTTCACGAAACGCTTCGTGGCAGTTTTTATAATCTCCACGTAACGTCCGAATTCCTTGTTTCTATCTCTAATATGGGTTGGGTCGTTTGATTTCTTCTCAAATTGATGCTTGCAGCTCTTTAATTCTTTCGCAACATCTTTGATGTGGTCCTTAATTCTTCGATAATCATCAGAATCCAAGCTCCCCTTCACGGTTTTCAAGTCATGCTTAGCAGCGTTGAAATATTTTTAGCAAGATTTATACTTCTCCTTCAGAACATCATCTCCAGAATCATGGTAAAGCTGATTAAGTGTTTCTTTGATTTCATCAGATTTTTCTATGCCCATATCGATTATGATGCCGGCGACGCTTCTGATATCAGTGTCGGTAAACCTATCTATCTGGGGTTTGATGATTTTCCAGCATTGCTTTGATTTTTTTGTATTAGAGCAGAGATCTCTGAGATAATGCCCAATTTTTGAATCGTCTCCTCCTACGTCACTTCGGGGTCCGAAACATCTCCATCGTCACTTTCGGGTTCATAATCATCTCCCCAATCACTTTCATCATCATAATCTCCTCTATAACCAATTGAAATAGGAGTTGCGATTGAGAGAATGAGAGCAATTAGAATCATTTTTTGCAAAGAAAAAGCCATTTTTGTTCCTACGAATGATAGTATTCTAGTGTTAGTTGGAATTTGCTTCTCTTGCAATGGAGTGTTACTTCTAATGGCTTGTTTATATAATGTTATTAGTAATTACTACTTTCAGTTTCACGTTTGCAGGGTTATTAAGTGTAGTTCTTTATTGCTACTAACTGCGTTTCAAGAATAATAAATAAGAGGCAGGGTGGTTGTTTCGTTCTTTATTTTGCTTCATATTCATAGTTCAGTGTTCTTTGAAGAAAATTATAGTACTATTTTGATAATCTGAATTTGTGGATATTGAAAAAAATTGAATTAATGTGATTATTTAGTTGACGTATACAATTCAGGTATTTGTAGACAATAATTCAGCGATTTACACATTTAATAAACATGAGAAAGTTTCTTGATACTTTTATTAAACATAAAAACACTTTATGCATTTTATGAAAAGAGGAATTTTGTGCACATTTTATCTAACGATTCTGTTTGTAACCAACCCATTAAATCTTGTATACTCAATTCATAAAAAACACGTTTTATACCCCGCAAAATGAGAGCAAAACGATAAAAGTTGTCTTAAAATACAACTTCATAACTTCAAGATTGGATTTTTATTTTTTTATTTAGTATTATTACTACTACTACTACTAGATTCTTGGATTGGATTTTTATTTAGTATTATTATTACTGCTACTTTCGGGATTAGATTATTATTTAATGATATTTGTGAGAATTTTAAATTAGATTAGAGATGAGAGAAATATCTTGATTTCTGCCAACTTCATTTTGCGAGACAGGCCACCTTCTGGGCTAAATTGATGGGCTATGCTTTGCATTCCCATTCCTAAAGAACCCCGATACAAAATAAATAGGGATTAAATTTTTTGTAATCTAGTAATTTTACTTCGTTTTGAAATTGATTCAAGTTGTTAATTTTTTAATTTTGATCCTATAAATTATAAAAAAAATTGTTTGTTATTTAACCTGTAGCAGGTCACAAAATATATAACAACCACATAAGTAACTTTTTTAAAAAAAATTCAAAATATCACCTATACTTTTTTAATCCAAATAATTTTTGGTTGAAATTTCTCTGCGTATTGTTTTAGAGAGAAAAGTGACTTACGCATATTATAATTTATTTTTAACTTTCCAGTGAATTTAGACTCGATAAACTGACCTTATTCGCTTTGTCTTTTAATATACTGATTGTTTTTAAACCCGACCAAAATTATTAGGATTAGAAAAATTCAAGTGTCGCTTCAAAAACATTGGGAAAAATAAAAATATTACACATATGATTTACCTGCTTAATAACCGGTTGAAGCAGGTTAAATTACCAATTTTTGAAAATTTATAGGACCAAAATTAAAAATAAAAATAATCGGAACCTAATTTCAAAATGATACAAAGTTACTAACTACAAAAAAAAAAAATCCCAAATAAATATATAAACTAGGCTTCACGCAGAGGAATCTGATTCTCGGAGATAAGGCTTCGTTTTGTTCAGTTTCAATGCGGCGTTTTATCTATATTACAGTGTCTTTAATACCATTCCAAAAAAAAAAAAAGTGTCTTCAATACTATTGCCATCACAGAGAATAGGAATATCAAAAATTCTAAAGCAGTGGTCATGGCTTCAACATGTATTATGATGAAAGTAAACAGAATATGATGCTGATAACAATAAAAACACAAAAGTGAAGCCACAGGTGTTGCTGTAATAATGTCTATGATGAAAAGGCGAATAAGCATTAGATGTATATAAATAGAAAGCGTGGCAACATTTTTACGAAGCAGTGCGTTTTCTATATAAACGCGTTAAAGAGGGAATTATAAGCTCATCTTTGTATTCTGTCTTTCTACCGTAATGGGGGCAGGGTCATCACAAGATAAGGCATCAGAGCAAAATGAAGAAGAATCGAGCAAAAACGCACCACAGAGCAGTCACATTGAAACACAAGAAAATAAGAGTGCTACGGAGTTTTCATTACCTCATAACTGTGAAGAGATTTTGAAACATGCCGATTCACCAGTCGACAGATCCTCGCCAAAGAAGCTGGTGGAACAACTTAATGCTGGTGTATACTTGAACCAGAAGAGGAAGGCAAGTACAATTTTTTATTTTTGAAGTAAATTTTTGAGTAGATTGTAGGAGTATTTCGATATTTGAAATTTGATTACTATGTTTTATTCACGGGAATATTTTAGAATCATATGTTTGAAGGGGGAGCTCAAGATGCATTATATTATGAATACAGAACATATCATCATTAACTGAAAAACAAAAACCATCAATGGTACCATGATACCTTTATTCTTGTTTCTTAATGATAACTTTGACTTTGCAGAAGTATTGGGTTGAGAAGGAGTCAAACTGCAACTGCTTCATCTCATTTGCACAAGATCTTTCAATAACTTGGGGGGAAAACAACCGAAACTGGCACTGGCCCTTCTTGAAAGAGTCGAGGTAATGACAAAAATCGGCAGTTAAGCAAATTCTACCTCAATGGGATTACAGAAATCCTTATTTTGAGGGATGAATGCTTGCCCCTGAAAAAGAAAAAGGTTCTCATTTTAGCAAAAATAATAATCATAAAACATTAATAAAAATACCAACTTCTTGAATATTTGCATCACAGAGCATGAATTTCTGTGAGTACTTCAATGAGGCAAAAATAGCTTCAAACTGAAATCAAAATTAAGAATCCAATTTATAATAGCAAAGATTCCATCAGTTTAAAGATTAGAGTAACATTTGGGTGCACCAGCTGCACCGTGCAAAGAGTCCACTACTAATACTGTTCAACAAAAAAAGCTAATACTGTTCAGTGAAAATAACCAATACCTTTTTGTAAAACAACTAATACCATTTAAAAATACACTTGAGTTGCATAATGCAACTGGTGCATATTAGTATTTTCCTAGAGAGAGTTAACACAAAGATATGACATAAACTAAGATTAGTAGTGGTATTTGTTTTCTGCAGTGATGAACATCTTGTAGTTGCTGAACTGCTTAATGTTTGCTGGCTAGAGGTGCATGGGAGATTTGAGATAGCTAACCTTTCACCCGGACAACTGTATGAAGTAGTATTTGTTGTGAAGCTGAAGGATCCTGCCTATGGATGGAAAGTTCCTGTGAATCTGAGAATCACTTTACCAGATGGAAGCCAACAAAAACATACGGAAAATTTCATGGAAAAGCCAAGAGGACGATGGATAGAAATCCCAGCTGGAGAATTCAAAAGCTTGGGTAACAAGTCTGGAGAGATAGAATTTTCTTTGTATGAATACGAGGGAGGGAAATGGAAGAGAGGGCTAGTGATAAAAGAAGTCAGGATTCGACCAAAAGCCTAGTCCTGTATTCACTTCCATACAGGTGGATTTCTGATGGCTTTGGCAGGATTTATACCTAAAATATGATATAACATCTTATAAACTGTAAGAAGAAATCTTATAAGATCTTCTAAATAAGTTTGTTGAACAAATTTAGTACCTTTTTGCATCCTTAAACTCAAAGGTACTAAATTATATGTTACAATAGTGATAACTCAGACAGGCTAAAAGTTTCAAACATTGGCCCCAGAGAAATACCCAAACTTATACTCCTGACAGGATAAAAAGAGAGAAGAAAAACAGGAATCAAAATTAATTTATTCATAGAATGATTTGCAGGAAAAAAGATGCAGCATTCTTTAGCTGAGACAGAGGGATAACATTGCCTTGATCATTGCATCGTATTACATGAAAAGAAAGACATTCATCGAATGAGAGACCTCCAAATTTATGTACGCAGTAAAGCACACGTTGATCACACACATAAAGCACATTCGTCGATGAGAGACAGAGGGATAACAATTTATGTACGCAGTAAAGCACATGTTGATCATGTTGGTGTATACTGTAAAGCAAACTTTTAGTGAGCTTTTGTGGATGTATATTCAATTTCCTTATTATCTGAAATAAATGGTTTTTCACATTATTGCATTCTTATAAATTGCTTATGTGTCTGCTTATCTTATATTGTAGACAATGTGGTGGGTTTGTAGTCACACAGAAGATCACATCGTCAAGTTCCTTATAAGATATAAACAATATTCACAACTGAGATAGTTCTGGACATAACTATTGGTTTAAGTTGTATTATAAACTTGTTGGTGGTTTGTCTTGGCCATTAGTTTATACTAGTGTGCTATGTCGCATTGAATGGGTCACAGATAAGACATGTTTTTCTATTCTGATTGTTATGAGGAACTAGAGGTCTTGGTGACTTTTATTATTCTTAACCCTAAGTGTGGTATTTAGATATGTGGGGTGCTTGTTCACTACTTTGATTTACTATAGGTGAGAATCTTGATAGATTCTTCATGCTCCGTATTTTGGGTAGTGACATCGCTCGCATGATGTCTATTTACTGGCATTAGGGCACCGTGTCCTGGACATCCAGGATGATGACGTCCCCTTGAGGAAACTCATAAAGGATTGTCGTATTAAACCCTGCAGGTGGATTTAATCCGTACGACAACAAAGGTTGAGTGGTACTACTCAAGGTATAAAAGACATTAATTAATTAAAGCAGTCAAAAGCTTTAATAATTAATGGACGTGCGATATCTTTAACACGGGGAATTATAAAGTCTAATAGAAGCCCTGATTCGGTTCGGGATAGGTCGGAGTGCAACATTAATTTTCTAGTGGGATGAATTGATGTTCTCGGGCCAAATTAATGTTCTGGGCTGAACATAAGAGTATTTGGGTCCGGAAGAAGCCCAAACCCTATACCTTCTAGTGGATCCCTAGTCTGGCCCACGAAAACCTATGGAGCATATAAAAAGGGCCTTGTTTTCGTCCAGAACCCTAAGGCACACGAAATCAGATCAAAAAAGTTGCAGCCAGCGAAGAGTTTTGGGAGACGAAGCTGCAGGCCCTTCTCCACGTTCGACAGATTGCTGTCCACCCGCATTCGAACGAGGTTGGGAAACAGATTAGAAGATCTGCAGTGGAACCAACACCTCGATCTTCAAGGGTAACGAAATCTGACCTTTTGCTTTATACGTTGTTTAGGTTTTATTTTGTTACGTGTACGTTTGGCATCCAATATCGATCCTGGCAACGGACCGCCTTCACCGGCGCGTTCTATCAGATCACACACATAAATAGGTTGGAGACCTCCAAATTAAATAGTCGTTATAAAATTAACCTGATTTCCATCATCACTCTCCTGCAAAGCCATCAAAGCTAGGCAATGTCATAGTTCTGTGTGATAATTTTCGGGCTTGTACCACAGTGAAAAATCAATTCCTTTGCTCTTCAACTTCTCTGTTGCCGGACCAATGCTTTCAAGAAGCTGCAATCAATCATGTAAACAGAGGAAAACATAAAAAACTAAATTTCCCACATTATCTGCTAAAACCCATGGAATAAGTTGGACAATAGGATCACCATTACTTGCTCAAGATTCAAAAACTTATGTCAGCAAAAATTATAAAATTTATGTCTAGTTGATAATCAAAAACCTATCTTTTCCATCTATTCACATGACAAAGAAAACCAGATATATTTTGCTCCCGTGAGAGCATGATAAACAAATGTAAATATCAATGTTAAATTTACTAACCTTAGAATGAATCACTCCATTGGATACCAAGACAGATCTATCAAATACGGAAAATTTGCCACCATCCATGCATGAAACTGTTCCCCCAGCCTCTTCAACTATCTACTTGAAAGCAAGAAACTCAAAAAATAAATTTAAGTGACAGAAATAACTATAGAACATGCACAAATTAATAAGAAAGAATGGAAATTAGAAAAAAAAAATCTATATAACTTCAGTGAAATCTAAATAAACAATTCTATTTTTCTACTTGTATAAATAAAGAATCACACACATGCGTACACTCACAAAAAAATCAACAACATTACCAATACACCGGCTGCCATATCCCATGGTTTCAGACGATACTCCCAATAGGCTTCTACAATCCCCAAGGCAACATGACACATGTCAACAGCTGCCGCTCCAAGCCTCCTCACACCCTGCAATCAAATATCAAAAGGATATTATAACGAGTAAGTGTTTTTGTGATATAAATTTGGCAAATAAAATTAAAAAATATGTGAAACTTCTAATGTAACTAAAGAGTAAATACAGAAAAGAATGTTTTACCCGACTAACGTCAGTGAACTCCTTGAATAGCTCCATATTGGTTGCCCATGGATCATCATGTTCATATCCAAATCCAGTAACCAAAAGTGATTGTTCGACCTGGTATTGATAAAAGAAAATGGTCTTGAAAACAGAAGGAAGAAAAGTTCTTGCACCCACCATGAAAAGTAAAGTATGCTCCAGAAGGCCATAAGGCATATAGGTCTACTCAAAATTGCTCCAAGAAATATGGCATCTTCTCATAGTCCACAACTATGAGTTGTTCATACTGCACGTTAACTTACCTTATCAGTTTTACTCGCATGAATTTTCTCCCCATTGCAAAATGCACCTTTACCTGGTATTCCACAAATATTGAGTAAATCTCAAAAGGTACTGTTGACCTTAAAAACTTCAGGGTTAAATTCAAAATCTTTTACCAGCAGCCGCAGTAAAAGTCCGAGTATTCCAACATTTAGGTCCACCAACAAACTCTACCTACAGATACACACAACATTGACTATTATAGAGTCCTGTTATACTGCCAAACGTAAGAAATGCTTCTATAAGTTAAATTAATAATAAATCATGATCTCAGATACCACAGCTGCAGCTGCTGGCTTTCCCTTGTAAAGCACACCAATGGAAACAGCAAAGCTGGGATAGCAATGATCAAAGTTTGTAGTACCATCTGCATTAACATTATAAACACGATAAAAAAAGCATGCAGAGAAAATGTTATCAAAAAACAATGTTTTACTTTACAAGTTGCATCCTATCAACAATCATAACCTTCAAAAGTAAATGACTATCACCATTCACCACCAGCAATTGCAGCTTTAACCAATTATGATCGACAACGAGATCATAACTTTTTTTAAAGATACCATCGAATAAAATCAGAAATGTCGCGAGTGGACTTGAGAGCTGTATTTACACCCATAACTAGGAGTTTTAATAGCAATACCTAAGGGGTCAATGCACCAAAGATAATCAGAAGACGAATTCCCAATGAGCCCTCCTTCCTCCCCAAGAATTAGATGATCTTGGAAATTCTTCTTTACCACTTCTAGGATAGCAGCCTCACTCGTTTTATCTGTGCTGCAAAATATTCGCTCAATGGTGCATTAAGTTTCTAACAAGTGTATAATGGCATTGAAACAACAACAAAAACCTACGAATATAAGATACTAATATTCAAGTTGAATATGTTCATATATACTATCACAATGCACATCAACTTATCATCCTCGACAAAAAGACTACAAATGCAGAGTGACAGCAGGACTTACTCAGTAACCAGATCAGTGAGCCCCTTATAGGTTACATTTCGAGGCTTATTAACAGCATCCATTATGACCTGAAATATATACAAACTTAGAACACTCCATCGAATGCTAAACAACAATGAAAAAGAAATAACACTAATACGATACCATTTGCAGCTAGAGACTAAGTGCCACAATTTCAACCATCGTACTATCTAATCCAATGCTTTCAATAACAACAATTGCAATTGCAATCAATTGAAACAGATACAACGAAACTGTAAAAAAAAATTGAAAAGGAGAAGAGTGAAGTCTACAAAACCTGAGCGCCAATTTTGGCGGCAGATTCATCACATCAAGAAGCCGATCAGAAGGAATTGAGCCCGTTGATTCTGCGCCGACTTTGCAATACTGTTTTTGCTGCGAAACCCCTGATATGGCAGCTTTTGTGGAAAAGCATCTTCTACGATTGTAAGCACAGGTCGCCGTTCTGCAAATTTCATATTTCAGAGCCTGAGAATCAACGCTCGAAAACGAGAATCTAGGAAGCTCAAATGAAAGGATTGAAGTGGATTTCCGGTAAAATCGTAAGGGGTTAATTGTGGATGATGAGGCAATTATACACCGTTCCATTTTTTTATTTTTTTTTTGAAGAGGATAGAGATTGAATTTGAGGATTCACTCTCGGCGAAATGTTTTATGTTTATTTCCGCGAATTGTTTTCAACTTATTTTCGCCAAAAGGGAGAATCGAAGTTAGTAAAACACGACTTTGGCATGAATTGGAGGCGCGCATTGTATTTGAGTAGCACTCTTGACATTAGTTGTACAATATAATTGTAACTATTATTTTCTAGGAGTTTCATCAATTCAGGGCCTAAAAGATAATAAAATTGTCAATTTAAGGTCTGAAAGATTTTTTCTATCGATTCAGGCGCGGAAGATTTATCAATTCGAGGCGCGAAAGATAAAACTATCAATTCGAGGCTTATAAATTTTAAAAGTCGTGTTTGGATAAAACCCTAAACGATGAACCCTAAACTTTGAACCATGAACCTTAAATTCCGAGAAACCTTGAAAAACCCCTAAAAATAAAAAAAAAGAACATAAAATAAGGATATTATAAATTGTCAAACATTTTAAAAATGTATGAGCCTTTTTTTTATCTTCTAGTTGAATCGATAAATTTTAAGGCCTTAAATTGATAGTTTTATTTTCCTAAACCATTTAATATTTGATTGTCCTTAAAACCCCCAAAAAATGCCCATTTTTGTGAATTCAACTTCATGGGAAACTTTTTCTTTTACAAGTAGCATTAATATGTAACCCTAAAATATAAAAAAAATAATGAACCCTAATAAAATAAGGATAATTATGAAATATAAAACTAATTCTGGATAACAAAAATTTTGAAAAAATGTAAAAATAAGATCAAGATCGGATGAGAAGGATGAGTTCGCGTCTGGCCCGACAAATTGATCTGATTTTCTTTTTACGCATCAGTCTTAAATCTTTTTCGAATCTTTTCGGCCTTTAATCGATAAAAAAAAATCGGTCGGATGAACTTATCTTCTAGGCCTTGAATCGATAACGGATCGGCGAAATCGAAGCTTGAACAAGAATCCCGGTAAATGATCGGATCCAGAAAAAAAACTTTTTAAGATTTAAATTGATAGTTTTTTTTTTTTCAAGAACACAGTACACACCTTGTTATCCTAGCTTAGAGAGATTTTCCGATATTTTTTATTTTTTTAATAAAACATTTAATATTTTTGAGTGTGAACTTCGAATGCCCATTAAATGGATGTAGATTTAGCCGAGTTGTCCCACTATAAATCTTGTGTCTTATTTTCGTTTATTCGTCTTAAAAGCTTGAAATCACTCCCCCCGTTTTGCTTCCTTGCGTCTAAAAATGCCCCATTTTTGTGAATTCAACTTCATGGGAACTCTTTTTTCTTTTACAAGTAGCATTAATATGTATATATGTATATATATATATATATACACGTTCTTAATGTTATATATTTATTATTATTATTAATGTAACGATCATTTTTTTTATTATATTAATGGTTGTTTTTAAACCATTTATTAATGGTTTTAAAACCCGATATTTTTGACACATCAATCTGGTCATTTAATGGACCGAGGCAAGTTAATGAGCGATGTTTTCTTTTCTTTATAAGATTATTAGTATGGATTTGAATATTACTCTCCAACGGTAATATTCAAATCCACACTATAAATACATTGCACTATCTTCAAAAACATAATGGAGGTTCCATAAAGTGAAATTAAAAGCCAAATATTCAAGCAACTCCATTCAAACGAAATACGCACATATATTCAAAAAGTGTTCTACTGATTTGGTAAGGAAAAAAATCTCAGGAGGAAAACCAAACAACCTTATACCCAAACCGGGTTGGTAGGTTAAGTTTGTAGGTTGAGTGTGAATCCCGAAAGGAGGGTCAATCCCGTGAGGGTGATAAGTCCCGTTTGAGTGTGAACTCAGAAACATCTAAGCAATCCCGAAAGGGAGGCTCGGCAATCCACGAGGGTGATAATTTTTGGTGCCCCATGAAGGGAAGAGTGGATGTAGGGCCGAGTTTATCCGAACCACTATAAATCTTGGATTGCCCCGTTTTTATATGCATTTTTGCTTCCGAGGAATGGAAGAAATGGTTTTCAAACGGGACCATCGGTAACGAATATTTGAGTTAACCATTTTCTTTATTGTTTAACAGCTAATTTGGGCTTTTAACACTTTAGGAGGAATGGAAGACAGTCACATACGAATATTTGTCTTTTCTTTATTGTTTAACAGCTGGGCTTTGGCCCACTCATTAAACACTATTTAAGTGGGCCGAGTTTCACTTGGTTTTTTATATGCATTTTTACTTGGGCTTGGCCCATTTTCTTAAAATTTTCTGCTGCGACTCAAACCTAAGAATTTGTGCTCTACTTTTTTTTTCTTTTTTCTTTTTTTTCTCCTTTTCTTGTGCCGGAATATGATTTCTCTTGTTTTCAATTTTTTTTAATAATATAGCATCAATTTAGCGTGCTTTTGTAACAGTTCATCAAGTTTGGTTTTTTATTAAAACTATCCTTCAAAATTAAAAAAGAAAAGTGAAAGATAGCAAAGCAATAGGATTATAAATGAGTCAAGTCGAGTTAAACACATAGTTGTTTAAATTTATTTGGAATGTTATTGAGCTTTGATATTTATATTTGAGTTTGCTTGATAACTAATCGAGTTGAACGAGCTTTAATCGAGCCGAACACGAGTTGAGCATGAATAGTTTGACATTTTACACTAGATTTATCTTTTTTTCTTATCGAGCTTGAGCTCGAGCCGAACTTCAGACTTTATCAAATATATAACTATGTTCAATCTTATTTGATACCACTATAGAACGGAGCTCAAACAAACTTTTATCGAATAATCTTGAATCGAGTAATGAATAACTTGATTTGATTTTAACAACTCCCAAGAGTATGGATAAGATGTCGTTTACTAATCCATGCTTTATTAGAAGTGACTTAATTAACTAAGTTAATGTCACACACTTAAATTATATCATGACATAATTTCAGTTGACAAGTCAAAATCTGTCTTGAAATTGGAATGAAAAGCATGATTAATACAAAACGTAGCACCAAACAAAGATAAACTATTCATCTCCATGTGGTGGCTATCGTTTTGATTTGCCCTTTGACAATCTTCTTTAACCACTTAATTTCTTTCTCACCTCATTATTAAAAGTCGTGCACTGATTAATTACTTAATTTCAGACAAAATTATTGTCAGATAATTGTATTTAATTTCTTTAATCAACTCCATTGACGGGCCGTCGGGTCTTTATCGATACCGGGTCGGGCCACACGCATGCTACCATCAGAATCAGTCCTTCTATGACACCAACGAACCGATCGATTCTGACAAAAAATATTTCAAGGGTCCATTATTTTAGTACCCGATTTTCACTATTTAAAGACAAAATTATTTTTATTGAAAATTTCGTAGCAATGTCAAAAAATTCCGCATTGAGTTTTTTATTTTCTTGTAGAGTATTACACTCACATTAAGAATTCATTCAAACATTAAACACCATATAGCCTATGGGTAGCACTTCTGAATCAAGTCTATACATAAACTATATCACATGCAAAAATTATTATTGTTATGCACGAAAAAAATTTACTATTTAAAAATATAAAATATTTTTTAAACAATAATTATTTTTATATATAACAGTAATGTTAAAAAAATCCAAATTTAAAGTGCAATCGAATTCACATGAATTTTTGTCGTGATGTATTACTACCATTTTCCCACCTACCACAGGTGGTGGGGGTGGTTGTTAAGAAATTAAAGATTATCCTTCTTTCTCTAATAATGCTTTTAGGGTAAATCCTTCACGAGTGTATACGTGTGTGTATACGTGTGTGTATATTTGTAGTGATATGCACCTCTTGAAATCTATATCTATCTATATATAATAGCATAAATCGACAAGTCATGTATAAATTCTATGCATATCAAATTACGTATTGCATGCTTTGGAATAGTTATAATTAAATAAATATTAACAAGTTATAATGGATTAAGAAAAAAATTATGTAGTATATTTTCACAAACTCTAATGTTAAATTGAGAATTTTTTTTTAAAATATATATTAATAAATTATAATGTATTGAGAATTTTTTTTGGAATAGATATATTTGAAATAAAAATTAACAAATTATAATGAATTGAGAATTTTTTTTTTGAAAAAATATGTTGAATATTTCCACAAATATTAATGTTAAATTGGGAAACAAATCTTTGGAATATGAAAAAATCTTTGGAATATGGAAAAATCTTTGGAATAAATATGTATGGCATAAATATTAACAAGTCATAACGGATTAGGAAAAATCTTTAAAAAAAATATGTAGAATATTTCATTTTAAATTTAATCTCAATTCTACATTTATTTTTTATTTTTTTAAAAAGAATCTCAACTTTATACATTAAATTCCAACTTTCATAAATTTCAATTTTATAAGCATTATTACATTTTTCTTATTTTGTCTACTTCTTATTTTACAATTCTCAATTTTTTGTCCTACTCTTTTTTGCGTCTCTTTCTTCTAATGGAATTTTCAGTGTTACTAAAATTGGATTTAATTGAAAGAAGATAAAAATGATCAAAGTTAAGATTGAGAAAAATTAGTTGAATACATATTTATTTTTCTTATCTCTCTTTCCTACAAACTTAAATTTTTATTTGAATTATCCAACAACAACAAATGTTTTCATTTTATTTTAACTTTAAATTTTCAGATAGATTAATACCTTCTCTATAAAAAAAAATTAATAATTATCTATCAATTTATAAAAACAGTCTCTCCAAAATGAAAAAAAAATGAGTACTTATAAAAATTTAATACAAATCAATTGTGCAATAATAATCATGCATCGCACAAGTACATTTACTAGTAAAAGTATAGTAACACTCATGTGAACTAGGTGTATATATCATAAACTCCAATTCAATATTTTACCAATTTTGAATGGGTTGACCCAAATATTCACCCTCCCCTCACTTTCACGCCTCACTCTTTCACTCTCATTCTTGCTCTCGATGTCACTCACTTCTCACGCTTTCGACCTTGTTTACGCCTCACACTTTTTTTGATTAAAGAGTGGTAGTTTTTTGGCTGAACAATGATAATTTTTTTGCTTAACATGAGTAATAGTTTTTCGCTTAATAGTGATAGTTTTGTGTGCTCACGATGATAACATTGATAGTTTTTTTGCTTAACCAAAAGGGGGGCATGAAGTTTTATTGTGGCGATGATTTCCTAAGGTGGTAGTGGCGTTTCCTCGGGTGCGGCAGCGTTATGTTGCGGCTGAACGGGAAGAGATTACATGTGAGGTGAAAGGTAGCACAACAATTTTTCTTCGTGATAGGGGAGACGAGATTTCGCGTGAGAGGAGAAGGGAGAGGAGCGAGAATTAGGAAATTAGTAGAAAAAATTGAAATTTACATGTTTATAAATGACCCATTTTTAATGTATGGGTCGGGATTGACCCGGGTTCACACCATGAATCAGGTTTATAGAAGTTATTGTCATAAAAAAGTATACTAGGAATTTTATAAGTAAAATTCAAAATTTCAAACACAATAAATTATTGATTTGTGTGAAAAATGAAAGACTAGGTCTTGTATATATCAGGTGCACCGTGCATTTTATAGTGAACTTTTGAAACATACAACTTATTTACACTGAAACGGGAAATTTAAAAAAAACAATGTTATATATATATATATATACTACCTCCATCCATAAAAAACGTGTTCACTTTTCTTTTTTGTCCCATAATAACTTGCATACTTTCTTTATTCAGACACGTCCCAAAATAATTAAATAGAAAAGCCTTCATAAAACTCACCCTCACAATATCCACAATCTTACACAAAAATATCATTACTTTATGGTCCACACATATACACAATCCAACCCACTTCTTTACTTTATACATAATTTACCCCTCAAATAATATACTCATTACTCCATTTCTTAATTTGAGTTCCCACCAAATGATGCAAGTTGATTCAGAACGGATGGAGTATGTGTCCCGTGTTATAAATTCAGAAGGTGGAACATAGTAATAATGAAACATAAAAAGCGGAATGGATAAATCGACGTGAAATTAAACAAAAAGAATGAAATACCACATATATAGACCCTAATTTTGTGGGAGACTGGGAAATGGGTTTTGTCTATGCAACTCTGTAGGGTAATGTCTTTCAATGCTTTAATGTATTGTACTGTATAATACATTAAAGCATATGATACAACACAATAAAGCACAGTTAGCAATGACAAATCGAAAAATTGGAGCAAGCTAAAATCTAAATTCACCAGAATTTTTCAGAAAAGCAACTGGTTATATAATTCAATTCTACAACAACTAACATTGTAATCAAATTAATAACTACACCACCCCACAATGTGCAGACAAGACTCACACAAGATAATTTATTGCACATTACGTCTATTAATTCATTAACATTGACAATACATATACACGTAACATGGTATCAAAAACATTGTAATACATATTCAAGACAAGGCTTTTTCAGTTAGAATTTTTATGGGGCCGGATGGAATTGAATATGCGTGTGCTTATTGAATATTTCTCTATGAATTGAAACTATGTTATGTTTCTATTTTAAGACAGAATTATCTATTTGTTGATAAGTGGTCCTATATTTCCACAGCTGGTAATACTGATTTTACTCAATGTTAAACCTAGTGTTCTTTTTCTAGTACTGTAGTGAATGGGAATCTACTGTTGAACATGATTTTCTTGAGGTAGGATGAATTTTGTCTCATGTTTAGACAAATGATAGCACAGTGGGTCTCATGTGCACCAGGATGCACCGTGTACTTATAGTGCATTTTAGAAGCGTGCAATTATACAAAACAGAAACATGCAACTATTTCAAACAGAAGCATGCAACTATGTTCCTATATTAACAGTTGCACTTTTCTGAGTAAATAAGTCGCATTTTTCAGAACAACAAGTTGCACGCTTCTAAAATGTATTATGAGTGGACGGTGCATCCGAATGCATACAAGACCTAGCCATACTAGCAGGCTGGCACAAGCCACACAAATGCACTATTAATATTGTTAGGTGAAAATAACTAACACTCTGACCAAATAATATTATTCAATAAATAATAGAAAATATTATTTACTAAAAACACTTGGAGCTGTTTGGTTAAAACAATTAATATTGTAAAAAAAAAAAAAAGACCACCTATTGGGAATATACAAGAATTTGCCAAATTGAAAAGATTGGTTCTGGGGCTAATGTTTGCAATTGCATGTACGTTTTATCAGATTTATAAGCATGTAGAAAAATGTAATTTCTTGTGAATTAAAAGTTAAATTTATTAATTCAAGAAAATATGAATCCATATACAATTTTTATTTTTATTTTCAATTTGACAAGAATAGATAAACAAGAACTCACCTCATTGGAGATCCATTATTTCTGGGAATCAATTTTTTTTTTTTTGAGAATCAATATTCAATTCTGCAATGATGTTGTTGGTGAGTGAGTGAAGCTGCTAGAATGACCTGATTAACCAAAATCTTGAAATCTCACTTCAAATCAAATCATTTAATTGGATACAAATGAATTTCTGAATAAAATCATTAATTGATTGATCCAAATAATTAAAAAAACAAGATCCAAAATCAAAGGGATTTAATTTATTCCCAAATACCAAATCAGATCATGCTGGCAGCTTCAGCCTCTCAAACCAACATACAAAAATATCAAGATATGAAAGTAGGGCAATGAAAGATAGAGAGAGATATATATCATAGGCATATACATATATACATATTCTTATATACATATATACAGAAGCCATTCATATATATATACACAAACATATATACATATGCATATACATATACATACACAGAGGTGCTTTATTTCTGGGCTATTCTTTGTTTCTTACAGCTGTTGACATTGACTTGTTGCCTCTTGAAAACCCTTCTCCCTTGAAATAGGATATTATTAAGGCAACATTTTTGTTAATTTTATCAATGGGAATAAAAGGGCCTAGCTAGCATAGGACCACCTCCAATGTTCTCAACTATTTTACTAATTAAGGTGATTGGTCCATATATATATCAACTAGGCATTATAAGTCATAACTGCCTTTTAATTCATTTAATTATTCCTCCATTTCAAATTGGACCTTCTCCTTAATTAATTCCATCGTGCAAATATTAAATTTTGTACTATAATTTTGGATGAATCTAGTTTTAATCCTTTATCTCTTATATTTCTCAATGTTGGTCCACTTGTATCCGATTTTGATCCTTTGAGTCCAATTTTCTGTCCTTTTAAGTGGGATAATTCATTTTTTGTCTTGAACATGTGGTGTCTGAATTTTGGCCAAATCGATGAATTGCAGCGTCACATTATATTTTTTTTCTCCAATTTTTGTTAGGAATTAGTATGCAATAACACAAAAATTGAGAGGAGCCAAAAAGAAATAACACAAATTTATTGACTTATTTGTCAAGAATGACTATGTTTGGGAGCACTACGAAGCCATAAAATTTACTAATATTTTTAGTGATAATAAGTACAATGAATCAGAGGGTTACTTAAACCCAAAACTGGGTTGTAGTTCTAAAATATCATTCAACTCGAATACTACGTTAAAGGCGCCTAAAACTCCAATTGGATAGACGTGAAGTTGTTGACCAGACTTCAAAACCCAATAATTTTAACATTTTTTGGTGGATTTGACTCCGTAAATCATTTAACATGGTTATGAACTTAAGGTCCGCTTGGTTTCGGGTAATTGAAGAGGGTAATGTGAATCATTTCAATTAATACTGCTTGACAATTTTGATATATTCGTAATGGGAATAAAAATAAGTAATTTATTACTCTCCTATAAACGCTTACTCAATCATTCTCAAATGATATTCATTGTTGATTCTCTAACCAAGCAATAACAATACAATCAATAACCTTATGATAATTGACTCCTCAATAATATTCATTATCATTACTATTCATAAGTCATACCAAACAATCGTTACAAGTAATCTACAATTAAGTATATATGTTAAATCGTTGACATACAAATTAAAAATGGAAGCAATAATAATGATGGAATAATGGAGCTAGCTAAAGATATAGGTAGGATATAATTAATGGGAGGGCCTCAAGAAATAAATAGATCCAAAGTAAGCATTTAATTTAAATAAAAGGTGGGGAGGAATATAAACGGCGCATACTTGGTTCTGTCACATGGGCTATGTCTTTGGCCCAGACAGATTGCAGGAAACTGCTCCAAGATTGCCCTCTATCTTGTTCTTTTCAATATTTTGGCCAATTTTAACAAGGAAAATACTCCCATGATTTGCCCTCTTATATGCCATGCATATAATTCTCAAGTGAGAAACACTTGCATGACACAGTTTTACGATGAGATGAAATATAATTTGAATATAATGCTTTAACATTTTAAAAATAATAAATATTAATTTGTGTTAGTTTGTACTCTATCTTAAGTACGTACTAGATCGTGGATTTTTGTCTTCTCCAGATTTATATGTGTGTATAACAATTATAAATAGTCTATGGGTTGATTATTTTGAATTTTTGTTTTTTCAGTCAATATCATGTGCATCAGTTGCGCCGTATAATTAGGCATGTGGGTGAAAATTGAAAGGTGATGTCAACTTTAATTGAAATGTGACACTAATTTTAATTGAAGCTTATAAGGTAATATTATTGATACATGACAATAATTTTGACTGAAACCGTTAAATTAAAACTAACTTTGACTGAAACATAACACTAGCTTAAAACGAAATGTGAAGAGTGTACAAATTTAAGATCCGTGCACCAAGTGCAAATGAGACTTTGTTCTCCCCGTCTCATACGAGTTTGAGATTTATAATCTGGTTTTCAAATCTCATACTACAAATACATATAACACTTATTATTACTCTTCTCAATACCTCACACTTTATTCACTTTATTACTCTTCTCAATTTAATATAATAGTACAATACCCCAATTTGATACAAATTCCTCTTCCATAATTTTATAACTGGCACTTCTGAAACCGTGAACATGTCTACCCAACGATGCATACAAGACTTTATCATTGTTTATATAATATATGCGGGTCCGGGTAGAACCGGCCACTTGGCATATGCCAAAGTTGATAGAACAAAATAAATTTGTCTTTAGCTTTGGATTCTTGTTGGTACTCCACCTTTCACAAACAATATACTATCACATAAAACACAAACGCAGGCCCTAGCTATAACGGAAATGGACCACATTAATTTTTATTTATTTATATACTTAATAATTTATTAATTTAGTTAATGTTTTTGGTTTGTGTGCATGATTAATTGGATAGGTGAGGCCGAGTAATTTAGCTTAAAGCTTTTGAAATATTCATGTGATTAAGGTTGGAATGGTCTGTTGTGTTGTGGTGGTTGTCAATAAAGTTGTCCCCTCATTACATTTTTTGTTTTTAGGTTAAGTTTGGTATACATCCAGGCGTACACTATTCATAGTGTATTTTAAACTATATAATTTATTATGCTAAAAAGTGCAATTTATTTACACTAAACTGTGCAATTATTAATATGAAAAACAAGTTTTAATGAGTAGTTGGGTTTGTTTTTAATTATTATAAAGATTGGGTTTTTTTTTAAAGCATAAAAATTGGGTTTAGAGAATACTACTAATTTCTCCTTTCTTTGTTACTTTGATAGGAGTATTTTAGAGTGACATATCTATTAACATTTTGGGTTATCCTTATATAAATAAATGAAATTTATATAATGTATAAAACCATCTTACATAATTTTTTATTTAAAAAAGAGAGGGAGAGAGAGAATATAACTAGTCATGAATAATAATTTCGCAATTTCTTGTGTCATGACTCATAATATAAGTAAGACTGAAATTTTGTATGCATTCAGGTGCACTGTGTATTCATAGTGCATTTTAGAATCATACAACTTGTTATAATGAAATATGCAATTTGTTTTAAAATGAAACGTGCAATTATTTTTTTCATATTAATAATTGCATGGTTTCGAACAAATAAAGTTAAGATCTTTTAAAGATAACAAATTTCACCGCTTTTAAAATCTTATTTAAGATACTCTGCTGATGCCTTTTGAATCATATATAGAGATCCACTCAGGAAGTAAATACGATTCGTATAATGTACTATTAAACTGTTGTATACATTTTTTTTTTTTTTTAAGAGAGAAAATAACTAATCATGAATAATATTAATTAATTAATTAATTAATTAATTAAAAAGTCGTTGCTATTTGATTGGAAAGATATTGAAAGAAGAGCGGATTGAATTTGATTATTCAGCGAAGCCTTTTGTCTGATTCACGTGGCTGTATCACCGTGGGACTATCGTTTATTATTCTCTACTATTTAAAACCACAAGAATGGCACTAGAAATATTATAAAATAGACATATTAATAATGCGTATGCATAACACAAATACTTCGTATAATCGTATGCATAATGAGAATGATGATAACTTACTCTAATTTTTAAATAAATGTGAACACAAAATGATTGTTGATTTATAAATAGTAAAAATAATGAGGAAATAATTAAAAATAATTATAGAAAGGAAGTAATCAAAATGGAGTAATAATTAACATATTTTGAAATTTGAATCTTATTATTCCTTATGAAGTATGATGTAGATAAATTAACTAATCCCTCCGTCCCCCAAAAGTATGCTCAGAGGGCTGAAACAAATTTTATCAAAAGATAAATTAAGTACATCTATGAACGCGATTTTTTTTATCTTCATCGTCCAACAATCACTTTATTACTCAAGTTATCATTATAATTACTCACAATTAATTATGTTATTTATAAATGGACTTAATCTACGATTTCGTAAAATATATTTTAACCCTCTGAGCATACTTTTTGGGGATGGAGGAAGTATCATTTATTTTCATTAACCACCACAATTATTCCATATTTAAACCTATTACCATTTCCATTTGAAATTTTTTGAACCAAACACCCTTCTAATTTGTTGGGCTATTTAACGCTATTTAGTTTTGGGTTGACGTTTACGGGCCTAGATACGGGCCAGCCCACATTCCTAATTAACACTCTGATCCACTTGATGGATGTCATCAAATAATGCCTAAAAATCATTGTTTTTTTTTTTTTTTTTCTTTTTTGGATAAAGAAATCAAGATGATTAACAAACTCATATCCATCATTCATGTATGAATCCATTAGTATCAAAGAGACCAAAGGATCCTACATTATACATTCACTGATCAGAAAAATCCATACCTTAAATGAGAAACATATGTTGTTCCTTATCTAGGATGAGCTAGCATGCTGTTTTTCACAAGAAACACAAGCTAATCGCCTTCAATTTCTATTTTTGGCCAACCTTGATCAGCCTGCGACTTCACAAATTCGGCCAATAATTTGATCTCGTCTTCTTGCAGTCGAGGTCCAAATGTGCATTGACCTCTTGGAGTGCAATTCTCACCAAATCCCTGCACCAACAGGGCACACAACGTTGTTGCAGTCCGAAGAACAAGATTCGTATTCTTCTTCTTGGTCTGAAACTTACCGGCATTCTTCCTTTTCCATAATATGTAACTCGATATATTTCTTCTTCTGTATCAACACCGTTTCTGCACAACATAGAACTCTTTATTCAATTCGCTCCCCAAGAGAAGCCTACTCACTTAAATGGTGTTACGTGATAGTCACATAGGACACTTGGTTCATAATTCTTCAGTGGGTACGGTTCAATGAGAATAAAAGTGATAAATTCACCGACGTATTGAGACTCAAATAAGTTAATTATTACCCATTTTGATTAAGGATTCAGATCTGGTGCTGTACAGCACCCTCCTGTGCACACACACACCATTAGATCACACAAGCACCCGTGCGGGTGTGTGTGATCGAAGGGTGGACTCCTGTACAGCACAGAATCCCCTCCCTTTGATTAACTACCCATGTAATCATTTATCCTCAATCATTCCACTATTCTTCAATCAATAATTATTTTTTGTCCCAACTTATTCCAAGATTAGAGCAATTCTCATTGTAATTCACTATTCGGTGATTCTCAGTACCGTTCTCGTTGAAAAATTTGAACCAAGTGCCCCCTCAGATCAAAGATATCATATACATTGATGAATATCAATATTTCAGATAGAGAAAAACAGCAAAGCATAATAGTCGGTAGTAAAAAATGAAGCTAAACTACGACCCATCAAGCAAAACTTCCAACTTTCACACGCTGACATTGACTCATACACCTTATATATACCTTTGAAGATCTTTCAGGAAGAGCGTTGCGCCCTGTACAAGATAACCAAGTTCATTCTCTAGAATTTCTGTACATCCTTCTAGTTATTATTCAATGTGGAGTGAATTTACTAGTGAACTCACAGGTTGTATTATGTTTCCTCCGAGGTCATGGCAACCAATGCAAGCACGACGAAACAAGGCTGCTCCTCTCTGACTCTGAGGCGGAGCTGCATATAAAAAATGACAAAAACTCGTATGAGACGGGGTACAACTTAGCACAAATCAACATCCATCCCTCCCAAAGTGTTAAAGTTCCAATGCCCAAAATATGCTGCCTCATAAAAAATTGACCCATTCATATAAATTGCACATGAACTTTCTAGTTTAATCCTGGAATATGCAGCATATAAAATCTTCATTCTAAACTATAATCAGATTGTGCATCGAATCAATTGTAAATGAATCCCAATTAAATGTGACCTAAATTCTTATACAGCAACTCCGGGACAATGATTCCCCCAATTAAACCCTAGCTCAGAAACAATTAACAATAGACGATCCAAATTAGGGATAAGGTTCATGGATTACCAACCAGGGGGATTGCAGATAGGAGATAAGGCAATGACTGCCGCCATAAGCGGTGGGGCCATGAATTTCAACAGCTTCATCTCTTGTTTCTCACATTTGCCAAATTGCTCATACGTCCCCAAAATCTTCACTCGCTTCGGTTGAAAAACCTTGAAATTGTGGAAATTTAGCGTAGGCCATAGATTATTTGTAACAGCAGTGCAGACATTCAAGTTAGATAGCCAAGAAATTAAGGTACCTGATTTGAAAGGGAAGAAACGCTGCTACCGCAGCTTGGCGCCATTGTTGTTACTTGCATGTTTCCCGATCTCTCTGCGCCTACCCTCAAACGACGTCGTAATATAAACTAAAATACAAGGACCATATGTCACAAATTTTGCTCAAGCATAAATCAATCCACAATAAAAAGTGACATGAAAATATTAAAATCATCCCTTTAGATGTAATAATAAATTTACACTTATTGCTATTAACATATATTAAAATATATTAGACTCCATTTGGAATGAATGAATTTAAAATACATGGATTTCACACATAAATCATCACTATCTAATAAATTTACAAATAATTAGATTTGAGAGTCTAAGGAATAGAGTAAAGGGGGAGGCCCGGGATGGGGAGGAAATGGTAGAGATGAGGGATTTCAAATGACTAGGTTTTGACGAGCATCTGAAACCCCTCCATTTTAAGGTATGAGTTTATAAATAGCCTAACATAAAAATAAAAGTTTTTTTTTGTCACAAAATTTATAATCATTCTTTTTTAGCCAAGATAATATATTTTTTTCCAACTTTACCCTTTTTTATGCTTTCATTATTTAAGTTAAATATTCACCATATATACATCTCGTCTCAACATTATTTCAAAGACGTCTCACCCTTCAATTAACTTTGTCTACCTTATTAGTTCAATCCAGTAAATATTGTTTTCAAATTGCACCACAATTCTATTAACTCCGTACCCTTCATCGATCTCATACCACACTTATTTTAACCCCGTACCACCTTTATTTTAACACCATACCACCATCATTTCAACTCGTACCATAATTTAATTCAATTCGTACCATCAATTTTAAATTTGTACCACAATTATTAATTTCGTACTACAATATATTAACTCCGTACCACCATTTAATGAAGCTCGTACCACCATTTTTTAAATTTTTTTTGTTGATTTCATTAAGGGTATAATTGCCCAAAAAATTATTCTCTTGGCTAAAAAAGAATGAAATAAAAAACTTTGATAAAAAAGAAATTTTTAAATGAGAAGGGGCTAAAAATGTCTAAACTCTCAAACCTAAATATTTATAAATCCACTGTAGATGAATGATTTGTATGTAAAATCCATGGATTTCAAATTCATTCATCCAAATGGAGCCTAATCAATTTCTTATACATGACACTGATATAATTTGTATGTATAAATTGGGTTCACAGATGTTACTCCATTATTAAAATTAGGGATTAAATTTTTTTGTAGTCCACTAACTTTGTATTGTTTTGAAATCAGTCTCGATTGTTTTGATTATTTTATTTTGAACTTGTAAATTTTTTATTTTTTTTTAAATTGATCATTTAACCTGCTGCAGCATGTTATCAAGTAGGTAATCATCATATGTGTAATTATTTTATTTTTCCTTTTACTTTCGAAGCGCTACTTGAATTTTTTTAAATCCTAATAATTTTGATCGGGTTTTGAGTTGGATCTAAAAATATTTGCATATTAAAAGAAAAAAAAAATCGAGTAAGTTTACTGGGTCTAAACTGACTGAAAAATCTAAAATTACATCAAAATATGCAGAAAACCACCATTTCTTCTTAAAAAAATACACAGAAAAATCTCGACCCAAAATTATTAGATTAAAAAAGTCTAGGTGGCATTTCAAAATTAAAAAAATAATAATAATAATTACATAGATGACGATTATGTTGTAAAAATATTCACCAAAGATCAAAAGAAAAAATACTTGAGGCATGCAACAACGCATCATTCTTATAATTTACTCCGTAATCCCCGAAACAAGCCTTCTAGTGTAAACTAGGATCAGGAGCAAACAAAATATTAAGCCCAGCAATATTATATGTGGAAAATATTGTAAAAAATGTCTCTCATCTTCTATTCACGAAAATATATATCTACATATATAGAGATGCACGTTGGCTTGGTAAATGAGAAGTGGACACATTCCATACATAAAAATAGCAACCGCAAGGCTCAAATGACATGAAGTCTATTAACAAAGGAAATAGGAGAAAAGTATTGTTATTTGTTGAGAAGATATAGGAAACAAACTTGGTGGATAAGTTTGAAAATATTTTTTGAAATAATTTAAATTAATTAATTTACAACAATCTCCACTTATTTCAAAAATATTAATAAAGCATTTAAGAAAGAACAACACAAAGAAAATGATGGGTTCAACAAGACTATGTAATGCATCGAGTTTGGTGTCTTTTGGACTATGAACCAAACCTAGAAAGATAAGGTATAGGTTACTGAGCATTGGTGAAGCATATAACTTCTATGAACCAACAACTCATAGTTGTAACTTAAATTGCTTACCCATCACATTACATGTAATTATTTAAATTGTCTTGTGAATAGGCCATCTTGGCGTGCTTTTATTCATGAGTGCTCTAGAGACGTAGCCAAGGTCTCATGGGAGCGGCCCCAATCCACACTCATATAGGTGAATTCATCAAGTATATTTTGCAAATAATATACCACCCATAAGGGATATAAATTCATTAAAAGTTTTTTTTTTTTCTTACCCTCTCAATTTTGCAATAAAGCACCACACACTTTAGCATTTTAGGAATGGACTTACTTTAAGTTTTAGCGGAAATTAACAAGTGGCTTGTTATTACCCATATGAACCTTATTCATGGGATCTCCAATCACAAAGGTTTTCCCATTAATTTTCAATTTGAAGTCCCATTCCTTTAATTTTTTAATTTTTTAAAAGGGTTTTGATCATTCTCTTAGATTCACTTCGACTTCACATAATCAATGGAAATTATTCCATCTTTTAACAGCTTGTTTCACCACTTCATGTCTTATATGTCTATTTTTACCATTGAAAGTTATTTTTAGCAATGGCTATTTTTCCAATTAATGCACAATGCTCTGCATTGAGGCGAGGGTGTCGTTTCTGCTTAATAGGAATACTTAGCTAAGAAATTTCTTAACCACTCACCATTCATTATTTTATAAAATAATTCCATAGTGGATTTAGCAATTATAGTTTGTTTAGTGACTTCCATGTAATTGCACCTCCACCGGATGTAAAAATCCACTGCATATTTTATCTCATTTGAATCTGAATCATTGTATCCTTCTAAAAAAATCCAATAAAATATACCATAATTCATGGTACCTCTCAAATATTTCATTATTCTGACCAAAATGATCATGATTGGGATTATGTGTAAAAATCTAAAAAAATTCATTAAATGCATTAGACTCCCAATAATTTGTGCATACTATATTATTTTTCATCAATTGAATGTTAACCAATCATAAAACTTTCATCAAAATGTCCATACTTCCTAAGAAGCTTCTCAACATAATGTTCTTAAGATAACATTATCCCACCATCCTTCCTTAAAAAACACCCAACATCACATTTGCTTCACCCATATCTTTCATATCCAAAAAAAATTAACATGTCATCAAAATAAGCATATAATCACACATTGATCATCAACAAGTTTTGTATAAATACAAAACTTAAAAAACCAATAATAATAATTTTGTCATAGATTTGGTGCTGTTTTAAACCATTCATCACATTTGGTGACCTCTTTCTTTTCATACAAAAATCATCGATTTCAAAAAAATCGTTGATAACATATAAATCATTTGATAAATGAAAATCAAAATAAAAAATGCAATCAAAACAATTAAAACTAATTTATCAAAGTAATCAATGTTTTGTTTTTGAGTAAAACCTTTGCTTAATCTAGCTTTATATTTTTCAAAATTATCAATTTTTCGTTTGAAAATCATTTAACTGTAAACTTACAATTAAAGTAACTTTTTATTTAAATATACATATCTTCTTTCCAAAATTTCTAATCATGAGGAGTTCGTACATAGGTTTCAATCCTACAAAGGTAACAAAAAATCATTTCATTTTTTATTTTATTTTTACTTCTTCTTTTCTTCTAATAATTTGCTCAACACGTTTATATAACTTAAATAAACAAAAAAAAACAAGTTCAAAGAATGGTGAAATTTGTCTCAACAATAAGCATCCAACACATCATATATAAATATCCATCTCATAACCAATTTTCTATGTTTTTAAACCAATTTTTCTTCTTTTTAGGATCGAACAACTTTAGCAAAAACATCCCCACACTTTTAAATATTTCAAATTATTAGGATAACCCTTCCATAACTCATAAAGGCATTTCTTTTTCTTATAGGAATTCTATTTTGCAAATGACATGCAGATAATATAGCCTCACCCCCAAAAGATTATCGAAGAGTCGACTAACATAGAATTCATCATTTCTTTTAATGTCCTATTTTTCCTTTAACATAGAATAAACCGATTCATGAGAATAAGAAGGAGTCGGATCATGAATTTTCCTCTTTTTCAGGTAATCATTAAACAAAGTGTACTCACCAACTCTATCGGACCTAACACGTTTAATCTTTTTATTAGAGAAGAAACGTGTTAAAAGCCTCTGCCTTTTGTTCTAAGCAAGTACACTTTTTCGTATATCGGGAAAAATCATCTATGAACGTCACATAATATTTTCCCACTTCTTGTAATAGTTTGCTTCAAATCTCCTAAATCGGGAATTAAATTTAATAATTCAGGCTTTTTTGTTTGTTTGGCATCCGTCCTCTTCACATTTAGTCACGCAAGTATTATTAACACCGAAAATTAAACCAAGACTCGCTGATTTTACTTAATATAACTAACACTTGCATGTCCTAATCTGGCATGCCATAAATAAATAGGGGTATGAACTGGTTCATTCACCACATTCATCACATTAAGAACAAAAGACCATGATGACAATAACCATTTCCAACTAGAACATTATTTTTGGTCATCACAAATTTATCAAATTCAATTATTTTCACCCCTAACAAAGATGAGAATCAAATTTGCTTGAAAGGCAGAGACGTTGAGAGTTTGAGAAGAACTTTTCCTTTCCCATAAACATTTGTAGTTTGGGAATCTGGTTATTCTTTTCATTTTTCTTCGCACAAATATGTTTAATGTTGTTATTTTGTAACCGCAATAATATATTCATGCTTTCCAATCCCAAAAATAAAATGAAACAATTCAACAAACCTCCAAAATAAACAATTAAATGTACCTACTTTGGAGAATTCTTAAACATTAGAGTTAACGCCTTCAAGTTCATCATCGCTCATCTTTGGAAAGTAAATTTAAGATTGTCGTAAAAATATTCACCAAAAGATCAAAAGAAAAAAATACTTGAGGCATGCAACAACGCAACTATTTATTATTTACGAGGGGGATCGAGAAACAAAAATCAAAATTAATGGGAAAATATTGTAAAAAATGTCTCTCATCTCCTATTCCAAAAATATATCTACATATATAGAGATGCACCATAAATGAGAAGTGGACTCATTCCATATAGCAAACTTCAAATGACACGAAGTCTATTAACAAAGGAAATAGGAGAAAAATATTGTTAATTGACATATAAAAAAAAACTTGGTGGATTTTGAAAATATAAATAATTTAAAAATTAATTTACCAAAACAAATACCTTTACCAAAACTTCTATATGAAACAGTATAAAATAAAATGATAAATCGTTCAATTAAAATTTCAAGATGAGGACTAAAAGAAACTTAATCCCTTAAAATTATCAATTTAAACGTAACATGTAATTTAAACTTACAATTATAACTTTTATGATAAACAATTCCATCTGCTCCATGAGGAGTTCGTACATAGAATCAATATTACATTTTTATTTTATTTTATTTTAATTTTACTCAACACGTTTATATAACTTAAATAAACAAAAAATGGGTTGAAAGAATTTGAAACCATTCAATATAAAATCCATCTCATGAAATTTTCTATGATTTTGGATGCAAATAAAATATCTTATAAGTTGTTAGAAAATGTGTTGCGAACCGTGAAGCCCGTCTGTGGGAAGTAACATAGAATAAACAAGTTCCAGGAGATTGAGGTTCTCGACGCCCAAAAAACGACTCCACATGGTCCAGTTTCTCAACGGGACAGGTTTTACCATCCGGCCTCTTTTAAAAGTTTTGCAAAAAAGCTGGGGATGAACTGGTGCTCGATTAGGACCACCTCAGAGCCACTTTCGATGTGAAACTCCCCAAATTAAGATGATGAGAATCCAAAGGCAGAGACGGGGTCTTCTCACCGTTTTTGATTCTTCATTAGGATAAGGCTTCCGCTGTCACCTTCAAGATATCGAAGAAGGAAAATTTATTATCAAAAGGAAAAAAATCAAAATAAGGCAGTATCAAGAAATACCAAAAATTGATTCTCTTACCATACGAAGTATCCAAACTTTTCCGTGTGTAAATAAAAAAAAATCCCTTTTTTAGTATATATAGAAATCCCAAAACAAATACCATTTACCAAAACTTCTATATGAAACAGTATATTACTGATACCGTTCACAAATTCAGCAATACTATTATATTGATACGGTATAAGTGATTTTCATTCCGATGAAAATTTCGCTGAATCAATATGACTTTACAAATTTTGTGCTATTATATGGGTTGAGATTTTGATAACCATTCAAGAAAAGATTTTGGATGCAAATAAAATATCTTATAAGTTGTTAGAAAGACGAACTTCGAAAAGGTGTGGAAGTGACGAATCAAGTTCCAGGAGATTGAGAAGACGCCCCAAATCGTCTGGTCCAGTTTACGGGAGGTTGGCAATTTTAATTTCACATTTTTCCTCCCCAAATGATACCAACGGGCGGGACTTCTCACCGTTTTGATTCTTCATTAGGATTTAAGGCTTCAATTCACCTTCAAGATCGAAATTGATGATTCTCTCCAACGACGAAATTAAATAAACAAATCCCTTTCTCGTCGTTGTACTCTAGTGAATAGGCCATTATGGTCCCGGTTGTCAAGCCGGAGCTCCTTCTGACTTTTACGACTTGCCTTCCGATGAGACTGCTGATAGGAGACTGCAAGTCTATTATATGGACGTCGCCGATTTGACCAACCCCCTTACCTCTGTCGTGACGTTTGACAAGTCAAAATCTTCGGCAAAAGGTATGAAAGCACCGGCCAGAGCGAATGTCTCTGTGCAATAATATTTTTATATACGATTTATTAGGAAATACAATTATAATCTAATGATAGAAAGGTGTTTAAATTTGGTTAAAAATCGAGAATGACTATCCTGGGGGCACTACAAGATAACAAATACAATGAATTAGATAGGCCAATTCTGGTAGAATCTGCTAAAACAGGCCCCAACAAGATTTGGATATATACATTGACTTGTAAAATGTTTTTTAGTCTGGCAAGTTTGCACATTTTTGGTTCCAGGACACTCCACTTTCCGGATTGATGTTCGTCCAGTTTAACTTTTAAAAGATTCAACTTTTTCATCCATTTTTAGTCTTTTGACCAGCTACATCGGGTGAACAACCCAGTGTTGACTTGACGTGGCATTTTTTATATTTTTTCGACATGTTAACTCACAAATCCAGTTATGATCCCGCAATAGCCAGTCAAAAGACTAAAAAGTTGAATTTTAAAAGTTAACGGAACGAATTCAATAAAACAGATTCTCTCAAATTGGAAACATACAATCTGGATTGTGTTACCTGGGTTCGTTCCAGCAAAAGTGCCATACCAAAGATCGTCATTTACAAACGACGTAGCCCTTTCCACTGCACCTAAATACACTCCTGGCCCAAGCGTAGGGGGCAGTGGATGAAACATTTTCTGACTCGGGTAGTCAAGATCAACCGCAACATGCCGATTAGTCAGAAAACCAACCTGCTTATTCCTTGTCCTGCTTTTCACTATGGCACCCAACGTTCCGTAAGTTTCCTGGCTTGCAACCTACAAAAGTTAAATTCATTTTAATCATTTTTGAGCAGAAAGATCACATTCGAATTCAAAAGCACACAATAATATCATCTCTAATTGGATAAAAAATCACAACCTTTTCACGTTTTTTCAATTACAACATATGCTATTAAAATTTGCAATTACAACCATTCATAAGACTATTTTCTGGTAACTTATGATGACGTGGCAGTCAGAAAATCTTTGAAGATATTGCAAATAAATTCACGACCTTTTGCTATTGTTTGTTTCAATTTAATCACGGCCTTTTAATTTTTTGCAATTTCATACACTGTCATGTCAGCAAGGCTTGCCGGTAAATACTCATGTAATAGAATTGCAACAACTTGAAAAGTCGTGCATCGAATTGAAAATTTTAAAAACATATGTTGTAATTGAAAAAAAGTGAAGATATCAGATTTGTTTTGTAATCAACCCAAAAAAATAATAAAAAGATAACATAATACATTACATGTGAACCAGAACCAATGCATGGATCGCTTCCACAGAAGATATCCACAAGTTCTGTAAACAGTTGCTCGGTTGGTGTGGCTGCAGGCTCTCCGAAGTAAGAGAACTCAACGACATCAACCTCACACCAAACACCTCCAGGCCCCTGCAAAGTATATCGTGAAAAAGCTAATACTGACCAACCAATACGTTTAAAGTATAACAACTAATACCTTTTAAAAAAACACTTGAGTTGTACAGTATTTTCCAGGCAAAAAACTTTCAGAACTCAAATTCTCATATTTACATATGCAGAATAAAAAATAAAAGCAGTATTTGAAATGCTATATTAAGAATATGATTTTCTGAAATCTCCAAAGAACTCAACTTTTGAACATGCTTTAAACTTTACCGGACATAAAACGAAAAAAATCGTGTAAAACCTCAAGGGCAGTAGGTAGGCAGAGGGCATCCTGGAGCCACTTCCTGGGAACTTTCCTAGCGACGAAAACGAGTATAGCTGGTATATCAGTCAAAAAGCCGTTTCTTATCCTAAAACCAATTGCAGTTCCTAGACTAACACGTCTCAGATTTTTGCTATGAAATGCTCTGATAGTCATCAGATCGAGCAACGTGGTAGCCACCAATCCTCTCGGACGTCCTATAACTTCGGGTAAAATACCTTTCTGAAGATTTGCAAAGTAATGAGCCCTATCTTCTGCACAAGATGCTGTCCTGTAAGCAGGCCATGAGAAGTAAGCAGTATTGCCCTCAGGGAGGGGCCCAGCTGATGTAAACGCTTGTGGACTTGATAAGTTGCTGTAATTCCTTTCTAAATCGAGTGCTGATTCATCCGACCGGGATGATGCGGAGTTATGGGCTCTTAAATCCATTGAAGCCATATTCATGCCCACAAGTTAGCCTTCCTACATAGTAAATTGAATCAACATTCTAGTTCGTTTTATAAACAGAAACCTCAATATATAGAATGAAAGCAACTGTTATGCAACTATCAATTTATAGTAAAACAACTAATACCTTTTAATGAAACAACTAAGACTGTTTAAAAATATTCTCAAAATGCAAACTAGTTGTGCGGTAAAACTGTTTTACATAAAGACTTTGCCAAGACGAGATTTGAGGTGTAGTGTTTCTCCAGTGACAATAATACCAGCCTACAATTCGAGGAAAGGGGTAGCGTCGTCAAATTGCACGGTCCCTACCTCTTCTAAATGGGAAATCTTCATGATACTGTTCAAGTGAGGCAATCAAACAGGACCTCCTAATAATGCCATCCATTATCAGTAACGACAAAGGTATCTCTAAATACGTCGATATAATCACGCCAATGATTAGTGCTTGAAGTCAAAGATTAATCAAAGAAAGATCAAATTTTTTCCATAAAATAGCAGTAGAAAAATTCAAAATGTGCTAAAGAATGAGAAATGGGATAAGGATAACCCAACACTGAAGAGATAGAAAAGGAGGGAATCCAGAGAATGAGGATAGGATATCCATATGAACACTCAAAACTATTGAAAAAATAATCCAAAAACCCCAAACACTTAAGAGATTCAAAAGCCACAAAACAGCAATACATGTTATCAAATGCCAATCTGGAATACAAAGAGCTAAAAATTGAATCTTTATTGCTGATTTAATTAATCATACAAAGCTAACCTGAGATTTTTTTTCATACCCTAAGAACAAGAACATCCATTTTCCAGGTCAATCAATTCATTAAGATTCAATTCTGAATGCCACCCAGCATGAAACTCATAAAGAAAAGCTCAATAAATCTGTGTTTCTGAGACTGCACTTTTCCAGTGTGCTTGTATACTGAGAGAGGGAATTTTGTAAAAGGGGAAAGCTATATTTAGAAAGTGGATCCCTTTTTAGAAAGAAACTAATGGAAAAACTGTGCCATAAAAAAATTACAGTATCCAATATAAAACTAAGAGTACTCAAATACAATAGTATTAGTATTTTCCACACATTATAACAGAACAGATGGTTGATTAGTAATCTTTTAACAAACCTTTCTTCCCCTTTGCCCCTTTTTGCTGTCTCAATCAAATAATTGATGGCCTGGAAAATTGAAGGCCCTGAGAAAAGATTTTAATGGTTGGAAAAGAAGGCGAGGCTAAAAAGTAATCATTTTTCTTTGGATTCCACTGAGAAAATTATAGGGTTTTTGTGGGGGGGGTTATAGGCCCATTACATATTTGCTTCCCAAAAGTTGCACATTTGTTCTTCAAATAATTCATTTCCCACTTTTATCATAAAATTGTGCAAATTATACTCTGCCTTTCCAACCCTTTTCACTAAGTACATTTACAGGATATCAGACCATTCATAGCACACAAAAACTGCAAATCTTGACTTAAAAATGCAACCTTTAAAAAGGAAAAACATAAGCAAAGTGTCTCTATACATTTCCATGGAAAAAAAATCAAGAAAATGAAATAGTAGAATCAAAAAAGATTTTGTGGTGGACTTACTTGAGAAATGTCATTTTGTTGAGTCTTGGTTTTTATGGGCAGCGTTGAAATGGGGTTAAAGCACCTTATCATCTTTGACAATGGTTTCTCCTTCTCCATTGATGAAGCACAAAATTACGAAATTGCCCATGATTCCGCGTACACAATCTGGTTGAAAAGGACCCCAGGGGCTTCGTGAGTGGGATGGGGGGTGGGGGCAAGGAGGGACGTTGTCATTATCCTGTCCGCTTTTGTCACTTGCATCATCATTACTCATTTTGTCAATTATCGTATCATAATCATTGTGGACTGTATTTTAAAAGCGATTCTCTTATAAAATATTGCACAAAAATTATACATGCAGTATACATAATTTACTGCATAATTTAGACAAAATTAACCAAAAATTGCGGGTCATGGTGTTGAATCAATTTTTAATGAGCAACATTATCATTTTACATTTGTTATTGAATGAATAAATAAATATTAGTACTAATGAAAAAATATTATATCTTATGCAACACGTGTTAAAAATAACGTAACATGCGAATGTTCATAAAGTAACATATTGTTGTTCATATGGTAACACGTGACTATTTATAGAGTATTACGAAGACATGTATATCATGTTACATATTATTAAAAAATGTGTGTTATCATATGAACAAAAAAGTATTACCCCATAAAAAAAAAACATGTTACCACATGAACAAAAATCAGTATAAGCGCAAAAAAAAAATCATCATTCCAAAATTACAGAATAAAAATCTCAGTAAAAAATTACAGATTTAAAGAACAACGTGAGAAAAGCGCATAATGATCTGAAAGACTACGTCAGGAAATTAAAAAGAAAAAGAACTGAAGGACCTGTAAATTTTTCAGGATAAAAAAATTGAAGAAAACGAGAAAATGTGGAAGAATTTGATTAAGAAAGAGAAAAAAAAAACAAAACAAAAGAAGAGAAGAGAAGGAAAAACTGTGCCGCTGCAAAATCTGGTAAATCGCGAGGAAGAAGAATTTGAAAGCGCGATCCGAAACAGACTGGGCCTATCCCGAGAAAAAAAAAAAAAAAAAAACTCTAATTTAAGCTAATTGCACATAAATCACATAATGTAATATTTGCATACAACTTTTTGTCAGTCTTTTAATTTCAATATCTATATTTCTTCCATTTAAATGCAATACTAGAAACATAATATTTTTACTTACAAAAATGGTCAAATGTCTCCATTTTATTAATTTCACTATTTTATGCATATTGTGGACAAATTTTTTTACAAGTATGAGACCCACTTCAATTAAAAAAAAAAATCACTGATATATAATATTGCAAGATATTAGATTCATGCAGTATTATTATAATATTATCCATTTTAACAATTTTCTTTTTTTTTTTAAATAAAACACGTTTCTACTTGAAAATCGTTTGATTGGACTACACTAATTTTAAAAATAGTTTAATTTGACTTGTTGGTCATTCTATTTAACCCACTATCTCAATTTTATAATTATATTAATATTAATTTAATCTCACGCTTATAACATACTACTATTATCATCATAATAAAGTATATAGCTCAAACACTATTATATCTTATTTTGAGTATATAATAAATGAGCAAAAGAAAGGAAATTCCCAATTATTTTCTTGCAATTTCTTACGTGTCTTGCGTTTGTACATATAGCATGCATAGAGTATATAATTAAAAAAAGACAAAAAAGTTACTCCTATAATTATTTATCTATATGAAGCATACCATTCATCTATACTTTATCTATTAATTTAGGGGTGTATTCAATTGAGATTCTATTGGATTTTTTTTAACTTTAAAAAATCTGTGGATTTAAAAAATTCATAGACTTCATGCAGAGTTTGACTGACTTTTTTTTATTGATTTACATGAATTTTCATAGACTTGACAAGATTGCGGAATACACTTTTTTTATTGATTTACATGGATTTCCATAAACTCCGGCGCTGGAACTATTGATGCAAATGTATATGGAACACACTTGTATATAAAAAAAAATTATTCAAATTATTTAGAAAAAATACTAAAATATATTAGTTAAAAAAAAAAACATTATTATTCATCATTTTTATTCTCATCTTCATTGCCACCATCTTCATTTCCATCACTGTTATACCTCGGCCTCATTTCCCACATAGCATTACCAATACTCATTCTCCATGCATTAGCTTCCATTCTTTGTTGTTGTTGACTTTGAGAAAACAATTTTGTTCTTTGTTGCAGTTAGCTTCCGTACTTGTTTAAATAGAAAAATATTACTTGTTTAAATAGAAAGGTATTACTTATATAAATAGAAAAATATTACTTGTTTAAAAGAAAAGATACTTGTTTAAAAAAAAAATATTACTTGTTTAGATGAAAAGTATAACTTGTTTAATTGAAAAGTATTACTAGTGTAAATGAAAAGTATTACTTGTTTAAATATAAAAATATTACTTGTTTAAATAGAAAAATATTACTTGTTTAAAAGAAAAGTATTACTTATTTAAAAGAAAAGTATAACTTGTTTAGATGAAAAGTATAACTTGTTTAAATAGAAAAGTATTCCTTGTTTAAATGAAAAGTATTATTTGTTTAAAATAGAAAAAACATTACCTGTTTAAATATAAAAGTATTACTTGTTTAAATAGAAAATTGTTACTTGTTTAAAAGAAAAGTATAACTTGTTTAGATGAAAAA
The DNA here is from genome assembly GCA_037126765.1 of Stenogyne calaminthoides. NCBI lineage: Eukaryota > Viridiplantae > Streptophyta > Magnoliopsida > Lamiales > Lamiaceae > Stenogyne > Stenogyne calaminthoides. The sequence continues at coordinate 24,978,885 of JBBCBC010000032.1, forward strand.
TATAACTTGTTTAAATAGAAAAATATTACTTGTTTAAATAGAAAAATACTACTTGTTTAAGTAGAAAAGTATTACTTGTTTAAAAGAAACATATTACTTGTTTAAAAGAAAAATATATCTTGTTTAGATTAAAAGTATAACTTGTTTAAATAGAAATGTATTACTTGTTTAAATGAAAAGTATTACTTGTTTAAATAGAAAAATATTACTTATTTAAATAGAAAAGTATTACTTGTTTAAATAGAAAAGTATTACTTATTTAAATAGAAAAGTATTACTTGTTTAGATGAAAAGTATAATTTTTAAATAGAATAGTATTACTTGTTTAAATGAAAAGTATTACGAAGGTTTTTTTCTTCTGACCTTTTGTCTTCAGAGTTCTCTGAGAGAATACGTAGAAACCTTTAGTTGTTAGAAGAGATTTTGGAGAGTGAAATTTGTTTATATTTTTGAAAGAGAATCAAAGAAAATCCATGGAGTATTAAAATCCATAGATTGTTAAATACCTAAATATTTTTTAAGACTTTTTAAAATCTATATTAAATACCTCAGGATTTTTAAAGACTTTTGAAAATTCGAATTGAATACCCCCAAACTTTAAAAGTCTAAAAAAATCATACAGACTCCACAACCAATACACCCCTTAATTTATATTTCTTATTGATTAATGAATTTAAATCTGTCTCATGTAACACAAGTGTCACTCTTTTTTTCCCCTAGCAACTTGGTAACAAGTAGAAAGAATTGCTAAAAGCGTGGCTACTAACAATTGGTGATATATCTTTTCAAATAAAAACGCATTTTGCATAATTTTAGGCTTTTAGCACCCCCCATTAATGACTATACTTCCTAAAAAATGTTAAGTATTGTATACCACCAATGCACTATACATTTCTTGAAATATACAATTTATTTATATTAAATCATATAATTATTACTCACTCCGTCTTAATTTTGATTGTCCACTTTTCATAAATAGAGTTCTAATTTTGTTTGGTCATTTTCTAAAAAAAAAATAAAACAACTTTCAATATTATTTAATACTATTATTTCCCTCTACTAAACTCACTTTATACCATTTAATACTATTATTTTTCTCTACCAAACCCACTTTACCCATTTTACATAATTTAATATTATTATCTCCTACTTTTTTTTAATCTCTGTGTCTACAGTAATCGGATAATAAAAAATATAACGGAATGAGTAATATAAAAAATAAAATATATAGTTCAATATACACTTATTTTATATTTTAATATAAAGAATTGTATAACTCTAAAATACACTATGAAATGTACTGTGCACCAAGTGCACATGAGTCGACCCTAAAAATGCATATAGTGTCCGGCCTTTTTTCTTTTGTGTATTTGGTGGGCCATGTACGGAATGGGCCCCAGGGATAAGGTAATGATCAGGCGGCCCGCTCCATCAACTGTAGAAAAAGATCAAAATTATTGGGCCTAGTTAACTAATAATGGAATAGTACTGTATTACATCTAAAAATAAATAAAAAATAAATAAATATATAATAGGGTCGGACCGTAATCTGGGCCGGCCTTAATGCAGATGGAGCCCATACAATTAATGGGCCGTCAGAAAATATAACTTGCTATTTTCAGCAGAAATTGTAAAATTACAAAATAAAATAAAATAAACTCTAGCCCGGACCCACAAACATGTCTGTTAACGAACGGAACTCGCAGTCGACGTTCACGGCTGCGATCGTTTCCACCGCGCATTAGCGGAGTGCCACCGCCGGACCGTCGCGCGAGGCGGCGTGCCGCCACCTCAACCGATCTCTGGCCGAATGCCTGGTGACCGTGGTCTGCCCCGAGGAGTCCGACGCAGTCCGCAGCCTCTGCTCCAGCGGCGGCACCGCCCTCAAGCGCCGCCAGTGCCAGATAGCGCAGCTCTCTCTCTCCGCCTGTTTGTCCGGTCACCAAACGGAATTCTGAAATTCGTCTGGTTTTTCGATCAAATCCGCCATGCGGGTTTGGAGAAATCGAATTAAGGGCTTCGTGGATTTGCGTGTTGTACTTAGAGCTTCGATGCTTGTACCTTGGTGGTTAGATCGTGGATTTGCGTGTTGTACTTAGAGCTTTGATGCTTGTACCTTGGTGGTTAGATCAATCGCGGTATGAATTTGAGAAGGAATTAGGATTAAAGCTAAAAATGGAGAGAAGAATTGAATCTCGATCTGATGTAATTTATTAATATAGTTCGATTCGCCTGGAATTGAAGAGAATTTTACTTGAAATTGTGCAATTCTTATTAGAATAACCTTGTCTAGGATCATGATCCAGCATTAAATACTCAAAATCGGATTTTATACGATGATCTCATACATAAAATGATGTTTCACTTGTTGTATCATATGATCCATTGATTTATCGACGTCAATCAAATCATGTTTTTAAAGCAAAAAAGTAACTCAAATACTGAAATAGAATTCCGTCTCATGTATAAGACCATCTCATGAAAAAATATTACGCACGCAACATACCGTGATAACGTAAAATTCGAAAATCGCACACAATTAGAAAGATGTATGCATACCACATCAGTTTGCAGCAAAAACTGCAGTTTTTCAAATAACCGAAAACCTTATAAGTTGCAAACAACAAACACACACAAGGACTCGACGGGATTATATTGCATTCACATTACTACGACAGGTAATTCTACGCGACGATAGCCAGCCAGCCTACTTAGAGAAGCTGTCCCTGTAATGTGGTGCAGAAAAATCGATATTAGGACCATGAGGAATAATTCCAAACGGATTGATAGACGGATGACTCCCGTAATAGTGCTTCTTAATGTGCTCCATGTGGACCGTGCTACTAACTCCAGGAACTTGAAATATGTCCTTGGTGTAACCGAAGATGTTTGGATACTCGCGTAGTAACTTCTTGTTACATTTGAAGTGAACTGCATAAACCTGTAATAACAGAAGATTATGTTTCAGTAGAAACTCAATCATCAAACGAGCCTTCAGATTAAACACATCGTGTTTTCCAGGATGAAAAAACGATAGATGGAAGACCGAAAAAATGTTGGTACAGGAATAATTATGACAGCTTGCATACTTTTCCCACGAATTAATGTATATACTTCACGATGCAAGTATTTAGAATATAGTACCTCATCGAATCTTATGAGGGTCACAAACAAGCGTATATCAGCTTCAGTCAGTGTGTCTCCACACATATACCGTTGCTTGCTTAGTATCTCCTCGCATTTGTCCAAAGCTTCGTATAATTTCGTCACAGCCTGCAAAGATGGGAGATAACGTTATTAGCAGTGAATCAAAACTCAGAAAGAAGCAGATCGACTTTACCTCATTGTAAGGTTCCTGTTTCTTCGCAAAACCACACCTATAGACACCATTGTTGATACTATCATATGCCCAATCGTTTACTTCGTCGATCTGGGCTTGTAAGTGCGGAGGATAAAGATCGACGCCGGGATTCTCCGCAATATCATTGAATTCTGTGTTGAACATGCGGATTATCTCCGCGCTTTCATTGTTCACGATTGTTTTGAGTTTTTTATCCCAAAGAACCTATAGAAGGTCACAAACCTATCACATCACCCAAATGTTTCGACCTATTTCAAAAGAATATGTGAATTGAATCAGAAGACCACTTACCGGAACTGTAAATTTTCCCGAGTAATTTGTACTTGCAAGCTCGTATAATTCTCTTATGCTTTTAGCTCCGTTCAAAGGGTCTGGCTCCGCACCTGGCTCCTCTGTATCAGAAGCTGGAAATACCCATCCCATGTGCTCATCGCTATCCTTTGTCCTTCCCCATATGGGATTCACCGACTGATTGATAAAACGAGCTAAATCAAACTACGTACAGACAAGATTCTAGAAGAGGTCTTACGTGCATCTAGGTGCACAGTGCATTTTTGAACCATGCAACTTTCTAATACTCAAAGATTCAACTTGTTTACATTGAACCGTGCAACTATCTTTCCATATTAATAGTTGCATGGTTCAGTCTAAACAAATTGCATCTTTCAGTATAAAAAGTTGCATGGTTCTAAAATGTACTATGAATGTACGGTGCACCTGGATGCATACAAGACTTAGCCTTCTAGAATCCCATTATAATTAAGAGTAACACTTAGGTGCAAAACTAATACTCCTGTTCAGTGGAAACAGCTAATACGGACAACCTAATACCTTATAGTAAAACAAATAATACCATTTAAGAATATACGGTGCAACTAATGCATAGAAGTATTTGCCTACAATTGATTTGTCTACTTACACTGAAACTTATTGCTTTATCAAGCCCTTTGATCTTAAGGTACGCAAGGCACCTCGATGCCCAAGGACAAGCGTACGATACGTACAAATGATACCTCCCAGCTTCAGCAGGGAAAGGCGAATTGGGATCCCTTGAAATGGAATTACGGAACGTGGAAGGAGTCCTCACGAAAGCTCCAGTTGCTGACATCTCATCCAGAGCAGAGCGCGCCATTTGAATATACGAGCTGAAATAATTCATCACACGAAAAGCATTACCAATAATCCAATCTTACTAAAACCCCATATATCTAAGAATCAAGAATCTACCACCATTGAGCATATATATATCTGCATCGAACATCATTATTTCTAACTTGTTTTTGAGCATCATCATCTAGTAATTGTGGGCATAGATATCCTCAATCACAAATTAGTTTCATTGGTGAAATAAAGAAATTAGAACATCACTAATTCTTTCAAATTCCATATTCCAATTACTGCCATCCCAAAACGAGAAAAGATCTTATAATTGAAGGCACATAAAATAATCAAATCAGGAACAACACGATCACTTATTTCAATCTTAACGAAATTTCAGATAGCCACTACAGATCAATCACCTCATATATCAAAATATTGTGGAGTTTCAAAATTGTATTCAGGACTAGATGAACATAGTGTGACACTGTTTGCCCAGATCTATGGTGGTCAAATCGAATAACTCTTTGTTTTTGGTGATGACCCAAAACAGACAAGAACATAGAAACTTGTTCTTCAACTGTCATATACCTTTGATTTTTTAATCATCCCAACCCGCTCAATAAAAAGCACAATTTTGCAAAGGTGTTTCTATTGATTCGCAGGTTATCAAAACAAGCAGGCCCATGATCAAAATAAAACATGTTCAGACGTGCTACTTGTCCAAGGATTCTATCTAGCATTGTATAAGGTCGGGAAGCATGGCGACGTCGTTGATTTCTGTTCCTATTGCCTTTTAATACAAGGTGTACTAGAATAAGGTAAAGTATTTTCTTTAGGAGTATGCTCCGCTCTATCAGTAAGAACAAAACAAGGTTTCTCATATATGGGGACAACATTGAACGATATCTGCATTTGACGTGTGAACATAGAAACACTTATATATACCGATCAAATAAACAAGCATATTGTTTCACATGATGACAAAAAAATGAAATTAAACAGTCTAAGTTTCACATGTATACCCGTTTCACCATAGACTAACCAAAATACCCATTGGATTCACGATGCATCACACACTCATACATGCAATATGAAATCAAATAAAAAATCAATCAATTTTTAACCAATCAGTCTGCTACAATCTACTAAAATGTGAAATTGAAAACAACAATCAATGTACTACAATAATCTTTCAAAACCAATCATCAAAATACTACTTTTTGACCCAATTTTTTTTGCGAATAATAACTAACTAATACTTGAAACCTAACAAATACTCAGATTTATTACTACAAACCACAACAAAAGACAGATTTACATACCTTGCTACTGGATTGTGCCTGAAATCAAACAACAGATATATGACCCAAATGCATTTGAATCCCCTAGCGAAACTCAAACATAGAAACCGGAAGACCCTTTCGTTCGACGAGCTTGAAACCCTAAAAAATAGCAACAAAAATTTGATTTAGTAACACAGATGGTAAAAATTGTGGCTTGGCAACGACATGTGTGTCTCAAACCGGAGGGAACTTCCTTTGTCTATGAAACCCTAAAAAATCCAAAACCAAAAATCGGATTAGATCGAAGCCAATCGATTCAAACTACCTAAAACAATGACGAATCCGAACAATTAAAGATACTCACAACTTGGGAGATCAAACAATCAATCGAAAGATGACCAATTTGAATCGCGATGTAAACAAAGATGGGGTGTTCGTCGAATATAACTCCCAGATATGAACAAATGAAATTTGAATTGATTTGGGAATTTCTGATTTGCATTTGTTGTCAATAGGATTTGATCATGGCCCACATTGGGGAAATTTTGGAAAATAAAAAACACTGTAGACATATATTTAAAATAAAATCATGTAAGAGAATGTATTATTTGAACAAAGGTGAACAATGATCAGCCACATATTCTAACCCGGGTCTGGCTATAAATAAATTAATTTACCAATTAGTCGACTATGTTAGTGGGGGAGGCCTTTTAACCCCTAATAGACCCTACCAATCGAGGCCTACATAGGCAAATCCTACAATATTACAACTAAAAATATCATAATGTTCATTAACAACATATCACAGCCCACAAAAAGTATTACTGAGAAACAAAATGTGACAACAATTCAATTATCATTCAATCTTCAAGCTTGTGGACGACCTATGTTGCGGACGTAACAATAAATTGAACAACAATTTTCTCCCAAATCTGGCACGTCCATGATTTCATAGGTTTTTTCTATCATATCATACACACCATACCTACCGGACGGGTCAACCCTGAAAACAATCTGTTGCCTACCATGATTAAACAGGTACACTGGTTGTACGCTGAATATTCGTTCATCATTTAAACTTGGATAACTAGGCCCTAGTCTTACCCGTCTCCAAAAATTGTTGCTTTCGTATTTCTCAAGGATCCGAAAGTTACAATCTTCAAAATGGGCTAATTACAATTTAGGTCTAATTAGGATGATTGGGCTAGAAGCTTGATGCTACTTTGTACTTTGGAGTTATGATTGTAACACTCATGCATAAAGTGGAAACTCTGTTTTAGTGCAGTCGACTATGTCCACTCCAATTTTTTTGCAACAAACACTAATTATTATCCAATTTTACTAATATCTAATTTGTGCCATAATAAAGACCCATTAGTTGACCAACAATATGACCTACTCATATGCCCATATTAAAAACCTTGTCAAAACATGAATTTAATGATCTGCTCACAATATGACCTACATATGCCCACAGTAAAAATCTGTAAGTCAAAACATGAATTTAATGATCTGCACACGATATGACTGAACACTATTTTTCACGATAGAAACATTACTTACCTTAATGCATGTCTCACAAACAACAAACAATTGTTCATCAAACGAGTATCAGTTGTATAGGTATATCAATATTGAAAATCAAATATTTGACCAACACCAACTTTAGAATTATGATTTGATTTTGCAGGTCAACATTTCAGTCCACATATTGTTGGGGTTATACGTGAAAGTATGCTTTTACTTTGTATAACCTATGTATTAAACACTTATTTACTGAAATAAATTATTTATCACTGTTGCTTTAAATATGATTGAATGTTATATATATTTATTGCAAACCGTTCATATAATAGCACATGTTACATTGTAGTTAACGTGGTGATACCAGATCACAAAAGATCACGTTAACAGTCCCTTGTAAACTAGTGCGTGTTTCACAACTTAGATAGACCCGAACAGTCTATTGGTAGAAGTTGATGTGTAAGGCTCAGATTGACTTGTCTTGACCAAGAGATTACACTAGTGCATTTGATGCGCTGAAGCAGACCTGCAGAGAGGATAAACTCATTCGCACTGACTTATGGGATGAAGAGTTAGACCTCAGAGGTTGTTGATTTCTTAATCTCTGTCACTTAATAAGGACCGTGTGCGATTAGTAATTATTGCTTTGACTTATAAATGGTGTTGTGTTCGATATAGTAACTCAGGCTTAATCGAACACGTAAGAGCGACACGTGTATTATTTAAAATATTACATGCCCAATGGACAAGTATTCGCCACTCAGGTCAGGAAAAAAGGAATCAGATGAGCTAAGTCAAGAAGGCCATGAACAAATCTGAGGACTCAGGCGGCCAAAATACTCAGAAAATCCTGGAAGACCTCATATATCCTGAGGGTCAGCATGTTCGCACCTCAGATATCCTGAGGGTCAGTATGTTCGAAGACCTCAGATATCCTGAGGGTCAGTATGTTCGCACCTCAGATATCCTGAGGGTCAAGATGTTCGCCGAGGAGATATCCCGAGGGTCAAGATGTCCGCACCTCTCGGATATCCTCGAGGGTCAAGATATTCGCGCCTCGATATCCCGAGGATCAAGATGTCCGCGACCTCGTATCCTCGGCGGTCGAGTGCCCGACACTCGATATCCCGGACCCGAACATCCCGAGGGCTCGGTGTGCTTTCGAGGAGGACAATGATCCAAAGATAAAAGCGACGTGGTTAAAGGGGCGAACAAAACATCCAACCGAGTAAAAGATTAATTTGGACGACCAAAAGAGTGCTTTACAGACAAGTAAGTTCCAAGATCAACCAGGAAGATGAAGTTGAAAACGTGGCAGCATTACGTGAGTTCTTGCATGACCCGAAGTCTCCAAATTTCATGCTTGCAACCCAAATTTGCTTGTTTGAGTGCTATAAAAGGAAGAAAAAAGAAGAAGAGAAAGGTTCAGAAATTTTCCCCAGAAAAAGAGACACCCACACAAGAAATTCTCCAGAGAGGTGAGGAACAGAAAAATCCGAGTGATTATCCACACATACAAGAAACCCTAGCACTCATATGCAAACTCTCCAGATTATCTTCATCTGTAATGATTCATCTTCATAAGGTGTATCAAATATTGTACGTGTAAAGCTCGCAATACCACATCCTGGCTTGGTATGCCCCAGAGTAGTCATTTCTTTTTAACCGGGTCAACAAATTCATCTTATTTACAATTTATTTTACACGTGCATGTTTTGTTTGTGAGTCGTTCCCAAATTAGCCACATAATACTCTCCGAATAAAACGACTTTCGACAACTGGCGCTAGAAGAAGGGTGCTTCACCCAAAAACCAGCCCATATACTAACCCTTAGAAAGTCGAGGCAGAAAAAATAAATAAAATGCCTCAATCTAGGAATACACAAGCAGAGAGGTCGGGACAAAGCCGACCACATGACCGGAAAGAGGCTCAGCGCCAGCCTCATAAAGATCAGGGAGTGGAGATTACCAATCTCGAGGATATTGTGAATGATCCGGCGGCTACAACCAGGGCCATCACTTTCTTACTGAGAGCGCAGAAAGAGAGGGCTGAGAAAGAATTGGCCAAATTAGAAACTCAAGATCGTGAAGAAGCGACGCCACGACACACCGATAGTGAGCAAGTTAAAAAAAAATTGTGAAGCGGGCAAGTAAAAAAAAGCCGATGACACGTCGATGATGAAACGACCTCAAGAGTCTAGACCATCAGCGTTTGGACGTTTGAGGCTCTCCGCCAAAGACCAAATCGGCAATAATAGGTGACAGAATCCAGGAAAGGAACAACCAATAAAAATACCCGCACCTTCAGATCTTCATGATCATCCGCATGCCAAACAAAAATTGGCGGGAACAAAATTGTCTATCCATCATCGATTGGGTAGTCAAGGACGAACTTGGAGAGGGGGACTGCCCCATCAAGAGCATGACCCACTGGGTCCTCGTGATGGGAAACAACCCCAATCTAAGTCTGTCAATCCCAAAAATTCTTGAAATGCAAAAGGACATCGAGGATTTACAGCCAACCTGCCGCGACCAAAAGGCCAACCTCGGCGAAGCGAAATACCTACCTCCCGCCATTGTCACCGGCGATCATGGCGGCGGAAATACAGGAGAAAGTGGCGAAGTCCCGACCGCCAATTCCCATATTTGATGCTGAGTCTGACCCTCATGTCCATCTCAGCAAGTATTCGGACTTTATGATCGCGATGGGGGCCACAGACGCGACGCAGTGCCGATCATTCCCCATGACTTTGGGTGATCGGGCACATCAGTGGTTTTCTACTTTGCCCGCTGCGTCGATCACATCTTTCGCTCAATTGGGGCAACAATTTCTATCCCACTTTTCGTCCATGTGTGCTCGCCCAGCGCCGAAACAAAGATTGGCACATTTTTCCCAATTAAAAGGGGATTCTGACCGAGCGTACATAGAAAGATTTGATAAATGTCTATATGATGGGGCCCCAGTTGAAGAGGACGCCAAAATCCTTGCGGTGGTCGGGGGCCTGACTCTAAATACTGATATGTGGAAGGCCATGCATCAAGACTGGCCGAACACATATTCAGAGTTCCGAGATCCTCGGTGGAAGCAAAAAAGAAAGCGAGCAACACCTGTCGAACAACTGGAGTCCATCAAAACCGAACAGACCCGAGTTAGAAGTGTTCATTGGTTCAGAATTACCTGAACCAATTCGAACATAAATTATTGCTTATCTTCAAGCAAACTTGGATGTGTTCGCATGGTCGCACAAAGACATGGTTGGCATTGATCCACAACATACGTGCCACTCCCTCAACCTTGATCCAATACAAACTCCAGTTATCCAGAAACGCAGAAAGTTTAGTCCGGAAAAATATGCGGCAATGAATGGTGAAATCAAAAAGTTGCTCGACAACAAACTGATTCGAGAGGTGAAATGCCCAAGATGGCTTGCGAATCTTGTGCTCGTCCGCAAGTCTAATGGATCTTGGAGGTTATGTATTGATTTCACGGATTTAAACAAGGTGTGTCCGAAAGATAACTTCCCGATGCCGCATATCGATTATTTGGTCGATAATCTGAGAAAGTGAACTTATGACTTTTATGGATGCATTTGCTTGGTTATCACCAAATACCTATGCACCGGGATGATCAAAAGAATACTGACGGCGTTCTGCAGTGAAAAGAACATGTCTTTTGTTGCAACGCATGCCGTTCGGATTAAAGAATGCCGGAGCAACATATCAACGTTTGGTGAACAAAATGTTCGACGAACATATCGGCCGAACAATTGAGGTATATATTGATGATATTGTGGTTAAGAGTGAACATAAGGAAGACCACATCACCCACCTCACACAAACGTTCGATATACTCAGGAAGTACAATATGAAGCTAAATCCGAAAAAAATGTAGCTTTGGGGTTCACTCAGGAAAATTCCTCGGACATATGGTCACCAACGAGGATCGGCAAACCCAACAAAGATTCAAGCCATGCTCGATATGCAAGCCCCCAGAAATGTGAAAGAGGTCCAAAAGTTAACCGGACATTTAGCTTCCGTAAGCCGGTTTATATCACGAACTGGAGACAAATGCAAACCTTTCTTCGACACATTGAAGAAAGGGAAATTCCAGTGGACCGAGCATTGCCAAAATGCATTCGAATCGTTGAAGCGAGATTTGCGGATACTCGGACATTGTCTAAGCCTGCTCGGCGCGAACAACTCTATATGTATCTTGTTTGCATCCGAGCATCATGCGACGATGATGTACTGACGAAAGCGAGAAGGACTATACACTTGCCCATTTACTATGTAAGCCAAGTGCTTAAAGAAGCCGAGCTCCGGTACCCTCCATTGGAAAAATTAGCATATGCCCTCGTCATGAGTGTTCGAAAATTACGACCATATTTTTTCGACCACTCAGTCGAGGTACTGACCACTTTCCCATTGCGCCAAGTCCTCCACCGACCCGATACTGCCGGCAGATTACTAAAGTGGGCGGTGGAGTTAGGACAATTCGGCATTACGTTAAACTCCACGGGACAAAGAATGAAGGGCAAGTTATGGCCGATTTCATGGTCGAGTTGACATATCCACAAATGCTCAAAAAGGCTATCGACCAACCGTAGCATATGTATGTTGATGGTTCATCAACAAGTTCAAGAGCCGAGTAGCGTAGTTCTCATCAAATGACAACCGACAAACATTCACAACAGCCATCCGTTTTGATTTCCCAGCTACAAATAATGAAGCCGAATATGAAGCTTTGATCGCTGGACTACAGATGGCAATGACAATGGGAATCCAGAGGCTGATGATCTATAGCGATTCTCAGATAATCGTTTATCAAGTGACAGGCGAGTACGAGGCCCGAGGCGAACAGATGGCACAATATCAACAGCTAGCAAAAGAATTGCTCGAGCATTTTGAACAAGTTTTCATTGAACAATTACCACGACTGGGTAATTCGTTCGCTGATGCTTTGGCACGCCTAGTAACAAATAGGGAGGAGTGACTTAACACAAATGACATTGTGGTCGTCACAACTTGTTCGCCATCAGTTCCCAGAGTTATGCTAGCCCAAATAACAGGCGAACAAGAAACTTGGATGACTCAATCTCGAAGTTACCTACAAAAGGACTTCCCCCGAAAATAGGGTACAAATACTACCAGATTACGATCTGCTCGGTATACTATCATAGACGAGCATTTGTACAAAAGAAGCTACTCACTTCCACTTTTGAAGTGTATTACTCCTGAAGAAGGTCATGTACTTCTGGAACAAATCCATGAAGGAGTATGCGAAAATCATACAGGTGGGCTCGTTCTGGCACACAAAATAATCAAACAAGGTTATTATTGGCCAACCCTCAAAAAGGATTCGTTTCACAGATGCTTTCGGCGTGCCACGCCGATGCAGTACATGCTCCACTTATTCATAACCCACCTGAAGAATTAATGTCGGTTTATAGCCCATGGCCATTTGCTAAATGGGGGGTCGATCTGATCGGCCCATTTCCTACTGGCACGTCGGGAGTAAGATATGTTGTGGTTGCCGTGGATTACTATACTAAATGGGCAGAAGCCGAGGCCATTGTCAAGATTACCGAACAAAGAATGTTGAACTTTTTTTGGAAGAATATCATTTATCGATTTGGGCTTCCCCAATCATTAGTAACTGATAACGGCAAACAATTCGATGGAAGTGAATTCAGACAAAATTATGCTCGCTGGGGGATAAAAAAGTACTACTCAACTCCGATTATCCCCAAATAAACGAACAAGTTAAAAGTCGTTAATAAAATCATCAAGCATACCCTCAAGGCCGACTTGATAATTTCAAGGGGGTGGATGGGTCAAGAGTTGCTCGAAATATTATGGGCTTATCGAACAACTTTCGAACATCAATCTATGAGACCCCGCTTTGCTCGGCATTTGGTGTGAAGTCGTTATACCCACAGAAATCAAGATTCCAAGTCATTGAACAATGACTTTCGGAGAGCACATTAATGACTAGGCGCTCGCCCTGAGTACAGACCTGTTGGAAGAAAGAAGGACGGAGGCTGATTTCAAGAATGCCATGTACAAAAAGAGATCAGAGAAGTTTTACAACTCCAAAGTCCAAACACGCAGTTCAATGTGGGCGAAGCCGGTTTTAAAGGCGAAAGCAACGGGGTATCAAGTGGTGTGTTCGGCGAAAGCATGGGAAGGTCCGTTCGGAGTTTCGAAACGTTTGCTAAATCGGGGGCCTATGATTTGGAAGACCTGAATGGAATCCCATTATCCTACTAGTGGAATGCGTCAAATTTGAAAAAATACTATCAATAATAGCGAGCATAGAGCCGGCCGAACAAAAATCATCCACATCGCTGAAGCGAGCATAGTGTCGGCCGAACAAAAATCGCCCACACAGCTTTAGCGAGCATAGTGTTGGCCGGACAAAATCGTCCACACGGCTTTCAAATGAGCATAGTGTTGGCGGACAAAATCGTCCCACACAACAAATGAGCATAGTGTTGGCCGAACAAAATCGTCCACACAGCTGAAGTCGTAGTTGGCCGAACATAATGGCCGATGTAGCCATCCAGTTCAAACGAGTAGGACGATCTTGAAAGAAGAGTACATTATGTTCGACACATATCTTCAAGAAAGAAAAGCTGGCCAGCACTATCGAAAGACGGAAGATACGTGTCAGAACGAGATGTCAACATAAAATACGTATCGGAACGAATTGACAAGTGGTGGCAACCATGCAGGGATGAGTCAATCTTCGAGCAAGAGTTGTCAAAAAGCTGAACAGATGTCAAAAGGGGGAGCAAAAGTAAGAGAGCTAGCACCGGCTAGCTATGCCAGCACTAGCTTGGGATAGTTCTATAAATAGGGGCATACTGATAGCTAAAAAAAGCAGAGAAAAAACATATGAAGAAGAAAAAAGGAAAAATACTGCGATTCTCAGAAGGAAGTCGGTTTAGTATGCCCCCAGACGTAGAAGAATTCAGCTCTTCATTCAAAGAATCATTCAAATTTGAATCGAGCATCCGCCTGACACGAGTCTTTTACCCCAGATGACTTTGGCGAGCACGGAGTTGAAGCTCGTTCTGCGGACTCAAGATGCTTTCGACAGAGTCATGGTTGCCACTCCATCGTTACTCACTTTTAGAGGCGGTAGTAAGTCATTAGTCCCCTATGCATCCCCAAAATCTCCTCCGAAGGGATGTCATAGTGTTCGCTCAAAACAAGATCGCGACGCCGATGCTTAGGCATCATCTTGAAGGGGATGTAATGGTGCGAAATGAAAAATTTTGCTCGCGCACCTACTTTAAGCGAAAGCGAGAATCGCGCATACATGCTCATGCCCGCATGACCTCGCGATAATCACAAATTGTCCGGGAGGGACAAAAGTTTATGTTCTTCTTTGCTTGAGCATGTTACCAAAAGAAAGAAGGGTAGACAGGATGATGTGCTACATCCTTGTCAACATCAATTATCGCGACAAGGTGAGGCCCGGTTAAATGTCTACTCAAGACAAGGTTTAAATTCAAAACCCTAGTCCGATAACAATAGTTCACGTAATAGATAGTCTTCTTGATATGAAGGATGTAATAGAATACAAAGTGTTGCAAAAAGAAAAAAAAAAGATATATGTACTTTTGTTCGCTAAGATTTTCTAGTTCAAGCCCATTTGAGGTCGTGACCTAAAAGTTTGGGACGGTCTTAACAAAGACGAAACGAGCCCAAGTCTATGGTTCACCGACGAACGAGTTCAGACTCGATTCCCCGCAAAGAAAGCGAGTAATGGGTACGCAATCGCAAAAAAGATGACTCAGATTTATAGATACCAGTAGCGAAATGGGTGACGAGTCTTGGGGTCGCAGACTAAATAAGACAATCCTAAGACGTAAGTGATCGCACCTAAATAAGACGATCGCAAGACCAAGAAAGGGGGGTTCATAAAGTAACCCATCCGTCGCACCTAAATAAGACAATCAACCGATTGCAACGACAATAAGATAATCAAACCAAAAAAAAATCGAGCGGCATAGGCAAACCCAATGTTTGAATTCATTCGTAAAAAAGGGCAAAAAGCGGAAAGCAAACAAAGCGAACACAAAAGCAACCAAGCAAACATCAAGCAACACAAGTATCAATTTTCATCCACGACAATTATCAAACAATCAAAGTTAGAAGAGTTGGTTCAATATGTAACCCATCCATTCGGTTGTAAATATGTTCGAACAAAAGATAAAAAAATCGAAGAAAAAATACAAGTATTAAAGACATTGTTCGAACAGAAAGTGAAGAAGACAAAAAATTACACAACATATGTTCGACAAAACAAAAATAACATCAAGGAGCAAATTCATAATTGGGGGTAGACGGGAGAGAGATGTCGAACAAATTGTGCTCAAATTTCCGCAAAGAACAACTCCTTCAAGATGGTTTGGTACAAATGCTCGCCAAAGGTACATCTGCCGCTTCGATCCACGGGAGGTCCCCTTTGCTCGGCGCTCTTTTTGATCGGTCCCCGGACTTCGGTCAAGATTTTGGCCAGCAACCTCAGCGGTATTCATGTCTGAGCCCTCTTCCTCATCCAGAATCGGATCATCAACTTTGATCCCTTCAGGAAGAACGGAGAAATCACACAGATCATTTAAATCTGACATTGGAAGGTTGCGGTCCGGTGGGTTGTCCGTTCAATCTTCTTGGCCCGCTACAAGAAGGGCAATTTGTTCGTTCTTTGGAGGCATGGTGAACGGAGACCGGATAAAGACGGGCGAAGGCACAAATGTACGAGAAGTTGGACATAGAATCAACGTACTATCATCATCGTGCGACTTTGAATTTTCGAGACCCAAACGAGTGTTGGTCTCCTCGGAATGATGAGTTGTTGGCGGCGCATCCCTCTCGTTTTTCCATGGCCTCGACACCGGCTCGAAAGTCTGACTCAATATTCATATCCTCTTGTGCTTCAGATATTATCACCCTCCTCCTCACGAGTGAATCAATTCCTCCTTTGTCTGGCGAGCATCTTCCCGAGCCAGCGTGCATCTTCCCCGAAATCGGCGAGCATTTTCACGAGCCTTGTGGGCATCCTCCCGAGCCGGTGGCGTCGGCAGCCGAAAGAAGATTGCCCTGAGCCAACCTCGGCTCATCCCGAGTCTGTTCGGTTCGCCCGCCACCCTTTCTTCGAAGTTCTGATCAAAGCCAAGTAGTTGGCATGGAGGTTATGATGAGCATAAGCTTTCTCAAGAACGACCATAGATTGTCCCCAAGCACCGCACCTGCGTAAATTTTCGGAGGAGTGGGACCCGTAGTGGACTCTTCCAGATCGGTAGTCCATGCCCGAACAGAGTCCGGCAAGCTTTTCCGAACATGCTCGGGAATGCCCTAACCTTGCGAACGCTTCGGCGGCGTAGTAGTTCTTCGATTGGGCATCAAAGGCGACAACCCGCTCAACCTACATATATATTTCGAACAAATGAATATAAAAATGGCGAACAAAAATGACCAAAATGAAGCGGATCGAACAAAATGTACTGCTTACACGAGCCGGATCCCATCCCAAGAATGATCTATCCTCGGGGATCGGAGTTCGTGATCTAACGAGTCCATGATCGGGTCCCAAGCGGGAGGTGGAGAAGATGTGCCAACCTCCATTTCAACAATTTGTGAAATTGGACCAACCCACGAGGCGGCCGCTCGATCGCCTCGGCAGGTAGGGTCCGAGTCACCTATCAGATATCGATGATTTCGTCCCGAGCCTGTTAAGCCGGCATGTTAAATCTGAGTTTGTTTGCTCGGCCCGCCGCCGATCTCCACCCTCGGTCTCTTGGCGATGGAGCTTGTTAGCCAACCCCTTGCTCGGCCCCGAACAAGTGCTCGCTTTGCGCCAAACGATTCCCGGGGCCGGAAGGCGGATCGGTTAGCCCACTTTCGCCTCCTCTACATTCTATTTGAGCCTCCCATTCGGCTGAATCCGAGCAAGCTCCTGGGCCTTTTTTCTCCGAGCCATCTCGGTATGTTCGGATGTACTCACAAAGAATGGTCACAAATGGGAAAAACTATAAACAAAATAAGTCGAAGACGAATGAAAAGATAATAACGAGCGAAATGGCACAAAACATACAAATACAAGAGGCGATCCTTACCAAGGGATTAATAAAGCAACAAGATGATGAGGAGGCACGAACAAACCTCCTTTATTTCTCCTCGATCGCCAGATTCGGGGTTCTCACAGATCGCTCCGAACGAGACTCGATCAATTTGCCAAACTATTTCTTTGAAATAACCGCTCGTTTGTCTCGCTTGTCCGTCGCAAATAGAATCCTCAAATAAAAAAGCGAGTTAAAATCAGTTCAAATCGAAGAACGAAAAGACACAAAATCACTTACTTGATGCGCCCGGGTTAGTGGGGATCTAAGCGAGCATTTGGTTAAACTTCCAAGGCGAACTTTTCCAATCGCCCCAACGAACCAAAAACTTTTCCTTCCAATCATCGATTTTGTTAAAACGTCCTCTATAATTTTGCCATTGGCATTAGCTTGCATGAACAACCACCCGTGTTCACCCCTCGACGGGTCAAGTGCACCAATCGAGCAAGCTCACCGGCCGAGGATAGTATCTTGGCTTCATTTTGCGAACAAAGTCGAAAACTCATGATCATATGCCACCCGTTTGGCTTTAAGATGCGTAATGGTGATGTTCCACCCACGAGCAAGCGGGTGATGGCCGGATGGAGGGGAATCAAGTCCGACTTCAATTGTGTCTAAATTCTGGCGACACAACCCTCAAGGGGTTGGTCGCCCGCCATCGAACACGGTGCCCGAAAAAAGACATCTTTTGGAGTTTCATAAATCCGATGCAGCCGAGTGAGCCTATCAGCATCAATTATGCTCGCTATCTTGCTCGCTGGGTACTCATTCTCAACCCCAATCCTATGAGGTTGTTCGGGCCAATCAAAACTATAACGAAGCTAAGTATACTCGTTATATGTTGGACTATGAGGACACCAACAGTATATCAAGCTCGAAATTTTGCTCGCTAACTACCCCTATGTTTGATTCAGTTATATTTTACTGAAATACCAAAAATTTCCCCCTCAACATTGTCGTTCCTATCTATATTAACATTGTCAACAACCCTAGACCCAATTTGAATTTGGGGCAAAAAATTTCACTTGAATTGTCCGAAGAATCATTACGGACCAAGTCCCTATCCAATTCATGTAGGGCTTAAATCGAATCGAGGAAAGAAAGAACGAAAAACGGTTGCGAATTTGCCAACAAATTCCTAAACCCGAGACATTAGTCTCCAATAGCATTTATCGCCCGGAAATCCTAACGACGAGGGGGGAAGAAGAGGAACTATGGTGGTCTGATTCTAGGGGAACAAAAGAGTTCGAGCAAGAGGCCATAATCACAATTAGAAAAAGAATGCAACGGTTACCTGAGTAAAATTCTTCGCCGAAATGATGAAACCCTCATAAAATTTTCGGACCACGAAAAAGATTGAAAAGACGAGGGAAAAAAAAAGTTTAAAAGGCGGAGAAACAAGGTATATATAAATGTTGGATTCGATTTGAAAATCCGCATGAGAAATCTGAAATGACATCGACTATGGCCCAATAAGATTTTAACAGCCGGGCCCCATGTCAAATACAAAGCGACCCGGCTGGGGGGTATTTTTGTGTTCGATATAGTAACTCAGGCTTAATCGAACACGTAAGAGCGACACGTGTATTATTTAAAATATTACATGCCCAATGGACAAGTATTCGCCACTCAGGTCAGGAAAAAGGAATCAGATGAGCTAAGTCAAGAAGGCCATGAACAAATCCCGGACTCAGCGCCAAAATACTCGTTCGTATCTGGAAGACCTCGGATATCCCGAGGGTCAAGATGTTCGCGACCTCGGATATCCCGAGGGGTCAAGATGTTCGAAGACCTCAGATATCCTGAGGGTCAGTATGTTCACACCTCAGATATCCTGAAGGTCAGTATGTTCGCACCTCAGATATCCTGAGGGTCAGTATGTCCGCACCTCAGATATCCTGAGGGTCAGTATGTTCGCACCTCAGATATCCTGAGGATCAGTATGTCCGCAGACCTCAGGTATCCCGAAGGGTCAGAGTGCCCGACACTCAGATATCCCGAAGACCCGAACATCCTGAGGGCTCAGTGTGCTCGAGGAGGACAATGATCCAGCATAAAACTGACGTGGTTAAAGGGGCGAACAAAACATCCAACCGAGTAAAAGATTAATTTGGACGACCAAAAGAGTGCTTTACAGACAAGTAAGTTCCAAGATCAACCAGGAAGATGAAGTTGAAAACGTGGCAGCATTACGTGAGTTCTTGCATGACCCGAAGTCTCCAGCTCATGCTTGCCAACCCAGCTCATGCTTGTCGGAGTGCTATAAAAGGAAGAAAAAAGAAGAAGAGAAAGGTTCAGAAATTTTCCCCAGAAAAAGAGACACCCACACAAGAAATTCTCCAGAGAGGTGAGGAACAGAAAAATTCGAGTGATTATCCACACATACAAGAAACCCTAGCACTCATATGCAAACTCTCCAGATTATCTTCATCTGTAATGATTCATCTTCATAAGGTGTATCAAATATTGTACGTGTAAAGCTCTCGCAATACCACATCCTGGCTTGGTATGCCCCCAGAGTAGTCATTTCCTGACGAACTGGGTCAACAAATTCATCTTATTTACAATTTATTTTACACGTGCATGTTTTGTTTGTGAGTCGTTCCCAAATTAGCCACATAATACTCTCCGAATAAAATGACTCGCGACAAATGGGAAGAGAATCATTGAGACTTCGATACCCTATATCTTGGGCAATAATGTTAATTGTACGACAGTTGCTAAGATTAATACAGAGAATTGTGTGCTTGCAAAGTCTTGCGTGATTGGTCCCCTTGGTGGGCTCGGAACCTTTATCATACTAAATCTTTCAAGTGGAATTAATTTTCCGGTTTGGATAATAAAGCTGAGTTGTCCTTACTCCAAGGATCAAGATATTAATTAATATAAAGCTTTTCAGTGGCTTAATTAATTAATGGACTAAATAATCTTAAACACAGAAAATAATGACCAGGAGCCATATTACCGTAATATGGGTTAACATTAGATAGTGCAATATTAATTATATAGTGGTATTAATTAATATTAATGAGTTGAATTATATTGTGGCTCAATATTGGAATTCAGAAGTCCATTGGAAGGTCCATCTTAATTCTCCTAAAGGCCCCCCAAGTAGCCCAAATTAAAGTCCAATAAATGAAAGGTGTTTAAAATAAAATAAATTATTGTTGCATTATTTTTCCTTAATTTTTCGAAAATATTAGAGAAAAAGAGGGAGAAGAATTTTCTTGAAAATATTTTATGAAAGGAGATAAGCATTCTTGGAATACAAGATTATCCCATAAATTCAAGAAATCTCCCACTTGGTTTCTTTAATGGTGATTTTCGAAATATATAGAGAAATAATAGGAAGAAGGATTTTCTTGATTTTCTTGAAAAGATTTTATGGAAAAAGATATGTATTCTAGGAATACAAGAATATCTCATAAATTCAAGAAAGATCCAATCTTGAAAGATCCCCTATTATTTTCGAAAGTTGGTCTAAATAAGGGTATGAGATTTTTGTGGAAAAATACACATGGAAAGAATAATATATGAGATATATTCAAGATTTCTTGAAGATCAAGAAAAGATCTTTCCTAACCCTATTTTGAGCCTAATTTTCATCCCCCCTCTCTATTATAAATAGGGGATGAATGTTTAATTCTCAAGACACAGGAATTGATCTTTTTTCGGAAAAATATAAAATATCAAATATTTTTGAAACGTCGATAATTTGTGTTTTTTCAAAAATTTCAATTGTGTGCAAGATAGTTCCATGTGTTGAAAATATTAGAAATCCACAAAGGTGGTGCAACAATTTTATTTTCCTTTGTTTTATAAATCGTTCATCGGAGAACCTCCCACCGGGTTATTGAGCGAGAACTTGGGAATACTTGAGAAGGACTTTTGGTTGATAGCCAGTTACTTGATCCTGTCCATCTCGAATTGTCTCTCCAACGGGTACGTTCGTAAACTCCTACAAATTCCGCATGCTAGGATCTTTTACATGAATTTTATTTGCATGTCGTTGTTGGTGAAATTATTATTTGAATTCACTTAGGTAAATTCATGCTAGTAATAATTATTAATTTAAATTTATGTTTATGAGGTCATCCCGATAGATCCTGGCAAATGTTATCCCAACAACTGGTATCAGAGCCCTGGTTCGGACTCGATCTTTTAAACTGTAATTTAAATTGTTGTTCATTAAAATTTGAAATTGGATAGTGGAACCGTTAGATCCAATTATCATGGTATTTTAATGTGCTTGTTTACATGCAAATAAATTATTAGTTTTTAATTCGATTCTTTCGAATTCGTTTTGCCTCGTGAGAAAATCCACGAGTAGATTAATATTTGTTTGATTTGTTCAATGTAATAGATTAGTCTAGATCTAGGTTTTTTATTTTGTAAACAAATTGTAACCGGATCGAGAACGAAGACGGAGACGAAGAATTAAAAACTATCGTCCGTGCTGGACGTCGCGAGCCAAAGCGAACCTTGAGCACGCCGTTGCCGCCTAGGCGCTTTCTCGCAGACGTCACCAGCGCGGGGCGTGGACGGGGGCCAGCGGACGGCCAGGCACGCCTGGGCCGATAAGCGATGGGTCACGAATGCGGTACGCTGCTAGCGCCGCCGGGACGACGGACGGGCATTTGGTTTGAGCGCGAAGGACCCCCCAGACGCAGGCATGTCCGGGCAATGCTCCGTTCGCATGTGCCTTGGGCGACGGGGCGAGATGGCCGAGGCGGACCTAGGCGTGCGCCTAGGCGCACGCGGACTCGCGTTCCGGGTCGTGAGCTACCCGTTTTCCAGACGTCGTCCTAACTCACCGAGGACACTCATTAAAGAATTGTTGCGGATTCAGTGGGAGCTTTTCGAGACGAACGATGAAGGCAAAAAAGAAGAGACGATTTCTCAAGATCAAGATATGGAATTTAAACCATGACAGTTGGATATATGTGCCCAACTTGATTTATTTTATCTTGATGCTTGTTTTAAATTCGTGTTATTTTATTTGTTAAATGTGTTTGCATGATTTAAAATTGTCTAAAGAAAATCTCACTTTCGAAAATTACTAAGTATGTTTTAATTGACAAATTTTATTCCGGATAATAAAATTACGTCAATATTGACCTCCATGATTTATTTATTTGTGAATTTTTTTGGAGAAATTTTCTCAACGGAACGGCCAAAAGATGGTTTTCACATGAATAAATTCCCAAAAGGATGATTGTGAATTATTATTAGTGGCGACAATGACCCTCCCAACGAGACTCGTTCAAAGCGAAGTAATAATTCTGTATTTAATCATGGTTATTACTTAGGTATAAAATTGATATGCATATACTTCTCCGAAGTCCCTGTCAATTTTATATTGGTCAAGTGGGAGCCGACTATTAATTTTGAATTAAAGGTTTGTAACTGTTCTTGTTTGTAACATACTTGAATGTGTTCAAATAGATAGATCACCCAACGTGACCTATTTAAACTGTTTTGAGATGTCGGCTGATGCATGTTCACATTGTTTTGAGATTTTGATATGAATAATGTGATCGAATTATGTGATATTTTGTACTTGTACAAATTGCTATTTATTTCATTTCAACATGTCGCAACCTTTTAATCCACTGTTAATATACTTAAATTCAATAGAATTGTATAGGAAACTATGTTGATTGGAAACGAAAAATTATGATTGTCCTAACTGCACAAAAGCACAAGTGGATTCTTGACACACTAAAAATTAGATGAGCCAACTGACGAGTCAAAAACGCGGGGCTCGTCAGATCACCTTGCGAGAGATGTTGTCGCTAAAAATGGTGGAGGGCAACCCCTTAAGGGATTACGTCCTCAAAATTGATGGCTCATTTTGAACAAACTTGAGGGTCTGGGTGCAGATTATGATCTGGAGACCCAGATCGATTTGGTACTCCACTCTCTGCCTAGAAGTTTTGAGCACTTTGGCCTCGCTAGCTGATTTGTTGTAAGCTTTGGTCTCGGTAGAGACGTTGATGGGGCACCAAACTCAAATTTTGATGGCAAGTGGTCCGTCTTCATCTTCTAGGCCAAGGGAAGGCAAGAAGAAGAAGAGGACCAAAAGCCATAAGCAATCAAACTAAATTGTTGCCAAGGGCAGTGGTAAGATGAGGGATGTTGTTGGTGTCAAGGAAAATCCAAAGGGGAAGTGCTTCAACTGCGGTGAAGAAGGACAATGGAGGTTTGCCTGTTCCAACCCCAAAAGGGCCGGAAAGAAAGGCAATTCTCACGCACTAGTTGTTGAAACTTGTTTAGCGGCGTATACTTCTCATTCGTGGGTAGTTGATACGGGATCCACTGATCATGTTTGCTTCACGGGTTCACGATGACCCGACAACTTAGTGGAAGTGAGATCCTCATCACACTGGGCGATGCTGCGAGAGTAGCAGCTGAAGCAGTGGGATGTGCACCTGTCTTTTGAAGATAAGACTTTAGTTTTAAGAGATGTTCTTTACGTTCCCATTTTTCGTAAAAACCTTATTTCAGTATCAAAACTATTTGTTGATGGATATTCTGTTCGTTTTTCTAAACAAGTTACTATTTTTCATAACGATGTGTTTATCTGTCATGGAACTTTGAGGAACAATCTCTATATTATTAACTATGCACACCACTCACAAAATGCATCTTTTAACACATCGACTGTTTTAAGCAATAAGAGAAAACGTTCAGAAAAGGTGAACGAGACAATGTTGGGATTATACTGGAAAGTATGCTTTTACTTTGTATAATCAGACTGAATTTCGGACTTATTTACTGAAATAAATTGTTTATCACTGATGCTTTAAATATCATCGAATGTTACATATATTTACTGCATAACTGTTCAATAAAAAGTACGTGTTACATTGTAGTTAATTTAGTGATACCAGATCACAGAAGATTAAATTAACAGTCCCTTGTAACTAAAAGTACACCATTCACGACCTAGATGGAAATGAACAATCCATCGTGAAAGGTTGAAGTGTAAGGTTCAGATTGGTTTGTCTTGACCAAGAGATTACACTAGTGCATGATGCATGAAAGAGGACCTCTGGGGAGGACAAATTCTTCAGAACTGAACTAAGAAGAATTAGACCTCAGTGGTTAGTTATTTCTTAATCTTCGTCCCTTAAATAGGATTGTGTGTGGTTAGTACTATTACTTTGACTTATTTGTTGGGAAATAAGTTGCACAGATCTATTCGGGGTGAATATTTAAATAAAAATTTAATTCTTATAATTATTACTAGCATGAATTAATCCTATATTAATTCAAATAATAATCCAACAACATATCATTCATTTAATAATTCACGTAAAACCTACGCATGCGGAATTCAACGAGTTTACGTGAACGTACCTCTTGGGATGGCAACGGTGTGGCTGATTAGACTAACCGAAAGAACTTCTCAAGTATTCCCTTAGCCCTTGTTCGACTATCCGGTGGAAGGATACTTGTGAACAATTAACAAAAAGGAAAAAATAAATTATGTTGCACCACCTTTGTGGATTTACTAATTTTTCCAGCACATGGAATTATACTTGGGAATGAAAGAATCATCCCCTATTTATAGAGCATGAGGTGGTCGAATTTTTAGGTTAAAATAATGTGGGAAAATCTTTTCTTGATCTCCAAGAAATCTTGAATATATCTCCTATATTCTTTCTCCCATAATTATAATATTCCACAAAATCCCACTTACTCTATCTTTATGGCAATTTTTGAAATATAGGGTGTGCAAGATTTCAAGATTTGGATCTTCTTGAATTTATGAGATATTCTTGTATTTCAAGAAATACATATCTTCCATAATATCTTTTCAAGAAAATCTTTCTTGCCCACTATATTTCATAATTTTTGAAAACCTTATTATAGATAACCAAGTGGGAGATTTCTTGAATTTAATGAGATAATCTTGTATTCCAAGAATACATATCTTCATTCCATAACAAAATTCAAAGAAAATTTTTCTCCCAACTTTATCCATAATTTTTGAAATTAATAGGGAAAAATAAGCAACAATATTTATTTTATTTTAATCATCTTTTTCAGTTATTGGACTATATGTTGGGCTACTCAGGGGGCCTTTAGGAGAATTAAGATTGGACCTTCTAATGGACCTTGAATATCTAATATTGAGCCACAATATTATTCAAGCCCATAAATATTAATTAATTCCACTACATAATTAATATTGCACTATCCATCTTAACTCATATTACAGTCAATATGGCTCCCGGTTATTATTTCTCGTGTTTAAGATTATCTAGCCCATTAATTAATTCAAGCCACTGAAATAGCTTTCCATTAATTAATATCTTTTATCCTTGGTCAAGAAACGGTTCAACATTATTATCTATACCGGAAACTAATTCCACTTGCAAGATTTGGTATGATAAAGCTTATGAACCTCCCAAGGGGGCAAATCAAACAAGTGTACTTGCATTACGATTCTTCAGATTAAATCTTAGCAATCACATGTGACTAATAATATTGCCCAAGATAAAAAGTATTGAATCTCGTTGATTCGCTACCCATGATAAGTCAAAGCAATAGTTATCAATCCCAAGTGATCCTATTTAAGGGACGAAGATTAAGAAATAACGAACCACTGAGGTCTAATTCTTCCTTGTTCGATTCTGAAGAATTTGTCCTCCCAGAGGTCCTATTCAATTATCGACCATGCATTAGTGTAATCTCTTGGTCAAGACAAGTCAATCTGAGCCTTACACTTCAACCGCTCACGATGGATTGTTCATTTCCATCTAGGTCGTGAATGGTGTACTTTTTTAGTTACAAGGGACCGTTAATTTAATCTTACGTGATCCGGTATCACTAAATTAACTACAATGTAACATGTACGACTTATTGAAAGATTATCAAAGAAAATATATGTAACATTCGATAATATTTAAAGCATCGGTGATAAACAATTTATTTCAAAGAAATAAAGTCGAAATTCGGTTTTGATTATACAAAGTAAAAAGCATACTTTCGAAAGATAATCCCAACAATCTCCCACTTATACTCAAAGTCCGCTTTTAAGTATACTACAACATGTCTTGTGTAGTCTCATGACATATAATGTCACCTACACGAACCTAATAATTTCTCCCACTTATACTCAAAAAGCAGTTAGCAACGGTCTTGACACTCATTCCTTCCACATGTCTCTCGAATGTATTCAGAGGCGCACTTTTGTGAATGGATCTGCTAGGTTGTCCTCGACGCTATCTTTGCCACATCTATATCTCTCTCTCTTAACGATGACTTCGTATAAGATGGTATTTCCTTTCAATGTGTTTGTCGGCTTTGTGGGCTCTTGGTTCCCTTGAATTTGAATCGCTCCAAAGATTGTCACAATAAATGATGATTCTGGCCGGGCAAATTCGAACCACATCTAAGTTCACTAGGAAGTGCTTGAGTCAAACCGCTTTTTCGGTCGCCTCGCTTTTCAGCCTACATATTCGGCTTCCATGGTAGAATCTGCGACACATTTACGCTGACGCTTCTCCATGTCACGGCTCCTCCCCATGCAAAACACACTACCGGAGGTAGATTTTCTGGAGTTTATGTCTGATTGGAAATCTAAGTCCGTGTAGCCGATGGGGATTAGACTACCTGACTGATAAACCAACATTCTATCCCGAGTTCTTTTCGAATATTTCGAATGTTTTTAATCTGGGCCATCGATGCTCTTTCCCCGGAATTACTTTGATATCTTGCCACCATGCCTACGGCAGCGATATCCGGTCTCATACACAACATTGCATACATAAGGCTTCCGACAGCCGAAGCATAAGGAATGCTTTTCATGTCATCTATCTCCTTTTGCGTCTTAGGGGATATTTTCTTGGATAGATGGATTCCATATCTGAAAGGTACGAAGCCTTTCTTGGAATCTTGCATGCTGAAGCGTTTCAAGACAATGTCTATGTATGAAGCTTGCGATAACCCGATCATCCTTTTCTTGCGATCTCGAGTGATCTTGATCCCAAGGATGTGTTCGGCTTCCCCTAAGTCTTTCATATCAAACTGTTTTGAAAGTCATGCCCGTACGTCTGATAACACCTTTACATCGTTCCCGATGATCAGAATGTCATCTAAGTATAGTACTAAGAATACCAATGCAGTTCCGACACATTTTTTATACACACAACTTTCAAACTCGTTTTGATCGAACCCATAAGACTTTATAACATGATCAAAACATTGGTTCCAAGCTCTGGATGCCTGTTTGAGTCCGTAAATGGACTTCTTGAGCTTACAAACTAGGTGTTCTTGGTCTTTTTCAATGAAGCCTTGGGGTTGTTGCATATAGATCTCTTCATCAAGACTTCCCTTAAGGAAAGCTGTCTTGACATCCATTTGCCAGATTTCAAAATCAAAATGCGCAGCAATCAATAAGAGAATACGGATGGACTTAAGCATGGTTACTGGCGAAAAAGTTTCCTCATAATCGATCCCTTCTTTCTGAGTATAACCTTTCGCCACTAGTTTTGCTTTGAAGTTTTCCACCCTCCCGTCCGGTCCTCTTTTCCTCTTATATACCCACTTGCATCCAATGGGTTTGACCCCATTAAGTGGTTCGACTAGCTCCCACACTCTGTTATGAAACATAGAACCCATTTCGGCTTTCATTGCTATTTGCCAAGAATCTGCATCCTTGTCTTGGAGTGCCTCGTCATATGTCCATGGGTCTGATTCGTCTTGTCCGGGAATCAAGTCCGAGGACTCTTCTATTCCCATGAATCTCTCGGGCTGTCTAACAACCCTCCCACTATGACGAGGCTCCGGTTGTGAAAGCGTGTCGTTTGGTATATCATCTAGTACAGTTGGCATTGAGGTTTGCCCTCTAAGCTCATTTAAGGTAATCTCACTTCTGGGTTTTCTTTCGTTCATATAGTTTTCTTCCAAAAAACTAAAGTGGGTGCTGATGACCACCTTTTGATCTTCGGGACCATAGAACATACACCCTTTTGTTCCCTTGGGGTATCCTACAAACAACCTTAATTTTGATCGAGGATCCAATTTATCGGCTTCCTTGTCCAACACGTTGGCCGGACATCCCCAAATTCTCATGTGTCTCATACTAGGCTTGCACCCGGTCCACAATTCTTTGGGAGTTTTGGGAACCGATTTGGATGGCACCAAGTTCAGAATGTAAGTTGTTGTTTCCAAGGCATGACCCCAGAACGACTTAAGAAGATCCGCATAACTCATCATATATCTAACCATTTCCAAAAGAGTTCTGTTTCTTCGCTCTGCAACCCGTTTTGTTGAGGGGTTCCGGGTGCAGTGAGCTGGGATGCAATCCCTTCATCAGATAAGTAGTTCAAAAACTCATCGCTGAGGTATTCGCCTCCACGATCAGATCGTAGAGACTTGATACGTTTTTCCCTATGATTCTCTGCTTGAGCCTTAAATTCTTTGAATTTCTCAAAGGTCTCAGATTTATGCTTCATAAGGAAAATATAACCGTACCTCGAATAGCCATCAATAAAAGTGACAAAATACTCGTAACCTCCTCTTGCTTTGGTTGACATTGGACCACATACGTCTGTGTGAACGATTTCTAACACTTCTTTGGCTCTATTCCCCTTGGCTCTTAATGCCCTCTTGGTCATTTTACCCTCCAAACATGATTCGCAGGTTGGAATTGGTTCAACTTGTAGAACCTCTAGTGAACCGTCTTTCACCAACCTTTGGATCTTCTTTGGATTAATATGTCCCAATCTTAGATGCCATAGAAGTGTTTCGTTCACGTCTGATGAACGTTTTCTTTTCTCGAAAACAGTTGATGTGTTATAGGATGCATTTCGTGAGTGGTGTGCACAGTTAATTGTATAGAGATTATTCGACAACGTTCCATGACAGATAAATTTATAAAAAAGAGAAATGGTAACAACTTTATTAAAAGTAACCGAATATCCATCATGAAAAAGTATAGAAACTGAAATCAAATTCTTTCTAAAACTTGGAACGTAAAGAACATCTCTTAAAATTAAAACTCTGTCTTCAAAAGACAGGTGCACTTCTCCCACTGCTTCAGCTGCCACTCTCGTAGCATCGCCCAGTGTGATGAGGATCTCACTCCCACTTAGTTGTCGGGTCCGTTTGAACCCCTGTAATGTGAAATAAACATGATCAGTGGCTCCCGTATCCACTACCCACGAATGGGAAGCATACGCCGCTAAGCAAGTTTCAACAACCAGTGCGTGAGAATTACCTTTCTTTCCATTCCTCTTAGGATTGGAACAGGCTGACCTCGAGTGTCCTACTCTCCCGCTTTCCAAAGTTTTCCTCATGCTCAATCCCATGCTTTTATTTGATGTTGAGTCTTCTTGGTTTAACTTTCTTCTCTTTTCATCATCCTTATCACCACTTGACCTAGGATGAAGAGAAGATTTTTGTTTTCCCAAGTTCTTTTCCTCGCGCTCCCTTTCCTTTTCAACCAAAGTCAAAGCATTTATAAGATCATCCACTGTAAAATCTTGATCTTCCATTAGATACTCAAGATAGTGGTGATTATAGCTCTTTGGTAAGGATTGGAGAATGAAATCAATCTTAGTCTTGAAATCACATTTTTCGCCGAGGATCTCAAGTTCCTCAAATAGCACCATAACCCTAAGGATGTGCTACTGCGCTGCAGTCATCCCTTTTTCCAATTTTAACTCAACAATTTCTTGCTTCACACTTTGGATTGCCATATGGGTCTGATGTGCGAACATCGCTTCGAGATTCTTTAAGATGTCTGCAGCTGACTCATATTCTTGATGAAGGTGTCTCAACGCATCTGACAGATGTGCCAGAATTGTTTCCTTCATCAATTCATTTGCCAGCTCCCATTCACCATAAATCATCTCATCTCATATTCCAAATCCTTAGTTGGTTTTTTTCGGTTTTGGTGTATCAAGTACCCATTTGGAAGATGATGCGGTTAGGACAGGTTTTAGTTTGTATTTCCAATCAAAATAGTTTTTTACCAAAAAGCAAATTGTCTTTAGGTATATTTGGAAGATGATGCGCTCGCCAGCCGTGCCTCACCACGGTACTTTCGTAGCGTGATGACCGTCCCACGCAGCCTTGCATCGTCCACCTTCGTCCGCTTTGGTCCGCTTTCAAGACGGCGGTCAAGTCTTACAAATGCCGCCGTCTGGCGCGGCAGATCCTCGCGAGCTTCGGCCCTCGGCCTCGCCCGCCCGTCGCGTGCCTGGCAGCGTCCGCGTCAGCAGCGTGCCTCCCCGCAACACGTGTTTGGCTAGCGATGCATGCCGCCACGCCGGATTACGGATTTTGTCCTTTAATTCTTCATCTCGTCCCTCGTTTTTGATCCGGTTACAATTTATTTACAAAAAATAAATAAACCTAGATCTAGACTAGTCTATTACATTGATCGAATCAAACAAATCTAATCTACTGTGATTTTCTCACGAGGCAAAAGCGAATCGAGCGAATCGAATTAAAAACCACAATTTATATGCATGCATAAATAAACACATTAAATTTCATGAAAATTGGATACCTGCAAAACAGATCTAGCAATTCTACTATCCAATTTCAAATTTAATGTCAACGAATTAAATTACAATTTAAAAATTCAGAGCCCGAAACCGTGGCTCTGATACCAGTTGTTGGGAAATAAGTTGCACAGATCTATTCGGGGTGAATATTTAAATACAAATTTAATTCTTATAATTATTACTAGCATGAATTAATCCTATATTAATTCAAATAATAATCCAACAACATATCATGCATATAATAATTCACGTAAAACCTACGCATGCGGAATTCAACGAGTTTACGTGAACGTGCCTCTTGGGATGACAACGGTGTGGCTGATTAGACTAACCGAAAGAACTTCCCAAGTATTCCCTTAGCCCTTGTTCGACTATCCGGTGGAAGGATACTTGTGAACAATTAACAAAAAGGAAAAAATAAATTATGTTGCACCACCTTTGTGGATTTACTAATTTTTCCAGCACATGGAATTATACTTGGGAATGAAAGAATCATCCCCTATTTATAGAGCATGAGGTGGTCAAATTTTTAGATTAAAATAATGTGGGAAAATCTTTTCTTGATCTCCAAGAAATCTTGAATATATCTCCTATATTCTTTCTCCCATAATTATAATATTCCACAAAATCCCACATACTCTATCTTTATGGCAATTTTCGAAATATAGGGTGTGCAAGATTTCAAGATTTGGATCTTCTTGAATTTATGAGATATTCTTGTATTTCAAGAAATACATATCTTCCATAATATCTTTTCAAGAAAATCAAGAAAATCTTTCTTGCCCACTATATTTCATAATTTTTGAAAACTTTATTATAGATAACCAAGTGGGAGATTTCTTGAATTTAATTAGATAATCTTGTATTCCAAGAATACATATCTTCATTCCATAACAAAATTCAAAGAAAATCTTTCTCCCAACTTTATCCATAATTTTCGAAATTAATAGGGAAAAATAAGCAACAATATTTATTTTATTTTAATCACCTTTTTCAGTTATTGGACTATATGTTGGGCTACTCAGGGGGCCTTTGGGAGAATTAAGATTGGACCTTCTAATGGACCTTGAATATCTAATATTGAGCCACAATATTATTCAAGCCCATAAATATTAATTAATCCCACTACATAATTAATATTGCACTATCCATCTTAACTCATATTACAGTCAATATGGTTCCCGGTTATTATTTCTCGTGTTTAAGATTATCTAGCCCATTAATTAATTCAAGCCACTGAAATAGCTTTCCATTAATTAATATATTTTATCCTTGGTCAAGGAACGGTTCAACATTATTATCCATCACTGGGAAACTAATTCCACTTGCAAGATTTGGTATGATAAAGCTTATGAACCTCCCAAGGGGCAAATCAAACAAAGCGTGCTTGCACCCGATTCTTCAGATTAAATCTTAGCAATCACATGTGACTAATAATATTGCCCAAGATAAAAAGTATTGAATCTCATTGATTCGCTACCCATGATAAGTCAAAGCAATAGTTATCAATCCCACGTGATCCTATTTAAGGGACGAAGATTAAGAAATAACGAACCACTAAGGTCTAATTCTTCCTTGTTCAGTTCTGAAGAATTTGTCCTCCTGTAGGTCCTATTTAGTGCATCAGTCATGCACTAGTGTAATCTCTTGGTCAAGACAAGCCAATCTGAGTCTTACACTTCAACCTTTCACGATGGGTTGTTCATTTCCATCTAGGTCGTGAATGGTGTACTTTTAGTTACAAGGGACTGTTAATTTAATCTTCTGTGATCTGGTATCACTAAATTAACTACAATGTAACATGTACGACTTATTGAACAGGTTATCGCAAAGAAATATATGTAACATTCGATAATATTTAAAGCATCAGTGATAAATAATTTATTTCAGTAAATAAGGTCGAAATTCAGTTTTGATTATACAAAGTAAAAAGCATACTTTCCAGTATAATCCCAACATTATTACGGGTAGAGAATCAAGGAGATTCAATACTTTATATCTTGGGCAATATTATTGGTCACATGCAATTGCTAAGATTTAATACGGAGAATCGTGTGCAAGTACGCTTGTTCGATTTGCCCCCTTGGGAGGTTCATAAGTTTTATCATACCAAATCTTGCAAGTGGAACTAGTTTCCGGTATGGATAATAATGTTGAACCGTTCCTTTGCCAAGGATAAAAGATATTAATTAATGGAAATCTATTTCAGTGGCTTGAATTAATTAATGGGCTAGATAATCTTAAACACGGGAAATAATAACCGGGAGCCATATTAACTGTAATATGGGTTAAGATGGATAGTGCAATATTAATTATGTAGTGGGATTAATTAATATTTATGGGCTTGAATAATATTGTGGCTCAATATTGATAATTCAAGGTCCATTGGAAGGTCCAATCTTAATTCTCCTAAAGGCCCCCCAAGTAGCCCAACATAAAGTCCAATAAATGAAAAAGGTGTTTAAAAATAAAATAAATATTTGTTGCAATTTTTCCTCATTTTTCGAAAAATATGAATAAAAAGGGGAGAAAGATTTTCTTTGAATTTTGTTATGAAATGAAGATATGTATTCTTGTAATACAAGATTATCTCATTAAATTCAAGAAATCTTCCACTTGGTTATTCATATAGATATTTTCGAAATTTTTGAAATAAAAGGGAAAGAAAGATTTTCTTGATTTTCTTGAAAATATATTATGGAAGATATGTATTTCTTGAAATACAAATATATCTCATAAATTCAAGAAGATTCAAATCTTGGTTTCTTGTTCCTATTATTTTCAAAAATTCCCATAACAAGAGGAGTTGGGATTTTTATGGAATATTTTAATTATGGAGAAAAAAATATAGGAGATATATTCAAGATTTCTTGGAGATCAAGAAAAGATTTTTCCCCCTATTCCATGCCAAAAAATCGTCCAACACCCCTCTATAAATAGGGGATGAATGTTTCATTCCCAAGTACAATTCCATGTGCTGGAAAAATTAGTAAATCCACAAAGGTGGTGCAACAAATTTTATTTTCCCTTTTGTTAATTGTTCGCGAGTTTCCTTCCATCGGATTGACGAGCAAGGACTAGGGAATACTTGGGAAGGTCTTTTGGTGTGTTTTCATCGACAAGACCATTGCCATTCCAAGAGGTTAGTTCATGTAAATTCGTAGTAATTCCGCATGCGTAGGATTTACGTGAACTGTTTATATGCGTGATTTGTTGTTGAATTATTATTTGAATTAATATAAGATTAATTCATGCTAGTAATAATTGTTAGAATTAAATTTTTATTTAAATATTCATCCCGAATAGATCCGAGCAATTAATTCCCCAACAACTAGTATCAGAGCCTCGGTTTCGGGCTCTGAATTTTAAATTGTAATTTAATTCATTTTCATTAAATTTGAAATTGGATTGTAGAATTGCTAGATCTTTTTTGCAGGTATCCAATTGTCATGGAATTTAATGTGTTTATTTATGAATGCATATAAATTGTGGTTTTTTAATTCGATTCGCTCAATTGCTTTTTGCCGTGAGAAAATCCACGAGTAGATTAGAATTTATTTGATTTGATCAATGTAATAAACTAGTCTAGATCTAGTTTTATTTATTTTTTGTAAATAAATTGTAACCGGATCAAAAATGGAGGCGGAGATGAAGAATTAAAAGACGGGATCCGTAATCGAGTAGGCGGCGTCGTCACGCCAAACGTGCGTTAAGGAGGCACGCATCAGCGCGACGCGGACAAGCCGATGCCAAGACGCATGGGGGCGAGGTCCGAGGACGCCGACGCCTAGATTCGATCGTAGCGCCTTGAGCGGGCGATGGCCGAGGGTGCTTGGCGACGCTTTCGACGCCGCCGAGGGCGCAGGGATGATGGGCGACGCTCGCGCTGGCGCCCGACAACAAGATGGACGCCACTTCCCCGTGGCTCTGGAGTTCTAGCGAAAGCACTTCCCGCCATGAAATGGGTCGATGACGTGGCTTGACAAGGCCATTTTTTTTTTTTGAAACGGTCAAGTGGGAGCCTTTCGAGACGAACGATGAAGGCTATGAAGACGATTTCTCAAGATCAAGACATGACAAAATTAACCATGACAATTGGATAAATGTGCCCAATATGTTTAATTTTTTGTCTTGATGTTTATGCATTATTTATGCTTATTTAAATTGTGTTTAAATTTGCGATGCATGAGAAAATGTTTTGAAAAATCTCACTTTCGAAAATTACTAAGTATGCTTAAACAATTAATTGACAATTTTATTCCGGATAATAAAATTGAATTAATTTTGACCTCCATGATTTATTTATTTGTGAATTCTTTTGGAGAAATTCCCCTCACGGGACGGTCAAAAGATAACTTTCACATGAATAAATTCCAAACGGATGATTGTGGATTATTACTAGTGGCGACGATGACCCTCCCCACGAGGCTCATTTCAAAGCGAAATAATAATTTTGTATTTAATCATGGTTATTACTTAGGTATAAGATTGATATGCATATACTTCCCCGAAGTCCCTGTCACTTTTATATTGGTCAAGTGGGAGCCAACTATTAATCTGGATATTAAAGATTTGTAACTGTTCTTGTTTGTAACACGCTTGAATGTGTTTAAATAATGACCCACCCCACGCCGTGGCTTATTTAAAAAACATTTTTGAGATGTTGGGTGATGCATGTTCATATTTTTTGAGATTTTAATATGAAACATGTGATCGAATTTTGTGATATATTTGTGCTTATGCATATTATTATTTATTTCAGTTTCATCATGTCGCAACCTTTTAATCCATTGCTCAATATACTTAAAGACAATTTGCTTCTTGGTGAAAACTTTGTTGATTGAGTCATAAACTTACTATTGTCCTCATTTGCACAAAAGCCATAACGGGTTCTCACTACACCTAAACCGTAAAAGCCAAATGACGAGTCAACTAAATCGGTTAAGAAAAGAGTATCTTGTTGGAGGCGTTCAAATGAAATGGCAAAGTGTACCATCTTGGCTTCAATGTCGGATGTGTTGCAACACCAACACCGAAACGTTGAGACCGGCCGGAGACATCATGACTAGTCTTAAAGCGATGTTTCAACATCGAACCACCATGTGGCTCAAATCACCATGAGGGACTTGCTCTGTATGAAAATGGTGAAGGTAATGCCCGTAAGGGAGCACGTTCTCGGATGATGGCTCACCTTAACAAACTTGAGGTACTTGGCGGCCGAATCGACATCGAGACCCAAATCGATTTAGGTGCTCCATTCTCTGCCGAAAAGTTTTGAAATAGTTTCGGTGAACTATCGATGAATAACCAAAAGTTCTCGATGCCCCGATCTATTGCAAGCTTTGGTCTCGGCGGAGGCTATATTAGGCAAAAGAGTCAAGCCTTGGTGGCAAATGGACCTTCTTCTTCTTCTAGGCGAGGGGTGGTAAGAAAAGAAAAAAGGACAAAAAGCCTACAAGCAAGTGAACTCAAAGTGTTGCCAAAGGCAAAGAAAAGGTGAAGGGAGGTGGAGGGGTGAGCAAGCCCGGTAAGGAGGTGCTTCAAGTGCGGTGAAAGAGGACATTGGAGGTCGACTGTTCCAATCCCAAAAGGAATGGAAAGAAAAGGTAATTCTCACGCACTAGTTGTTGAAACTTGCTAGCGGCAGATGCCTCCCATTTATGGGTGGTGGATCTCCATCCGATCATGTTTGTTTCACTTTACGGGGGTTCAAACGGACCCGGCAACTTAATGGGAGTGGGATCCTCATCACTGCGGGCGATGTCTTCTACTTGGCGGTGAAGCGATGGGAAAAAGTGCACCGCTTTTTGAAGACGAGTTTTAATTTTAAGAGATGTACTTTACGTTCCAAATTTTATAAAGAATTTAATTTCGGTTTCTAAACTTTACCTTGATGGATATTCGGTTACTTTTGATAAAGTTGTTACCATTTCTCTTTATGATAAATTTATCTGTCATGGAACGTTGTCAAGTAATCTCTATACAATTAAATGTGCACACCACTCACGAAATGCATCCTATAACACATCAACTGTTTTTGATAAAAGAAAACGTTCATCAGACGTGAACGAAACACTTCTATGGCATCTAAGATTGGGACATATTAATCCAAAGAGGATCCAAAGGTTGGTGAAAGACGGTTCACTAGAGTTTCTACAAGTTGAACCAATTCCAACCTACGAATCATGTTTGGAGGGTAAAATGACCAAGAGGGCATTCGGAGCCAAGGGGAATAGAGCCAAAGAAGTGTTAGAAATCGTTCACACAGACGTATGTGGTCCAATGTCAACCAAAGCAAGAGGAGGTTACGAGTATTTCATCACTTTTATTGATGACTACTCGAGGTACGGTTATATTTTCCTTATAAAGCATAAATCTGAGACCTTTGAGAAATTCAAAGAATTTAAGGCTCAAGCAGAGAATCATAGGGAAAAACGTATCAAGTCTCTACGATCCGATCGTGAGACGAGTACCTCAAATGATGAGTTTTTGAACTACTTGTCGATGAAGGAATTGCATCCCAGTAATCACACCTTGAACCCCTCAACAAAAGCGGGGTTGCGAGCGAAAAATAGAACTCTTTTAGAAATGGTTAGATCAATGATGTGTTATGCGGATCTTCCCAAGTCGTTCTGGGGTCATGCCTTGGAAATAGCGGCTTACATTCTGAACTTGGTGCCATCCAAATCGGTTCTCAAAACTCCCAAAGAATTGTGGACCGGGCGCAAGCTTAGTTTGAGACACATGAGAATTTGGGGGTGTCCGGCCTACGTGTTGGACAAGGAAGCCGGGAAATTGGATCCTCGATCAGAATTAAGGTTGTTTATAGGATACCCCGAGGGAACAAAAGGGTGTATGTTCTATGGTCCCGAAGATCAAAAGGTGGTAATAAGCACCCACTTTAGATTTTTGGAGGAAGACTATATGAACGAAAGAAGACCCAGAAGTGAGATTACCTTAAGTGAGCTAAGGGGGCTAACCTCATTACCTAACTGTGATAAGATGATATACCAAACGACACATTTTCTGGCGGAACCTTGTCGTAGTGGGAGGGTTGTAAGACAGCCCGAGAGATTCATGGGGATAGGAGAGTCCTCGGACTTGATTCCTGGATAAGACGAATCAAACCCATGGACATATGATGAGGCAATCCAAGACAAAGATGCGGTTTCTTGGCAAAAGGCAATGAAAACAGAAATGGGTTCTATGGATCATAACAGAGTGTGGGAGCTAGTCGAACCACTTAATGTGGTCAAACCCATTGGTTGCAAGTGGGTATACAAGAGAAAGAGGGGACCGGGCGGGAAGGTGGATACCTTCAAGGCAAGGCTTGTGGCGAAAGGTTATACTCAGAAAGAAGGGATCGACTATGAGGAAACCTTTTTCACCTGTAGCAATGCTCAAGTCCATCCGGATTCTCTTGTCGATTGCTGCGCATTTCATTTTGAAATCTGGCAAATAGGTGTCAAGACAGCTTTCCTTAACGGAAGTCTTGATGAATAAATCTATATGCAACAAGCCCAAGGCTTCATTGAAAAGGGCCAAGAACACCTAGTTTGTAAGCTCATGAAGTCCATTTATGGACTCAAACAGGCATCCAGAGCTTGGAACCAATGTTTTGATCATGTTATAAAGTCTTATGGGTTTGATCAAAACGAGTTCGAAGGTTGTGTGTACAAAAAGCGTGTCGGAACTGCATTGGTATTCTTAGTACTATACGTAGATGACATTCTGCTCATCGGAAACGATGTAAAGGTGTTATCAGATGTAAGGGCATGACTTTCAAAACAGTTTGATATGAAGGACTTAGGGGAAGCCGGGCACATCCTTGGGATCAAGATCACTCGAGATCGCAAGAAAATGATGATAGGCTTATCGCAAAGCTTCATACATAGACACCTGTCTTGAAACGATTGAAAGATGCAGATTCCAAGAAAGGCTTCGTACCTTTTCGGGCATGAAATCCATCTATCGAAGGAAATGTGCCCTAAGACACAAAAAAAGATAGATGACATGAAAGGCATTCCTTATGCTTCTTTGTCGGAAGCCTTATGTATGCAATGTTGTTGTGCGAGACCGGATATCTGCTTTGCCGTTGGCATGGTGGCAAGATATCAAAGTAACCCGGAAGGAACATTGACGACGCTTAAAAACATTACGAAGTATCTGAAAAGAACTTCGAGATAGAATGTTGGTTTTATCGATCGAATAGTCTAATCCCCATTAGCTACACGACTCGGATTTCCAATCAGACTTAGATTCCAGAAAATCTACCTCCGGTAGTGTGTTTTGCATGGGGGGAGGAGACATGACATGGAGAAGCGTTAAGCCGAAATGCATCGTAGATTCTACCATGGAAGCCAAATATGTAGGCTAACTTGGAGGCAAATGGAAAAGCCGGTTTGGCTCAAGAACTTTCTAGTGGACTTGGATGTCGTTCCGAATTTGCCCAGCACAATCACTGTTTATTGTGACAATGCCGGAGTAGTTGCAAATTCAAGGGAACCAAGAGCCCACAAGGCCAGCAAACACATTGAAAGGAAATACCATCTTATACGAGAAATCGTTAAGAGATGAGATATAGAGGTGGCAAAGATCACGTCGGAAGACAACCTAGCTGATCCATTCACAAAGGGTCTGCCTCAGAATACATTCGAGAGACATGTGGAAGGAATGGGTGTCAAGACCGTTGTCAATCTGCTTTGAGTATAAGTGGGAGACATTATTAGGTTTTTGTAGGTGATATTAGTTGTCACGTACTACACGAGACATGATGTAGTATACTTAAAAGTAGACTTTGAGTATAAGTGGGAGATTGTTGGGATTATACTGGAAAGTATGCTTTTACTTTGTATAATCAGACCGAATTTCGGACTATTTACTGAAATAAATTGTTTATCACTGATGCTTTAAATATCATCGAATGTTACATATATTTTTCTTTGCAACCTGTTCAATAAAAAAAAACGTGTTACATTGTAGTTAATTTAGTGATACCGATCACGAAGATTAAATTAATTCCCTTTTGTAACTAAAAGTACACCATTCACTACCTAGATGGAAATGAACAATCCATCGTGAAAAGTTGAAGTGTAAGGCTCAGATTGGTTTGTCTTGACCAAGAGATTACACTAGTGCATGACTGATGCCTCAAGAGGACCTCTGGGAGGACAAATTCTTGATCGAACTAGGAAGAATTAGACCTCGATGGTTAGTTATTCTTAATCTTCGTCCCTTAAATAGGATTGCGTGTGGTTACTAACTATTGCTTTGACTTATTACGGGTAGAGAATCAAGGAGATTCAATACTTTATATCTTGGGCAATATTATTGGTCACATGCGATTGCTAAGATTTAATACGGAGAATCGTGTGCAAGTAACCTTGTTCGATTTGCCCCCTTGGGAGGTTCATAAGTTTTATCATACCAAATCTTGCAAGTGGAACTAGTTTCCGGTATGGATAATAATGTTGAATCGCTCCTTTACCAAGGATAAAATATATTAATTAATGGAAAGATATTTCAGTGGCTTGAATTAATTAATGGGCTAGATAATCTTAAACACGAGAAATAATAACCGGGATCCATATTAACTGTAATAATGGTTAAGATGGATAGTGCAATATTAATTATGTAGTGGGATTAATTAATATTTATGGGCTTGAATAATATTGTGGCTCAATATTGATAATTCAAGGTCCATTGGAAGGTCCAATCTTAATTTTCCAAAAGGCCCCCCAAGTAGCCCAACATAAAGTCCAATAACTGAAAAAGGTGTTTAAAAATAAAACAAATATTTGTTGCAATTTTTCCTCATTTTTCGAAAAATATGAATAAAAATGGGAGAAATATTTTCTTTGAATTTTGTTATGGAATGAAGATATGTATTTTTGGAATACAAGATTATCTCATTAAATTCAAGAAATCTCCCACTTGGTTATTCATATAGATATTTTTGAAATTTTTGAAATAAAAGGGAAAGAAAGATTTTCTTGATTTTCTTGAAAAGATATTATGGAAGATATGTATTTCTTGAAATACAAGTATATCTCATAAATTCAAGAAGATCCAAATCTTGGTTTCTTGTTCCTATTGTTTCGAAAATTCCCATAACAAGAGGAGTTGAGATCTTTATGGAATATTTTAATTATGGAGAAAAGAATATAGGAGATATATTCAAGATTTCTTGGAGATCAAGAAAAGATTTTTTCCCCTATTCCATGCCAAAAAATCGTCCAACACCCCTCTATAAATAGGGGATGAATGTTTCATTCCCAAGTACAATTCCATGTGCTGGAAAAATTAGTAAATCCACAAAGGTGGTGCAACAAATTTTATTTTCCCTTTTGTTAATTGTTCGCGAGTTTCCTTCCACCGGATTGACGAGCAAGGACTAGAGAATACTTGGGAAGGTCTTTTGGTGTGTTTTCATCGACGAGACCATTGTCATTCCAAGAGGTTAGTTCACATAAACTCGTAGTAATTCCGCATGCGTAGGATTTATGTGAACTGTTTATATGCATGATTTGTTGTTGAATTATTATTTGAATTAATATAAGATTAATTCATGCTAGTAATAATTGTTAGAATTAAATTTGTATTTAAATATTCATCCCGAATAGATCCGGGCAATTAATTCCCCAACAGACGCTTCTTTGGCATCTAAGGTTAGATCATATTAATCTAAATAGGATCCAAAGGTTAGTGAAAGATGGTTCATTGTCGGACCTACAGATGGAACCATTTCCAACCTGCGAATCATGTTTGGAGGGTAAAATGACCAAGAGGGCATTTAGAGCCAAGGGGAATAGAGCCACAGAAGTGTTGCAAATCGTTCACACTGACGTGTGTGGTCCAATGTCAACCAAAGCTAGAGGTGGCTATGAGTATTTTGTGATGTTCACTGATGATTACTCAAGGTTCGGATACATTTTTCTGATGAAACACAAATCGGAAACCCTTGATAAATTCAAAGAGTTCAAAGCCGAAGTGGAGAATCATATGGAAAAGAGTATCAAGTTTCTATGATCTGACCGTGGAGGCGAGTACCTCAGCGATGAGTTTTTGAACTACCTGTCAGACGAGAGCATTGTTTCCCAATTGACTGCACCCGAAACCCCTCAACAAAACGGGGTTGCAGAACGAAGAAACAGAACACTCTTA
The DNA here is from genome assembly GCA_037126765.1 of Stenogyne calaminthoides. Classification (NCBI taxonomy): domain Eukaryota; kingdom Viridiplantae; phylum Streptophyta; class Magnoliopsida; order Lamiales; family Lamiaceae; genus Stenogyne; species Stenogyne calaminthoides. The sequence goes on from JBBCBC010000032.1 coordinate 25,020,972, forward strand.
GAAATGGTCATCCATGATGAGTTATTCAGATCTTCCCAAATCGTTTTGGGGTTATGCCTTGGAAACAATGGCTTATGTTCTAAATTTGGTGCCATCCAAATCGGTTCCCAAAACCCCTAAAGTGTTGTGGACTGCGCGCAAACTCAGTCTGAGACATCTTAGAATTTTGGGGTGTCCGGCATACGTGCTAGACAAGGAAGCCGGTAAGTTGGATGCACGTTCGGAACTAAGGTTGTTTATAGGATATCCCATGGGAACGAAAGGGTGTATGTTCTATGGTCCCGAAGATCAAAATGTGGTAATAAATACGCACTTTAGATTTTTGGAAGAAGACTTTATGAACAATAGAAAGCCCAAAAGTGAGATTACCTTAGACGAAATAAGAGGGCAAAACCCTATACCAACTGTACAAGTTGATATACCAAGTGTCACACCAGCATAACCGGAACCTCGTCATAGTGGGAGGGTTGTTTGACAACCTGAGAGATTCATGGGGATAGGAGAATCTTCGGATTTGGTCCCCGGGGATAGTAAATCAGACCCCTGGTCCTACAAGGAGGCGGTCCAAGATAAGGATTCTGAATCCTGGCAAACTGCGATGGAAGCCGAGATGGGCTCAATGGATCATAATCAAGTGTGGGAGCTAGTGGAACCACCCAGTGGGGTAAAACCCATTGGATGTAAGTGGGTCTACAAGAGAAAAAGAGGACCGAACGGGAAGGTCGAGACCTTTAAAGCTAGGCTTGTGGCAAAGGGATACACTCAAAAGAAGGGTATCGATTATGTAGAAACATTTTCGTCTGTAGCCATGCTTAAGTCCATCTGTATTCTCTTGGCAATAGCGGCGCATCTAGATTTTGAGATCTGGCAAATGGATATCAAGACAGCTTTCCTTAACGGGAGTCTTGACGAGGAAATCTATATGCAACAGCCCGAAGGTTTCATCGCGAAAGGCCAAGAACACCTTGTTTGCAAGCTGAGGAAGTCCATTTATGGACTAAAGCAAGCATCTCAAGCTTGAAATCAATGTTTTGATCATGTAATCAAGTCTTATGGGTTTGATCAAAACGAGTTTGAAAGTTGTGTGTATAAGAAGTGTGACGGAACTGCCTTGGTATTCTTAGTACTATACGTAGACGATATTCTGCTCATCGGAAATGATGTAAAGGTTTTGTCAGACGTAAGAGTATGGCTGTCAAAACAGTTTGATATGAAGGACTTAGGGGAAGCCGGTCATATTCTTGGGATCAAGATCACTCGAGATCAAAAGAAAAGAATGATTGGCTTATCGCAAGCTTCATACATAGACACTGTTTTGAAGCGATTCAGCATGCACGATTCCAAGAAAGGTTTTGTACCCTTCAGGCACGGAATCCATCTATCGAAAGACATGTGTCCCAAGACACAAGGGGAGATAGATGACATGAAAGACATTCCCTATGCGTCGACAGTAGGGAGTCTTATGTATGTAATGCTGTGCACGGGACCGGATATTTGCTACGCTGTTGGCATGGTGGCAAGATATCAAAATAATCTCGAAAATCAACACTGGACTGTCGTAAAGAACATTCTAAAGTATCTGAAAAGAACTCGGGATAGAATGCTGGTTTACCAGTTGGACAGTTTGTTTCCAGTTGGATACACGGACTCGGATTTCCAATCGGACATAGATTCCAGAAAATCTACCTCGGGTAGTGTGTTTTGTCTGAGGGGAGGAGCTGTAACATGGAGAAACGTTAAGCAGAAATGCATCGCAGCTTCTACCATGGAAACCGAATATGTAGATGCTTGTGAAGCAGAGAAAGAAGCGGTGTGGCTCAAGAACTTCCTAGTGGACTTGAACGTTGTTCCGAATTTGCCCGGCACCATCACGGTTTTCTGTGATAATGCCGGAGCAGTTGCAAATTCAAGGGAACCGAGAGCCCACAAGGCCAGCAAACACATTGAAAGGAAGTACCATCTTATACGAAAAATCATTAAGAGGGGAGATATAGAGGTGACAAAGATCGCGTCGGAAGATAACCTAGCTGATCCATTCACAAAGGGCCTGCTTCTGTTAACATTCGAGAGACATGTGGAAGGAATGGGTGTCAAGAGCGTTGTTAATCTGCTTTGAGTATAAGTGGGAGATATATTATTAGGTTGATGTAGGTGACATTAGATGTCACTGTATAATACATTAGACGTGTTGTGGTATACTTAAAAGCAGACTTTGAGAATAAGTGGGAGATTGTTGGGGTTATAAGTGAAAGTATGCTTTTACTTTGTATAAACTATGTATTAAACACTTATTTACTGAAATAAATTATTTATCACTGTTGCTTTAAATATGATTGAATGTTATATATATTTATTGCAAACCCTTCATATAATAACACATGTTACATTGTAGTTAACGTGGTGATACCAGATCACAGAAGATCACGTTAACTGTCCCTTGTAAACTAGTGCGTGTTTCACAACTTAGATAGACCCGAACAGTCTATTGGTAGAAGTTGATGTGTAAGGTTCAGATTGACTTGTCTTGACCAAGAGATTACACTAGTGCATTCGATGCGCTGAAGCGGGCCTGCAGAGAGGATAAACTCATTCACACTGACTTATGGGATGAAGAGTTAGACCTCAGAGGTTGTTGATTTCTTAATCTCTGTCACTTAATAAGGACCGTGTGCGATTAGTAATTATTGCTTTGACTTATAAATGGGAAGATAATCATTGAGACTTCGATACCCTATATCTTGGGCAATAATATTAATTGTACGACAGTTGCTAAGATTAATACAGAGAATCGTGTGCTTGCAAAGTCTTGCGTGATTGGTCCCCTTGGTGGGCTCGGAACGTTTATCATACCAAATTTTGCAAGTGAAATTAATTTTTCGGTATGGATAATAAAGTTGAGCTGTCCTTACTCCAAGGATCAAGATATTAATTAATATAAAGCTTTTCAGTGGCTTAATTAATTAATGGACTAAATAATCTTAAACACGGGAAATAATGACCGGGAGCCATATTACCGTAATATGGGTTAAGATTGGATAGTGCAATATTAATTATATAGTGGTATTAATTAATATTAATGGGCTGAATTATATTGTAGCTCAATATTGAAATTCAGAAGTCCATTGGAAGGTCCATCTTAATTCTCCTAAAGGCCCCTCAAGTAGCCCAAATTAAAGTACAATAAATGAAAGGTGCTTAAAATAAAATAAATTATTGTTGCATTATTTTTCCTTAATTTTTCGAAAATATTAGAGAAAAAGATGTAAAAGAATTTTCTTGAAAAGATTTTATGGAAAGGAGATAAGTATTCTTGGAATACAAGATTATCTCATAAATTCAAGAAATCTCCCACTTGGTTTCTTTAATGGTGATTTTCGAAATATATAGAGAAATAATAGGAAGAAGGATTTTCTTGAAAAGATTTTATGGAAAAAGATATGTATTATAGGAATACAAGAATATCTCATAAATTCAAGAAAGATTCAATCTTGAAAGATCCCCTATTATTTTCGAAAAGTTGGTCTAAATAAGGGTGTGAGATTTTTGTGGAAAAATACACATGGAAAGAAGAATATATGAGATATATTCAAGATTTCTTGGAGATCGAGAAAAGATCTTTCCTAACCCTATTTTGAGCCTAATTTTCGTCCCCCCTCTCTATTATAAATAGGGGATAAATGTTTCATTCCCAAGACACATGAAATGATCTTTTTTTGAAAAAATATCAGCGTCGATAAAATATCAAATATTTTTGAAACGTTGACAATTTGTGTTTTTTCGAAAAATTTCAATTGCATGCAAGATAGTTCCATGTGTTGGAAATATTAGAAATCCACAAAGGTGGTGCAACAATTTTATTTTCCTTTGTTTTATAAATCGTTCATCGGAGAACCTCCCACCGGGTTATTGAGCGAGGACTTGGGAATACTTGAGAATGACTTTTGGTTGATAGCCAGTTACTTGATCTTGTCCATCTCGGATTGCCTCTCCAACAGGTACGTTCGTAAACTCCTAGAAATTTCGCATGCTAGGATCTTTTACGTGAATTTTATTTGCATGTCGTTGTTGGTGAAATTATTATTTGAATTCACTTAGGTAAATTCATGCTAGTAATAATTATTAATTTAAATTTGTGTTTATGAGGTCATCCCGAAAGATCCTGGCAAATGTTATCCCAACACATATAAGATAAATAATTGCCAATATTACTGTCCTCATTTTCACAATCAACAACATACATTTCCCCAAACATTAAACAACATTTATGTCCACAATTTAGACAATAAAAAAATTTGAACTAGAACAAGTAGAAAAACATACCAGTCCACAATTTATTGACAAAACCATAGAATAACTAGAACAACTACAGCTCAAACAACTAGGAACAATATATTTTCATACTTTAAACCCATCTAATTCAGTTGACAAATGAGTTCATCCCCAAAATAATATTGAATTTATGCTTTTATCAATAACACATCATGAAGTGTGGTACATACCAACTAGTTTATTCATGAAAAAAACTACATCAATACCAATCGCAGCCCAAAAATCATGTAGTGTGGGAGATAATATTTTTTTAACCCAATATCGAATACCTACTGCATCAACATCAATTAAGAACATACTGCATCATTAACCCAATAATGCATCAATTAAGAACCTTAATTAATTGAGAGCCATACACACCAATATCAAATACCCTATTGCATCAAACCTCAAATAAGAAAAATACTATCAATTAACCCAACCCCAACCCTGCATCAATTAAGAACCTTACTTAATAGACAACCTGCATCACATCAAACCTCAAATAAGAAAAATACTATCAATTAACCCAACCCGAACCCTGCATCAATTAAGAACCCTACTTAATAGACAACCTGCATCAAACCTCAAATAAGAAAAATACTATCAATTAACCCAACCCCAACCCTGCATCAATTAAGAACCCTACTTAATCGACAACCTGCATCAAACCTCAAATAAGAAAAATACTATCAATTAACCCAAACCCAACCCTGTATCAATTAAGAACCCTACTTTAATCGACAATCATACACACCAATTACTGCATCAAACCTCAACAATCCAACTCGGAGAAAACTACAGTGGTACGCACAACGAATTAGAAAGCTATAGTGTCGAGTGATAGTTGCGAGGTGGACGATTCATGATAGAGAAAATCTAGATAGGTGTGATAAATACCTTAATCGACAGTACCCACGACGTCATCGTCGTCGTTTGTATTCGAAACGCCGCTGTCGACGACCGTCGTCATATGTGCCAAACTTCAAAATTCCGCGTCCCCCCGCAAAATTGAAAAACCCTCGACCAAAAAGCAACAATGAATGAACAGAAGACTAATAATTTGGGTGATATATTTGTTGAAGAGGGGAAAAATCGTCCGTCGAAAGTGACTGTAGAAGCCCTCTTCGGCGAATACCATGGGGGAGGAAGTGTTATTTTGTGTGAAAGGGAATAGTGATTTGCAGGAAATAATCGGTATTACGGTCCGGGTCATCAGGAAAAAAAATCAGATCCTTACTAATTAGTACGGGCTATATGTTGGTTACCAAATGAACTTGCAAATAATTACTGACCACTATTTGCCCCATAATAACCCCCCTACCAATCGAAGCCTAATAGCCACACATGCCGGCCGAATTCGATGCGCATTTTTAATGTTATCACAAATAAGCTATATACATATAATCTTTTTATTCATGGAGACTGATTAATTATCAAATTGTTATACTCCCTTCTTCGTCTCAATTATATACTTTTTATAAAAATAAAAAATATTATATTAAAATAATAAATTAAATAAACAAAAAATTTATTATAATTATATTTAATAAGTATTATTCTTTTATGTGTAATTAATGCATGAAGTTATATTAATAAATAAATTTAAAAAATTACTGTATATAAAAATAAGTCTATATAACTTAGGGATATTAGGAATCAATCAAAATAAGTTGGGAAAGTATAGGGTGAACAAGTTTCACGATGAAACTGGTTTAGGAGTGTGACTTATATTACTGAAGAGTGTGACTTTTTACTATAAATTGTGTGACTTTTTACTGTAAAGGGTATTACTTATAAAAAAGAAAGGTGTGACTTATATTATACCAGAGGATGTCATAGTGATAATTGAAGGGTGTGATTTATATTATTAAGGGTGTGACTTATATTACAGAAGAGTATGCTTGTAAAAAAAATCAGTTTCACAGCATACCAACTCAAATAACTCATATTATGAATTTGATTAGTTAATTGTGTTTCAAAAAGAGTTTGATGAGATGTTTTACTAATTCTAATATTAAATAAATGGTTAACTCTTGTATGCATCTAGGTGCACCGTGTCTTATAATGCATTTTAAAATCGTGCAACTTGTTATATTGAAAGACGTAATTTATTTATATTAAAATGTGTAATTATTTTTTTATATTAATAGTTGTATGATTCAATGTAAACATGTTGCATCTTTCAGTATAATAAGTTGCATGATTTTAAAATGAATTATGAGTGCACGGTGCACCTAAATGCACATTACACGCGCTCTAAATAAATATTATAGTATCCAATATAACTCGACCCATAACGTGACTTATATTTTAAAGTCATGCAAAAGAAAATATTAATTTATAGGTTGAACAGTATTAATACTTTTTTATACACAACTAATAAGAGTGAATGATGTAAAAAATTGAAGAGTGGCTTATTGTGAAGAGGAATTTACTGGCGTACCCTGGAACAAATTTGATAACCAAATCACTTTTACAGTATACAATTAAATTATTTTTTCCGAAAGTAGTACCTTTTCACATACAGAGTAATACCTTTTAGCGTACAAAACATCATGTTTCAAAAAATGTTTGCTTTTATGGATTAATTTTCTCAAAATCACTAAAGAGTGATACTTCGCATGCTAAAATATTACAGAGTTCACAATGAAACTTCCGCGAATCTGGTTAATAGAAGTTTTTTTTTAAAGGGACTAATAAAAGCTAAAAACCGTATGAAAAGCAACTTTTTTCTTTTGTTATCGGCATAGACATTCCAGAAACGAGCGCGTACTTATTGTTATCATAACAAGCACTTATAATAGTTTATTAGAGTGTGTTTTGAAACATTTAAAACAGCTTTCAGAAATTGTATTTTTAAAGTTCTCTCTCACAGCTTTTGAAAATAAGTGCTTCTGGAAGCTGTTTTAAGTGTTTCAAAACACACCCTTACTATCATAAAAGCACTTATCAAAGAACTGGACTGCAATTTCTACTTTCTCTTCACTGCAAAGCTTTCTACTTAATTTTAAATATTCTATATATTTTATACATGTTATATTACTAAAATATAAATAATAAGACGTATTCTTATCATATCATATTGAATACCTTTTTTTTGGTGGTAGGAGTTAATTGCGCCTTCGAGGTTTATTATGTAACGGGCCGGCTATTTTGCGGTTGGCCCAGAATCATATTGGGCCAAAAGCCTTGTCACAACGGCCCAACAGTGCTTAGTTATTATGATCTGATAACAAGATTGTAAGTTTTAGGCTTTCTTCGTAATTTTTTAATGAAAATATAATAAAAATAAAAATAGAAAAATGGTTGTGTCATTTTTGAGCCACCGTTTCCGAAAATCGAGACTATCCAAATAATTCAAATGCACAGTCAACTTATAAAAAATAAGGGTTAATTATAAATTGCAACTTGTATTATCGTGTTTTTTACAAATTACAACCTGTATTTATTTTTTTAATAAAATATAACTTGTACTATTAAAAAATGATTGATTTCAACCCGAGACTCTTTTTTTTTTTTTAACTTTTCGGCTAAATATAGTTACAAATGATATGTTGTATATACCATAATGCCAAAAAATATTTTGGCAAACATCAAATCGAAGAAATTCAATAAAAAGATTTAAAAAAACATGAGTCGAGGTTAAAATTTGTCAATTTTTATTAGTACATGTTGTATTTTATTAAAAAAAAATAGTAAAAGTTACCATTTGTAAAATACACAATACTACATGTTGTAATTTGTTACTAATTCTTATTTATTCATGTTTTGCGTAGAAGCTCTTTCTGCATTGATAATACTTTCTATAATTCAGTTTATACGTATTTTAGAAGTTGTAAGTTTTTACAATAATATGACATTTTGCTAATTCAAAGTTCATTAGTATACATTGTTTTAAAAAAAAAATGTTCATTAGTATACATAAAAACACGATTTGAAGATGTGTTCATTACTCGGGAAGTTGTCATTTTTTCCTTCTAATATGATTTTTCCATTTAATATCTCAATAAGTGACCAATTAACCTTTTTGCTATTCCCTTAAAAAAAAAACCTTTTTGTTATTAACTAAAAAATTATGCATTAAGGGTGCATATTGAAAAATACACCATATAATACTGCAGATGATTCAAATCCTATTTTACTTAATTGTATTGTGGATCAAAAGTGTCCAATAAAAATTTGATACGATTCACATAAAATACACTCATAATAATGATATCAATAAAAGAAGACACGATAAACGCGGTGAAGATTGAATACTTTTGGGTCTCAACGAGTTAACCTTTTGAGAAAGAATTGGCATGTCAATGAATTGCCTTTTCATTATGATAGACAATCATTCATGCACTTTTCTCATTATATTTAATTTTATTAATATATAAGATTAATTTTAAATAAATATATAATTTTCCGATTAAATATCAATTTAATCCTGACCTGTAATATTATAATAAATAAATAAATAAATAAATAAATAAATAAAAATCAAAAGAATTTCATGTGCAAAATAGTCAATATTAACCCCACCCCACACAAGAAAAACACCAATGTTATAAGAACATTTACATTGAATTATATGAAAATCACAAACTCTCCTATGAACAAGAGTTCATGGTATGAAACTCATATCATTACACTTATTATTTTTATAAATTAGTACCTATAACATTTAATGTTATGATCTCAGTTTATAAATATAATAGTATCAATTCATAAGTGTAGTGTCATTAGTTTGTAAATGTAGTGATATAAATTTTATATTATGAACATGTTTAATCGGACACCTGCTCTATGAAATTTCACAAATCACAAGTTAACTTTTCGCGGAAGGCGGAATTGGAAAAAATTAAAAGGGTAAAGACAAGCTTTTACTTAATCATAATTTGAACCAACAATTTAACACTTTTAGTCTTCAGTCTTGCTACTTTTATACTAATTTTCTTTATCTTTCTATGACACTATCTCATAACTTTAGCCATTTGTTTCGGTTAATAGCGTGTCTTTGATTAGAAGCATGAAAAAGTTTGAAATACTGTAAATATTGAGTTTCTTATCTTATATACTTGGGGTCATAATATTTAGAAGTTTTGGCCGTTGATTTTGTAATTTTGTTTAACAATTGATTAATAATAAAATTTGTAGGAAAAATCTAGTGTTGGGAGTTGACTATTATTTGTCGAAATTCAAAAGTTGATAGGAATCATAAAAATATGACAATTTATTTTGAAGAAGTATCAAGACTCAAGAGTTTTAATATTGTACTTATAGTTGGTCCATAATTCGTTAGTTTTCTATTTCAACTAGGACTCTAGGCTATAAATTAAGGTTTTAGAGCTACATTTTGATTACATTTTATTATTATTGATATTAAATATTGGATTATCTACATTTTTCAAAAATTAACACTCAAATTATGCTCCAACTGTAACCATGAATCTGCGTTTCTAGTTGATTTTTTTTCAGAGTATCAACCAAATAGTTTGTCGCATACAATTCAACACCACCATATCATAGTGTTGTATAGAAAATAATACGAGCAGGAGAGCTCTAATCTCGCGATCATGACGTATTTATTCACCTTCAAATCGGAGGTCGGGATTGTATAGTTATTAAAAAATAAGCTTACATGTCAGGTAATAGAGCGATCTAGAATGAGCTCGCTAACGAGCTCAAACACTTGTGTTGGAATCAAGCCACTAGCCAGGTTCAAGGCACTTCTATAGCTCGGTGGAGGTTTTCCTACCCGCAACATCGAACTCAGGCGAGCTCGATTGGAGATTTCACCGGCACAAGCAAATGAGGACGAGCTTGATTAGGGGGCTTCTCGAGATGTCAGTGTATCAGCCCCTCGCCTGAGCTCGTCAATGGTCATGAAGCAGAAAATCCTTCCTTAAGGAGCAAATATCAATCAGGCGGCAATTACAAATGTCAGACGGCTGCAAATGGGAAGTTCATGATTGATACCTGCGAGATCCGCATATATGCCACTTCATTGTCAGATCAATCAGTTACCATTCAGGAATAACCTAGCTAGACTCTAAAGTCTAACATAGTATCACAACCATTTAATGTTAGGACATGGAGCATTCAATATCCGCATACTAGAAAAAATAGGGGAACACTATCCCCCATTATTTGTAGTATAAATATGAGCATTCAAAGTTAATAAAAAAGGATTCGAAAATCATTAATGCAAAAAGGCTTTATCAGCCAAATATTCTCTCTTTTAAATTTATCGAAGAACACATTGATTGTTCTTCATTAAATCGCCAACTCTTGCTTGTTTAATTAACTAAATTATTAAGTCATACTAAACAAAACACTTCCGATAATTTAGCTATCAACACACAGTGAGTAGACTCTCGGCTATATCAAGTTTCTTGACTTATTTTTATGATAAAATATATTCATTGATAAGATAGGTTTTCAATTCGTTTACCCATACTTAAATATCTCTAGGTTATTTTGTATTCTTTGTTATTTCAGAAGTATAGTCTTCTTCTTTTTTTTTTTTTTTTTCAAGATTTCATAAGTATAATCTGTTAGAAGAAACTAAAGGAAATCGAAAATGACAATAAAGAGACAACTTCTTACTTAATATTTCAAGAATTAACAACGTTTGAAATACTGCCAAGACATAATTATTCTTTAATTTCGAGCAATTGGGGTTATAAGTATATGCCGACTTATTTATAACAATGACAAAGTCTTAATTACATTTTGTAGAAACTTAAAAAATAACCCCAAAAGATATTCATCGCAGACATCTTCATAGCTCAATATGTTCACATCTTCATTTAAATTCTAATTCATCTTTTTTTTAGACAAAGTCTATTATGAAAATTTTCATACATGAAAAAACTTTAATTTACAATCAAATTCTGTAATTGGTGAAGGTAAGACAAAATTGAGTGGTTCATGGTTCACTCGGCCCAAGTGATTCATGGTTCACCCGGCCCGAATATGTCATAATTTAGGGTTCATTATTTAGTGTTTAGGGTGTAAATGGTTGATTTAGAACAATTTTATAGATTTTCATACATGAAAATTTTAACACTAGACCTACTCTTTTTTTTAATCAATCACATGTATTAATTACAAGCAGCACGTAATAAAAGTCCCGATAATAAAATATATGATGAAATGTGAAAATTAGATTAATTTGATTACATGCTTTGGATCATTTCCTAGCTATTCCTAATGTGTTCCATTCACTATCATATCATTTCTTAGCTAATATACATTTGCAAATCTTTCTTTTACTTATGTTACTTCAATAATTGATTGGTGTAACTGTAATATGCACTTAATGAAGTGCAGTTGATATTCATGCCACATAATTTCTTAGTTAAGTATAAATTTGCACATGCTTCTTCAAATGAAGTAATACACTAAAATGAAGTGTAACTGCTGCACTCATGTGCTTAATTTAAATCTTATATTGCTTCCTTAAATGGGTCTTTATTGTTCATGAGTGACAGGAATTTCTTTACCAATACTGTTAATTTTTCAATCAAGTTAGTCGAGTAGGTTATAAATCGAAGGGTGTCGAGTAAGGGAGAAAGCTAACAAACAAAATTCGATTTTCAAGCGAAACACTTATAATATTTTTAAAAAAAAAATTGTTCAACACGAAATTCAAACTAGTATTGTCAGGAGATTTTTCGAGAAAATATCATTTTTAGTCCTGTAACTTCGAACAATTTCATTTTTAAAATTAATTTTAAAATGTTATATAAAATGCACATATTTATTCAGGTGAAATTTTAAAATTTCTAAAAAAAAATTAAAATTAAAAGAATAAAATACTAGATAATTAAAAATAAAATTATTCAAAATTACAAGATTAAAAATGATATTTTCCGGGATTTCTCCTTCCGTCGTTGTCCTTTCAACCAACATAATTATCCCCCCATGTGAAATGGATATGACACAAGTGGTATATTAATTACGAAAGGGTCGTTGGTTGAAATCTTGATTAGTGTTGCTATCTTGACTTAAATTAAACAACAAAATTTAAAAAATAATACCAATGATTAAATTCGACAGAAAAGTGTACATATGAATTATAAATTCAACGTTTTTAATTTTACCTACTTCTCTGCAACAAAATTAAAATACTTGTTTGAAAAAAAAAGAGTAAAAAGTCACCGCCAAATCAGGACTTTTGAAATCAAACAAAAACATGAAATTATGAACAGAAAAAAAAAATCATTAAAAATTAATCCAGTGCATTAGGTCCAAAACACCTCCTCCTCACAGGGTCCCACACCCACTGCACAAGGTACTTCCTCCCATTGACCCCATTCAAATTGTACCCATTCCCAAACGAGTCCTTACTCACCGCCCCCATGTACCCGCCGCCGCCGCCGCTGCCGTACAACCCTAGGCACAAATCCGCAATCTCCGTCGGCGCCGTCGGGTCGTCTCCGGCGTACCACGCGTTGATCAGCGGGTTACTCGAAACCTCCGCGAGCTCATGCGCAATCACGCTAATCATCCCGTCCGTCCCCACATCCCCGTTCGGCGGGCTCACCGCCGCCTCCGGCGGCGGATTCCCGCCGGAATACCCCGGCGACGCGAACGGGTAAGCGCACATCCCGGCGCACTGCTCCCCGCTGTACCCGATCCAAGCGTACGGCATCGTGAATCCGACGATTGAAGGAAACGTGAAGTAATGAAACCCGCAGATCGCTCTGCAGAATTCCTCCATTTGAACGTCGTGTGACGTCAGCACGAGGTACAATCCGGTGCGACAATTTATAGGTAGGGATCTGTGAAATCGGGATCTGGTTACGGCGGATTTGATTATCGATTGGATCGACAATCGGGTTAGGGATTTGCCGTGGGAGTATCCGGCGTCGTGGAATTCGGCGGAGAGTTTCAATTCGGCGGAGACGTTGGCGGCGGTCTGGTCGGAGTAGAGGCGGACGGTGCGCCACCAGTCGGCGACGGAGGGGGGCGGGGCGGGGGCGGAAACAGAGTGGATGAAATCGCGGATTGTGGATTGGGAATTAGGGTTCCAATGGCCGTACCAGACAATGTAGAGGTTGATTGGGGAGGCGAGAACGGGGCCCATGTGGTATTTGAGGTCTATGAGATTGGATGAGCCTTCGTAGTTTTTTTGTTGATTGAAATTGTGAGGGTTTTGGAGGTTTTGAGTCCATGAAAATGGGAGAAGAGAGGTGAGGAAGATGAGGGTTGTGAGAAGATTTTGCATTTTGGGAGGATGGGAGGTAATAAATTTATAAGAGCATATGGGATATATATAAGGTTATGTTTGTTTCGGGATTTAGGGCGGTCTTGAAACACTTAAAACAACTTTCAGAATCAATTATTTTCAAAGCTCTCTCTCACAGCTTTTGAAAATAAGTGTTTCTAGAAGTTGTTTTATTGAAAATAAGTGTTTCTGGAAGTTATGACTTTGAAATTTTATGAATTCAAAAGTTTCGGTGAATTGCAAAAATTATGCGTTTGTTTTGGGATTTTGGCAGGGATTTTTTTTGTATGTCAAATCAATATTTAATAGTGATTTGTAATGTATTGAGAGTGAGAAAATATAGTGATTGATTGTATTGAGTTTTTTTTTTTTTTTGAAAAATAGGTGTATAAGTGTATTTTATGGGAGTGGGTGTTGAAATCTGATTTTAAATCTCGACCTTTAATGAGATGTGGTTCGCAAAGTTTTAAGTCCATCTGGGCGAGTGCCGAAACAAATATATCCTAAGATTGTGTTTGTTTTCAACTTGGGAGATCGGAATGGGGGATGGGTCTCCTTTGTCCCGACTACTTTTCGGATTTGCACATCCAATCTTTTATTTAAATACACATTCATCCTTATTATACACATACACTTTAAAACTATTATATCATTCTTTTTTTACATCAATTCATTCTCTTTCATACATTTCTTACAACACTTCATTATCTTACACTTTTATTTCATATAATCATGGAAAAATTGATCTTTTTGTCATGTAACTTTGACTCGTTTTGATCTTGATCCTACTAACTCACGGTCTTTTATCTTGGTCCTGTAACTTTACAAAATTAGACACTAGCAATAGCAGGTAACTAGCCGGTGACAGGACGAAAATGTCGAATTTTGTAAAGTTACAAGATCAAGATAAAAAATCGTAAGTTAGTAGAACCAATATCAAAATGTGTCAAAGTTACATGACAAAAAAATGATTTTTCACTATAATCATTAATTCACTAACTAACAATAATAAAATAATACTCTCTCCATCCTACTATAAGTTTCTCCATATTCTTTTTCATCCGTCTAGGGTTTAGGGTAACTCCATTATAAGTTTTTTGTTTCTATAAATGGAATAAGTAACTCCATTTTCCATAATTTTTATCCTTACTTTTCACACAATATTACAAATAGTGTCACTCACTACTCCACTTATTACTCATATACCTTTTTCATCTCTCCCAATACCTAAAATTACCCTTCATTTTTATTATTTTATTATTATTTCTTAAACAAAACAACCAAAAGAAACAGAAAAGTTATACTAAGACAGGGGAGAACATCATTATAATTAAAAAGTATTTATTTGACATAAAGCTTTGTCCATCTCTACACATCCAACCCAAAATAAATAAGGATTACTATTAACAGGATTTCTCCCATCCAACCTTTTTCCCCATTTGAATTTGTTTCATCCATCTCAAGCTGAAAACAGATGTGACCTAAGTGTCTCGCATTATTCGAGTTCACGTGAATTCTATTTTTCGATTATCGTTATCATGTAAGCGAACAGTGACTATTTACAAATTAATTTTTTTCAAATATCGATACACTCATATTTGAAGAAAAAGAGTGTGAATTCAGGTTCACATAATTTTTTATCAAAATGATTGATTGATAAATTTTCTTAATTTTTTATAATGGAGAGACGTATATTATCTCACTCATACTATTGACCCTTCAGTCAGGTGGAATATAAATCGAGAGATTTACAAGAAAATTTATTCGAGCATCACCACAAGTCTTACCACACATTTCAAGAGATGTCGTGACAGAGAGGTGTGGAAGATTAGGGTTGTGACAAAATTTTGCATTTTGGGAGTGATGAGATGTTATAAATTTTGGTGAGCATCTAGATATATATAACACGCCAAAGTTTTGTATATACCAAATGCACCGTACAATTTAAATGCATTTTAAAACGTGTAATTTATTTTATTGAAAGTTCAATTTAGTTATGTTGAATTGTTAAATGTAAATTTACAAATAGGTTAAATGTTTTAGTAAAATAAATTTAACATTTAAAAATATACTCAAATTGAACTAAACTTATCGAGATGAAAATGAAATGAAAATGCATCTTGTTTCTATTCCTTGTGGACAAAGGAGAGCATGTTCATTGTTCACCATAATTAAATTTTCATCATTGCCCACTTTTAATTGATGGTCATCTTACACTTTCTCTTTATTCCTTGTCCCACACAATTAAATCAACCCCAAATTTTGTACAAGATATTTTCAGTTTTTCACACATGATATGTAATATTAATATACTTTATGTTTTTGTGATTTTGGAGCAAAATTCATGGAAGGAAATGAAGACGGAAATAAGTAGTAGTATAAGTTAATTATGGTGATTAATGAGAATAAAAAATAAAAAATATTATTTTATTTTTAAATAAGATGATTATTTTGATTAATCATCTCAAATTTTACAATTATTTATCTTTAATTATTTATCTATTTCGAAATCAATGGAGACAATCTTTCCTCTAACATTTACAACGTCATAAAGGGGAAATAATTTTATTTTCTATTTCCATTATAGAACTTAAACACTATGTAACTAAAACATGTAAATGTATCAAGTCACATATGAATCAATGAGGAACTATCTGTTCGATTTTCATGGGACCTTGAACGACATATTTAGATTACGTAAAATTAAGTATGTATAAGAATAACACAAGACACTGTAAAAGTATTGTATTTTATGTATGGGACCGTTTAAAATATATATATATATATATATATATATATATATATATATATATATATATATATATTTGCCTCTTCGAAAGGGGTTTTAATTATATATTTAAAATTTAAAATGTTAGCAATGTTCTTTTAAAGTTCTGCTGGCATAGTTGAAATATATATGTCATTTATTTTAAAGTTTGAGATTTCATAATTTAGGAGAAGGCACTCGTTATATATAACTGAAAGAGGATCGTTTTCTTTGAAAATTAATCGGATTAATTTTGTACATTAAAGTAATCATGTCGTCCAACTAAACCTTAATCATTTCTCATCCACCAAATGATGTCAAGTTCTGATAATGAGTTAATTACAAATTTGTACTGTTGTGTTATTTATAAATTGCAATTTGTACTATTTTCTAAAACAAAATGCAATTTCTACTGGTAAAAATTGACAAATTTCAATCCCGACCCTCTTTTTTGTAAAACTTTCAGGTTAGATATAACTTATAAATGATATATTGTACATACACCATAATGCCAAAAAGTATTTTAATAAATATTAAATTGAAGAAATTCGATTAAAAAGAATTAACAAAGTGAGTCAGGGTAGAAATTTGTTAATTTTTATTAGTATAAATTGCATTTTATTTCAAAAAACAATACATATTATAATTTATAAAAAAGACAATAGTACAAATTGTCATTTGTTATTAAGCCTTGATAATTGAATTGGGATATATATATATATATATATTATTTATTTGACTACATAAATTGATTGTATGTAATTGTGGCATTGTTGAATTAATTGACATATATGGAGATGCAATGTATTTTGTCTTGAAGCTAAAATATTTTATGATAAGAGTATTTATCAAGAAAGGGATGGATCATAGATGCTGCTACTACACATGTTAAGACAGTATTTTAGGATGTCTCATCCATGATATATTATTTTAGTAATTAACCATTTTCTCAGTCCTGTTTTAGATTAATTAGTCATGTTTAGTTCGTGTTTTAACGAGAGAATTTTTTATTAATATATAAATTAATAAAATAATTTTTTAAAAAATGTAGGATAAATGAGGGGTATGACTATTATATCTCATCTTAAAAAATTATTATTTAAAAAATTAATAAATAACTAATTCGTTAAAACACAAGTGAAATAATAACTGAGTAATTTAAAACAGCATGGAGACAGTAGTATTTTTAATAGGAAGATAAAAAGATGATTTTAGATTAATAGTTGAAATAGTCAACAGCTTGTCGGTTGATATATGTGTATTGAATTAAACAATGTAATGTATCAATACTGACAAAAATTATAAATTTGTTTTCCGATGAACTTGTCGATTGTCGTCAATCAATTAGTAATAGATTAATAACATAATACTAGTATTTATTAAATTAATATTATTATACTTATAAATTAAATTTATAATATTAAATGTATTGAAAATTAGACTTGCACACAAGATTACAACCGTCTGCTCCAATTTGGAATTGACGTTCCCGTTTTAAATGGAACCGGAATCAAACCGTGTATTAGTATTTGTTGTATTTCCCAGTCCCCGTTCCAATTCTAAACCGACAGTTTCGGTTCGATTCCTTTTTTTTTTCCGGTTTTTGAACTCTTCTTTTCTATTAGTGCAATTTTTCAAATATAATTATAAAAAATAAATTGAAAATTAATTCGAAGATCAAATAAATTTTTATTTATTCAACAGAACAAATTTCAAGACAAATAATGAAATAATTAAGATGTTTACAGTTTTTAAAATATGAAATACAAAGTCTACATATTACAAGTTTCAGCTCAAAAAAGTCGCATGAAAATGCAATCTAGTAATGTACAAGAAAATGTTTTACAAAAATTACAAACTACAAATTATAGCCTACAATTCAAAAAGTTACAAATAATGAGAAGGGGTTTGAGAAAAAAGGGCTTGAGTAAATTTTATATTTTAAACTTAGAAAGTTCTAAGTTAGAAATTTAAAAACTATATTGCCTAAGTAGCTTCTTGAAATCAAAGCCCACATATTCCTCTTACTTTATAATTTAAATCTTAAGAAGATTTATGCATTGTTTTCGGTTTCAATTGTGTCATGGGTCACACAAATCTTCGCTTGATTTTGTGTTTGATTTTCAGCTTTCACTCAATCATAAAGTAAACATTGGTTTTCTAAGTGCTCGATCATAAGTCTTGAACGTCTTGAATTCAATAGAGTTAATAGTTTTATTATTTAAAAGTCAATCATATAACATTTTCTTTTCAACGGAACAAACGGAGATTGAAAAGATTATTTTGTATTCCCAAGGTCCTGATTTGCTAGTGATTTATCTTTTCCAAGTGTTGAATTTAGACCTTTTTCTATCAAAAGCAATAAGAAATGTACACAGCTGCTGCACATATACACCATAATTTTCACATGTAAAGTTCGAACAAATAGAGAGATTCGATTTCGCCTAGTTTTGAATATTTACCTCAATGTAATGTTAATGAAAAGATTCCAAACCAAAACGTTTTAGGCTATCTCGCCCTTCAAGTATATACAGAAGGTGCAGCAACTGGGGCAAAGGAATAAATATCAGAGTGCATCGGAGCAACGTATGCAATAGCGATTAAGCAGCCTAAAAACAAGGCTCTCGGACTCTGGAATCAAAGCAGAGGTTATGCCGTTCCAGAAATGAAGAGTGAACGACTCGGACAAGGTTTTGTTAAAGAGGCGGTCTTGCTCAAGTTTTTCGATTTCTGATTCTGGGGCACTCAAGTATCTGCAAAAATATATAACATATTACAAGTGAGTGGCACATAAAACATGAAGCAAAACTGAAACTCTTCAAATAAGCTAGATTCTGCAAACTATTTTACACATTAAAGTTCAAACATTCTCAGTCTATATACAATGTGAAGAATCAGGTTGTTTCAAATAAGGATAGAGGAATAAGCAGCATTATGTTTATCTTACTTACAGAAAAAGAAAAAATGTCACATGTTTTTTAACAGCTAAATGGATCGGGAAATGTGGAAATTTTGTTTGGATTTGTTAGAGCACTAGATATCACTATGGAGATACTTTATGAACTTATGTCAGTGAAGAGTGAAACAAACCAGATTAATGCATGAACCTTTGGCATTACATTCTAATGCTTTACAGTTAATCAGAATTATACATAATGACACTCTATGCATATCTTTCTTCAATTTGATAGAACAGACCTAAAAATAGTGCATTAGTCACATAAAGGAAATGGAATGTATTAACATCTTACACAAAGAAATAAGGCAATCAACAAGATCCTGAGAAAGCAAAGCTGCCCAAATGTTTTATCAATATTTTTTATCAGAATGCAAGAGGATAGCTTGTCAACACTTATGAACAGAGCTAATTCTATTTGAAAGATAAAAATATGATTTCATAATAAAATATTAAATGAATTAGTTTGTTGACTTCAGCTACACATCTATCATAACAGTTCTTAGTAAGCAGAACCAAGTTGAAACTTGAAACACACACATTTTCCTCAGATTAGCTATAAAATAAAAGGAAAATTTAGAAGTAAAAGCCATATCAAAATGTCAAGCAAATTCATATTTATATTACGGAAGATGTAAACCAGGCATACCTTGAAATTGTATCATGACTAATGGGGAAAAAAGCAGAAGCTGGTTGCAATATGAGCTCAGTCTTTCTATCGGAAATATCCTTGTTACTCAAAAATCGGTTGGCTACTCTGGTCAAAAGATCAGCCCCATTCCATCGCAACTGGGTATCATCATATGATGCATAAAACTCCTCCAAGCATGACAAAATAAAGGGACTGCACATAGATCACAGATTTTAGAAAAGAATATACATGGATGAGGATAAGATTCATGACATACTGAAAATTCTTTCTCCAGAAAAATTGCCCAATATTAATAGAGTTGAACATTATGCAATAGCTGAAACCATTTAAAGAATGTCTAAGTACCTGTGCTTTCTAAATGCCATGACTGCACCATTTAAAGTTTTTCCAGCAAGCTCGTCCTCAAATCCAACTGTATTGTTGAGTCCAGACAGTGACTTCAGCACTAAAATGTCCGAATCAAGATAGATTCCACCATATCTGGAGTTCATAAAAACCAAGATAAAAAGTTACTGGTTTGAATCAATAATCACATTAGTAAAAGTTAACACATCTTTACATCCGTGGGAAATTATATTATTACATCAATAATGTGTCAATTGCCTTATATGAATACTTCTAAACTATTTACACACTCTTTGGTGTATATAAAAAACATATAGATCATGCTGTAATTATGAGTCATCAGAATATAACACTGTACATCTGAGAGGAGTTAGCCCCAAGAAGTGTTACACCATCTATGTGCCAATACTGAACTACCAATGCGATAGAAGTTAATTGCTAAAACACCACTCTGAAGAAAATAACTCCCACCAAACTGATATACAGAAGGTTCAAATGAGTTCTCTAAGAGGCAAATCACTCTCAGAGCGGAGCTCGTTTCATCACTTTTAAATAACAATGCAATTGAAAATGAATTCATAAGCATATCTATGGTCTTTTCATAGGCATGTCTTAGTAGCACTTTAGTGCTGATATCAAGAATTTAACCTACTTCGTCACTAGGAATTACATTGCATAAAATCCATCCTTTTAGATGAACCAAGTAACATAGCATATATCATCATACTCAAAATAACAAGGTGCTTTCTACATTAAATTAGAAAAATAAAACACACATACACACAAAATACAATGTGGCATCTTATGTACCTAATTTTCTTACTTGTAAAGAGAGGCAAGCCTGATCAATTCACTGTAGTGAATCGGGTAATACTTTGTCTTCTTCCAATCATGCCACACTGAAGCGAATACATGTGTTGGTGTATCTCTCAGCAGCTCATCCAGATTTGGCATCACAACAGCAACTTTATATCTATAAAAAATAACTAAACCATTTAACTGCACGGCAGTAATAAGAAGCTAAAACTGCAGTTGATCAAAAAGTGTACGATGATGCTTGCTTTTGCATTCAAAGCGCATGAATTTAAATATATAACCCCCCAAAACATAAGGACGGGACTGATTCGAAGAAACTTACCCATCTTTCACAAATCCACTGAAGAAATTTAGCTCCATCGTTTCAGAGAAAACCACTAGGCAAGCATCTGGGTTATGATATAGAAGACTCTCAAGACCCCTCTGCTGCCGAACACCAAACATCCATGCCGGAGAATTCCATACCATGAACGCTCGCATCTTACATCTCTCTTTTCTGAAAAATGCATCCATAAAATTCACAAACGACAGCCTTTCATTCAAACCTGGATAATATCCCCACCTCTTTCCATCTGCATAATAATTCTTCTCTAAACCATCATTCCTCCTCAATTGGTTAATGTTATCATTGGTCAAAGTCTTTCTCTCCGCATTTCCCTTTTTGCCTGTAATCCTATTTTCTGATCCTAATATAGTCAATGGCTTTTTCATCAAAAATGGCGTTCGCTTAAACTCATTCAGAATCCCCTTCTGAAAAATCTTATCACCTCTGGTTAATCCAGTCACTCCTGCTCCATCAGGATCCTGCAACATCGGGTTATTAAGAGGATTCAAAATCTCCATGTTAGACTTGAAC
Organism: Stenogyne calaminthoides; assembly: GCA_037126765.1. Lineage (NCBI taxonomy): Eukaryota > Viridiplantae > Streptophyta > Magnoliopsida > Lamiales > Lamiaceae > Stenogyne > Stenogyne calaminthoides. The sequence continues at coordinate 25,042,895 of JBBCBC010000032.1, forward strand.
ATACGGTCCCTCCTCAAGAAATCGCCCTTCTTATCGAACCATTCTCCCCAGCCTTCCCTCAACGCAGACCCCTTCAACAACAAAGCATCCTCAATTTTCCTCACCTCACTCAATTTCTTCCTCAATTTCTCATCCACCAAAACATCATCCGATCCAAACACGGGCTTAGTTTCCCCATTCCCAAACCCTAAATCAGACGTAACCTTCAATTTAAACGGCACGTAGTCCTCCCATTCCTCAATCGACCGCCGATTAAACGACCTCCGAACGACGCCGTTCACGTGGTCGTAAAAGTAATTAGACGACGAAGCGGCGTTCTGATTCTGCGCGGCGTCCTCCTCCTCTTCGTCGGCGAGGATTTCGTCGCTGTTGCTGTTGCCGTTTTCGTCCGAAACGGTGTCGTCGAGCTCGTCGATGCGATCGTCGCCGAAATTTGAGGCGGTGACGGCCTCGGAATCGAGATCGTCGAGGAGTGGATTGAACAGGTAGTCGTGGGGGTGGGGATGGGGGTGTTTGGGGAGGGAGGTGAAGAACGATAGGCGGCTGTGGAGGAGAGAGACGGAGAGGAGGAGGAGCACCGCCGCGATTAGGGCGCAGATGTGGGCGCCGCAGCGGGGGCGCCGCCGCGTGCGGAGCTGCCGGAGCATGTGATTTGGGGAGAGTGAAGTTTTACAGTGTAGAGACTTTGAGAGTGAGAGGGGTTCGATTCTGTTGGAATCCAACGGGAAAATTACTTCAATCTGAATTTTATTTGAATAAATAAATTTAACTAAATGCTTTTATAATTTTCATATGACAAAAACTCATATGAGAAGGTCTCTTGCATGAGACAGGGTACATTTTAATACAAATTACATTCACCCCTCCCAAAGTGTTAAAGTGTCAATGCCCAACTTATACCCCGTCTCATCATGAGACGGTCTCATGCAAGTGTGTCTCTTTTCATATATATTTAATGTGATTAAATTAAAATTAATCTACTTATTATTTTTATAGGAACTTTTCTCACATGTTCAAAACTCCGTCCCAACATTACTTGAACACTTACCTTATTTGGACGTCCCAACATTATTTGAACACTCCCAAAATGAAAACAAATATAATATTAATACACTCACAACACTCTTATTTTATTTCATTCAAACCCACTAAAATTCACTTTACTTAGTTTACGTGTCATTTTCAGTGCTTAAGTCATCTTGGGACAGAACCTTGAAAAAATAAGACACATTACTTGTAAACTATTGCAATTCTCTGCGAGTGAAATGTGCAATTCACAATGAGCCAAAAAGCAATAAAAGTGGATCAACACTATACATATCAAAACAGAAAATCGTCATTCAAGTCCCTAACAATGATACTGCATTAACAATGAAACAACGAATTTACCTTAACTTCGAGCTTTATATTTTCATAAATAATTGAAAAGTGCATAATAGCAGAGGGGGAGCCAGGATATGTGATCGAGGGAGCCAATTGATAAATAAAAAAATGTCACTTTACTTATCATAAATTATGTTAAAAAAAATAGATCTCTTGTAAATTCCAGTTCACAGTAAATTTTATTAATTTTTATGCATATATATTTATTATGTTTATGTACTATAATTATTTTATTTTTTAAATAGTAATAATGGATAAACATAATAATAATAGTGCATATACATAACAGTGATAGTTATGGTACGTATAACGTCAATGATATTTGGAAAAAAAAAAGAGTTCATCATGAGCTCGAATTCACACATTTTTTTTTCTCGTTAGAAAATGTAAAACTTAATAAATTATTTCACTTTACTCGTATAAATAAAATTAATTAGATAAAAAATATTAACAATAACAATAAAATAACAAATAATTAGTCGTTGATAAGGAAATTGATTATTAATTATCAATTAAGAGTGAAAGAAAATGATTTTAAAACATATAAATAATTAAGTAAGTACTTATTTATAGTAGCATATATTGGCTAAAGTGAATGCTAAAAGAATAAATGCGCAAATAATAAATAATAAAATATGAAAACACTTTGAATACGAGTGTTGATTGAATAGTGGGCTGATTAGGGCTAATGTATATAAAGGGTTATAATGGTATTAATAATAATGGTATTAACAATAGTGGTATTAACAAGATACAGGGGTTATAATGTATATAAAGGGTTATAATGGTATTAAAATATAAAGATGGATCGAGAAAGATTCATTTAATTTAATGATATGATCGAACCAATAACACACACGAATGGTGATCATCAGTTTCAATTTTCATGTTTCACTATATAGATTTGTAATACGTGCATGTGTATCATGGAATATTTTGATTTTGATACTATTTTACATAAAATAATAAAGTAATATTTCGGAAAACTTGTTACGAAAAAATTTATATCATTATATTTATAAATTGATATCTTTACACTAATCAATTGATTTAGGGTTTTTATAAATTAAGATCATTTATAAAATATTATTGTGATTTATAAAAATAAAGATGTTTATTAGTATTTTATGTGATTTTGTGATAAAGTGAACAATAGGAGAGCTTGCTAACAATGAAAAGTAATTGTTTATTAAGATTTTAAGACATAAAGTATGATTTAGAATGGTGATAATTATGACATCGTGGAATATTTTGATTTTGACTCTGATTTTACAAAGTTATTAAGTAATATTTCGGAAGACCACGAAAGATTTCATCATGTTAGTGTATACTATATTCCAATCAAATTCAAATAATATAAGAGATTTATCTTCCTATGATGAATCTCAAGTTAAACTTTAACAAGGCCATATTTTCTTGCCCTGAACAAATAATAGATGTTCCCAGCTCATTAAATTGAACTAGGATTTTCTCAAAAATTTAAAAGTAAAAATATAAATGAGAAAGCTGGAAAGAACTGGAATTCCGATGAATAAACTAAACTCATACATCATGCTTGAGCTTGAAACAGCAATATTATTTTCTCACGTAACGTTATGCTCACAATGAGACGGAATATAATTTGGGCATTGACGCTTTAACACTTTCGAAGAAATGAGTGTTGATTTGTGATAAATTGTACCCCGTCTCATACGAGTTTGTCTTTCTTAATTATGACAAGAGAACTTGCTGTCATTATCCATTAGATAAACCTCGTCCACCTGTAATAACCTACAAATTCACATTATACCTTATATCTTTACTTGCAAGGATCAAAATCTTGTTCAGTTAAGTAATTTTATTACACATATATGTAACAGTTGTATAATATAATAAACAATAATAATATGTTACTATCTACCAGAACCCAACAAGATATGATCCCATCATCTGAAAAATAATCAAGAATTCCCCACCGCATTGACATTCCTATCCGTAATATTATTCTCTTTATAATATTCCAACTCTTGAAGCACGCTATTACTGACCTTGTTCTTACCAGCAAATGGAACAATGTCAACTACAGTCTACCAAGAGAGTATTGTATCTATCTATCCGTCTATACGAGTGGGTATTGGCTTGCTTCAAGATTTCAGGTCTAACTAGAAAAAGCAGGAACATTTCAAAAGTAAAGCAGTTGAGGGTATCCCATGCTTCTTTCACATGTCTCAGAACAAAAGGAGTCTATTCATCCATTACAAACAGGACTGAATTTGAGCTTCTTTATCAACAATTTAGTACCACAAATTCAAAGCAAAACAGATAAGTTCTCAAGAGAGAAGGAGATGATCATTATTCAAGGAAAAATGTAAAAAAATTCAAGAAAAAGTAAAGCAAAAAAACGATGATATAGCATTTCATAGTGTACCATAATCCACCCACAGCTGTGTTAGTACTAAAACTTCAAAAAAAGAAAAAAGGCAGGGTGAAGCACAAGAAGATTGCCCAAAACACAGAAATCCCACCTTAAAATCCCATATAATCATGTCCTGCCAGAATGTAACTTTCACAAAAATACCAGAAGGACTTGCTTGTTACTCCAGGCTTTTCTAGGTTCAACCTCACAACTCAAAGGCCGGGGAGACGAAATCATAACCGTGTTGAAGGCTTAACATATCTGCACTAACAAACATGGTATATCTTTTTAGGGCTCAATTAATTGGGATAGGATCCTCTCTTCCATCACTCGCTCACCTGTGTATTGCCACCATCTATATCCAAAAAGTCCCGGAAGTTTACTAGTGGCGGTGTTTGGTGGGACCTTTAAGGACACATGTGGCGGCAATCCAACGGATGAAATAAGAGATGAAGATATTAAAACAGAGGATCCTAACCGAAATTATTTGGCACAACTAATATGAACAAAAAGTACTTTTTTTTTAGGTTTTTAAAAGGGTTTTTTTTTTTTTTTGGGGTGGGGGGAGTGGCCATGGATTCAAAAGGGCAGCCTCAAAAAACTGTGTCTCTTCATAGGGAAGAGCTATCTGTCTTCTGAATCCTTTTAATGGCCTTTTTCATTTTCTTCGTCTTTAGATGTTTAGCCTCTACATGGTTGTTCCCATAACCATCACCAAGATCAGAACCTTCCATATACGGCCCAGGCAGGTTCAAGTCAGGGATAGTTGTACCGACAACTTCAGCTAAAATGCCTTCAGCAGAAAGTTTGATTTCAGAACTCCCCAATTGAGTTGTTTCTTTGAGAACTTGTGAACCACCAATTTGAAGATCAACATTTGTTGTATGTCATGTCCTTTAAGCTCGAGGCTTGTAGATGGAAATATATGATCTACTACATCCTTTGGCTCCTCGGGAATTTGATGCTCATTATTATTGCATTCCGTGGGATGAAAAGTGCATGATGCTAACCCGGTATTGTCGTTGGGCATCTCAGTTTCACCACAGCTAATGATTGTCTCAAGACTTTGTTTATCATCCTTGTCAAGAATTGGGGCAGAAGTCTGTGATGTTTCATTACTGATCCAGTTTTGCTAAAATTAGGTCTAACCAGCTTTCTGCGTTTCAGAGTTGTCTTCGCAGGACTTTTGACCTCTTTGTTAGCACAAATGATTTTGTGAAGTGGATCTGGAACAGCAGTAATACCGCCACACTTATTTCTGTCACTACGACGCTTAAAATTCATAACTCGAGTCTCATTAGGCACATCACTTATACCATTTGGGCTTGCATCATCTAGCCTAATCACTTCCATTTTTGAGAGGTCAGCCTCCATATGCTTCTTTTCATGGACTGCATTTTCTCCATCTGTTGGTTGTCCACCAACTCCAGATTCCCTGATATTATTTCTCTGTGAAATATTACCACCCCGCTGCAACAACTCCATGACTTCATCAGCTGTTGCGTGCATATAGCGGTCCGGATGATTGAAATCAATATTATTCTTCTCCTCGTCAAACTTGGAATCTTCTTTAGAAGTCAAGCGAGTAAAAACACTTCTTCTTTCAACATTGGAGTTGACATGTGGACCTTCTGGATTTTTTTTGAGCTCCTTGAAATTCATTTTGCTAGAGCCACTGAAGTACTGGCCCTCCTTACTTGCCCAATCTCTTTCCGAATGAGAAATTCCTACACCGAGATCTTTTGCCTCATCTTTTTTTGCCAACGTGTGTCCATCTCACGCAGAGGAACATGTTGAGTCCCGTGGGTCGTAAAATGATTTTTTCTTGATTCGGAGGGATAAGCAAACATACCATTCTCTCCAATATTTTCAAGATCACTGTGTGGTGGAGAAAGCTTTGGAGATGACAAACCTCCGTAATTGATAGGAGCATAGGTATTAGGATCCAAGTGGGCAGGTAAGTTGGGGTTTACAAAAGACCTAGTGGATTCATGATGCAAAGAACTCTGGTGCCCATGACATTTGGAAAACCTTTATTTCCAAATTCAGTTGCAATATCTAGGGGTCTGCTAAAATTTTCTGGATCCAGTAAATCCCGTGGCAACCTATCCTTAAACCGTGAATAGAAGTTCCCAGGAGAACAATGGCAAGGACCGTTTTCTGGCACTAAACTAGAATTTTGGGTGATTGTGATTGGTGGAAAGCATCCATGAGAAAGACCAGGATGCTCGGGTGAGTATGGGTTAACTCTCGTAAAAGGGTGGTCAATCCCAGGAAGTGAAGATGAGTTTTTCTTGTGGGAGAAAGAAGGGTATTCCATCGACGTGTCCTCTTCATCATAGTTATTAATGGCGCAAGGCGCCACAAGGCGCGAAGCAGCGCGCGCGCCTAAGGCGCTCGCCTTGCATCCCTGGAAAAAACAACATAAGACCTTGATAATTTCTTAGTAAACCTAACCATTGCTTCTGTAGCAATACCCCAAGTCAAATTTTCACCTTGGTGAACCAACTCATCTTCATCTTCCATTAGACCAACCATCCACTCATTTCTTTCATCTATATCCCTCAAAGAGATAGGATCAATGTGATTACGTGAGTCATACCGATTACCGATGCTTCAACGCACGATTATACTTGATAAAAAGTGAATCTTGAAACCCTAGATGCGTTTCACTTAAATATTAAGACTTAAGAGATAGTATTTTTTATTATTCTGATGTTATTTGACAAATAAAAAAATGTTTATTTTTATTTCAAACCCTAGATGTACGCAAGGCGCGCCTTTGCCCGAGTCAAGGCGGTGAAAGGCACCCCCAGGCGAGCGCCCAGAAAATCCCAACCGCCTGGACCTATGGCAGGCGAGGTGGCTAGCGCCCCGAGCGCCGTGCGCCTTAGGCGCGCCTCGGGCGCGCCTTTAATAACTATGCTCTTCATTGTCTGCACTCTTGCTGTTTCTGAGACTTCCATCATCAACTACTCGTCTGTCAACACTATTGAATCCAGGACTCTTGGCCAAATTGGTTGAGTAGAAATCATTGTCAACTATATTTTCATTTGACCTTCGTTCCACAATTGGATACTTCCTATCATGAATATATCTGGGATTCATTGAGTGTGAATTTTTTTCAGAAGAGAAGCGTTCCAAGGAGCATGTACCAAAATCAGGTCCACTCTCATAGAACAGAAGCCCATTTCTAATTTTTTACATTGCAGGGTGCCCAAAAGCACTGATAGGACTACCATCACAGTCCAAATGGCATCTATTTTCCATTTTCCTATTCATCAAGCAGTCTTGATCATCTATCCATTCTCTTGCTTGCCTATGTAAATTCAGGTTGCTATCACCATAGGCCACATGGTTAGCAGTATCATGAGTACTGTAGTCTCTTGGAATAGGATATTTGACTGTATCCAAAGACTCTGCATATCGATCACTTTCAAATGCCTGTCCAGAACCATTGTGCATCTTATACTCATCAAACAATCTGCTCCTCAGCATCAACGTAAAATCATCGTTGTTTCTCGCATCCAATGGATCCACCAGGTACCCAGAGCGATTAAGAATATTATCCACTTGGTTTTTGTTTATCCTTTCATCTGGTGAAAACCTGAGACCATTGGATGATCTTCTCACCTCATCAAAGCCATCTTTCGGAGACACATCGCGAAGGATCCCAATGGTATCATGATTATATTTTCCATTTTCTACCATATCGCTTGTTATTAACTTGTCAGTATTACCTAGTCTTCTCCTTTTAGCCAGAAAATCTTCCTCGGAATTAAAATGTAATCTTCCTTCAGTACTTATCCCATCATCTACCACGGCTTCATCTTCTTTGACTCTAGCTAAAGAGTTTGTATGGTGATCACAGAATGCTGCAGGGCTGAACTCAAAATTTCCATCTGGTTCCATGTATCCAAGTCTGGCATCCAGTAACATTCTTCTGTCCTTAAAAGCTACTTCAACATTTGCTTCTGATAGTGGACGATGAGGGATCTTATTCATCAACTTTCTTGAACTGAACAAATACAGAAGCCTGTGTACCTATAACAAGAGAGAACCAAGTTGAAAACAGAATAAAATTTAGCTGCTTTAATCTCCCTGAAAAGGTCAATATCAAGCAGAACAAGAGCTTGTCAAACCTGATCTTCGGAGAGACCAAATTTGAATTTCTTTGCAGAAAAATAGTTCTCTCGAATAGCATCCCGAAACTCTATCTCAGAAAGTGGTTCACAGTGCCATAAAGGTGTAAAGCAAACCTGGAAATGGAAACATAAGAGCACTAACTAAAGGAAGAATAGGACATACACTCAGGTGATCCCAGAAACAAACAACATTCATGGATTTAGGAAAGGGATTTACTTCCAACCATGGAGAGAGAATATGTACTTCACAACAACAAAAACAGTAAAAATGAACTATCCATACCTGAGCAGGGTAATGCCTCCCAGAATATTTGAATCCATGGGGAACAATATTCATTGCACCATTAGAGGAAGCCTGATAAACTCCAAACAGTTGTCTCTTCTTATATTCAAACAGGAACAAAACCATTCCAGCTTTTACATTTCTCACAAATTCAGCCATGGAAGGTGGTAGGGCAAATACTTTGCGTTTAAGGCACTCTTTCTTAGTCTCCATATTTGCCATGAAGATTGCACCAAATTCAGGAATACTTCCAGAAACTCCATTGTCTTCCTCTTCATAGTCCATTGTTCCACCTGCAAGCTATAAGATAATGAAGATGCAAAACAAAGAAAGCAAGACTTCTTTATTCTAAGATTGGGAGAAGCAGGGCAGCATAGTGATAGCCAGTATGAATTAGCATACAAGGAGTCGCAGTATTTTTCTCCAGGAAAAAAAATAATGGACCTACAACAGAGCCATGAAAACCCAACCAGCATTCACAGAATTTTTTTGTTGTGTACTTTCTTTGAAAGGGTGGAGGGTGGGAACAGTATTACAGGGTTTCAAGGTTGGGGATGACAACAATTTAGGGTTAAAAAACAAATCAATCAGACAAAACTTGATGCATTACCAAGACAGGAGCAAAACATCACCATTTTCTAAAATTTAAAGAATATTAATCAGAATCTAAACGTAAAATTTAATATACTTTGGGATTTAGCAAAGGTGCAACAAATATTTCTTTTGTTTATCCTTTCTATCTGATCAAATATGTGTCACACATAACCCTGAAAAAAGTTTCCAGTTTGCACATATATTAGAAGAATGCTTTCAGTTTCACTCTTAACTAAAAAAACACACATCAAACCACTTCAAATTAAGAGCAAATCAAACATGAAAGGGCAGATATAAAGCAGTATCCATAACATCATCTAAGCAATGGCGGAGAAAAACATGCCGTCTAAAACAAATCAATCAACACACACCTCCATCCAACGAGATCCATTGCAGTTAAAAATTCCACAACAAATTACATTTACATGAATGACAGTCTAGATCAATTTAATTGAAAATATTAATAAAAATTAATTAACGAGAATATATATTCAATTTAGATTTGTTTTGGACCCACCTCTCATAATCGTACAATATCTCTTGTAACAATTAAGAATATTCCAGAATCTTTTAGATATCATTTGCTAGGTTTCTCTGCACGTCAGACATATCATCTGTTCCATATATTGTGTTCAATTTTATATTTAATATGATAAATTAATATGGGCAAAAAAAATCAATGAATCATCATTACCCTGGGTCCATGTATTAAAGATACAGGAAAATAAAATAATTTTGGAACATTAAAAAGTAAAACGGAGGAATTGATCTGTTCTTTGCATGATTATATAAAAATCATCAATTTCACACTTGATATTCCACTTTATGATTCATAATATAAAGTAGACAAAGTATAGGGTGAATAAGTTTTACGGTGAAATTGATTTAGGAGTGTGACTTATATTACTAAAGAGTACAATTTATATAACTGAAGAGTGTGACTTTTTACAATAAAGAGTTTACTCATAAAAATGAAGGGTGTGATAAATATTACAGCAAAGAGTGTGGTCGTGATAATTGAAGAATGTGACCTATATTATAAAAGAGTATAATCGTGATAACCGAAATGTAAAAATAAACCAGTTTCACGGTGAACAAGTTTCACAGCATACCAACTCTATAAAGTAAGATACGTTTGGATAATAAAAAAATATCACCCGAATTACTGTATCAAAAATTAATATATTAAAATTTTAGTAGAAAGGAATATTAAATGTAATATGAAAAGTGAAATAAAATTAATCGAATCCTCTAATAGCTAAAATTTAGGGATTTGGTTATGTAGGTTTTGAGTGTCACCATTTCTATCAAAGAAAAACATATTTTTTCCAATTAATTCAAAAGACAAGTAAAAAAATATTTTTTTATTTGGCTAAATCTTGTATGCATCCAATTGCGTTTGTGCACTCATACTGCATTTTAAAATATGTAACTTGTTATATTGAAACATGCAATTTATTTATACTAAAATGTGCTATAAGTAGTTGCATGTTTTAATATAATAAGTTGCATATTTCAATATATCATGTTGCATGTTTTTAAACTCTTTTTATTTTTGGAATAAGCAAGTAAATAAAGCTAATATCTCCTCCATCACCTAACATATCCTTTCCTGTCACTGTGTCACAGCGTACTCTCTTGTTTGATCAAATAAAATTACGTACAAAATTATCTTAGAAAAAAACCTGGCCATTTAATCGGAAATCAGAGGAGATATAATGAGAAAAACTGATACATCTGTCTTTTAGCGCCTGATATTCTAAGGTAAACCGCACATTATCTCTTTCACAAAGCATTACATACACGTTTTTCATATAAATAGATGATTGTTTACATATATGTACACTAAAATAGAAGATATTACATGCTCTTGCAGTCCAAGAATATCAACACTCACAATAAAAAATTAAGTGGCTTACTATCTTGCGGATTCATGTAAGCCTCGTTTGCCAGTTTCTTGATTTTTTTTGGAATTTTATTGTATTTATTTTTTGCCGTTTTCTGGGCTTCAATTTAGTTGATATCTGCCATGAATAAACCCAAGAAGCTGCAATTTCAAGAACCCACATCTCTGTTTTTTTCTTTATTGTTCTTAATCTTTAGGCCATTTAAAGCTATGTTTGTCTGGCATGTTAAAAGTAACCGACCCAATTTTTTTTAAGCTCAAATTTGTGTTTGTTATACACTTCCGTCCCTAACTCGATTGAACATTTACGGCGCACACAAGTTTTTAGAAAATAGTTATTTATTGTTAAAAGGAATAAAGTTGGGTTTTGGTAGGGGTTAAATGGTAAAAGTAGTGACATTTGTGTAAATTAAATGAGATAAAGTTGAGTTTAGTGTTGAAAAAGTCTTGACATTGGGTGTAATATTGAGGTGTTTGAGGGGTATAGATAAAAGAGAAAAAATTGATTTATTACCATTTATAGAAATGTTCAATTGAGTTTGGAACGGACCTTTTCGACAAATGTTCAATTAATTTAGGGACGGAGGGAGTATCAAAGAATGGATGCTAAAAACTCGATTTGCCCAAACTCGATTAATCAAACACATCCTTGTGGTATGTAGAATGGGAAACTTGTGTAGTTTAAACCAAGAATCATCGAACTGGTGTGTACATTCTTGAATGCATGTTTATATAAGCACAATTTCGAATTGAAATATCAAGATTGCCTGAGTTTGGCTAGTTTAGAAGCTTATGTTCATGCATTTATGATATCAAGTGTTAATTGTGTCAAATTTGGATTGCATTCATGGTGATTAATTGCAATTTCTTGTCCTTAAGACACTAAAGTTTAGTGTATTTTCATAATGTCATGATATGGTCTTTTGAGGGAAGAAGAAAGAGCAGTGCATTTTGCAGATTATGCGAAAATTCGTTTTTCCGTAGGTTATTGGTTAGATGCCCTGCAAGTTATATCATCGTTGAACAAAGACACTGTGAATGTGGATTCAAGTTCAAAGCAAAAGGCGGTAGTGTTGAATCAACGGAGAAGTGGAAACGAGACAGTCTTTACATCGACAAACGAGGCAAGTGGAGACCTTTCGACCATAAAAAGGTTTCGAGGAAGAAAGGTAAAAAATATCTGCTTGAGGAGTTGGTCTTGTTTTATCGTGCAACTGGTTCTCAACTGTCACTTTATAGTAAAATAACTAATACTTCTCAATGAAACAACTAATACTATCAATTTCGGCAAGACTTTGTCCTACTTGATATGGACATAACTTGCACTAAATGCTAACTCTTCTTCATTGTGGTAAAGGTGGTTCATTGAGGGGGCAAGGATGGAAATACGGGTCTGGATTTGTCGATGGCATTTTCCCCGTATTGAGCCCTATTGCTCAAAAGATACTCAACTTCTTACAGAAGGAAGCAGATACGACTAGAATTTGGTCGTCTTTAGACACTTTGCCTCCCACTAACACCGTTTGGGACGACCTGATCAGCATAGCAGTTCGTCTTCGTCTGTACAAGAAATGGGATCCAATTATAGCGGTAACACCTCGTTTTCATCTCCGTTTATTTGATAATAGTTTAAGCATACTTTTACTTGAATTGGAATATACTGCATTGTTTGTAACTGGAGGTGTCCACCCTTTTCAGATGTGTGAATGGATGTCACGGAGAAGCTCGTTTAAGCCTGATGTCATTTGCTACAATCTACTTATAGAGGCTTATGGGAATAGATTACATTTTAAGAAGGCAGAATCCACTTATATAGAACTCCTTGAAAACCGATGCGTCCCTACTCAGGATACGTATGCGCTTCTAATCAAAGCGTATTGTAAATGTGGGATGTCGGGGCATGCTGAAGCTGTTTTTGCTGAGATGCGAAAAAACGGTTTTCCACCTAGTATGTCTTGATGCCATAATGCTCGTTTTCTTCAGCGAAGTGGATGGTTTTATTATGCCATTTATGTCTTTTATATCAGGCACCATTGTGTATAATGCTTACATCGAAGGCCTATCGAAACGAAGAGATTCTCAGCAAGCCCTTTCCGTCTTCCAAAGAATGAAAAAGGAGAACTGTGAACTAAACGCCGAGACTTACACATTGGTGATCAACTTATTCGGGAAGGTGATCACGACTATCTTTTTAAGTATGAGTCACTTCTTTTTCGAAACAAAATTTGAACCTTTTTTCTAAGTTAGCTTTCAAAAGCCTCCGAGAAATCGGGAAGTTGATCATTCGAAATTTTTTGGTTTGGCAGGAAAATAAATCTTACATTGCTTTAGAGGTGTTTCGTGAAATGAGGAGTAAAAAGTGTAAGCCTAATATATGCACTTATACTGCTCTGATTAACGCATTTGCAAGAGACGGCTTGTATGAAAAAGCGGAAGAGATATTCGAACTGCTGCAGGAAGCAGGACATGAACCTGATGTGTATGCTTATAATTCTCTAATGGAAGCTTACAGGTAATCATAGTACTGTTTGTTTCATCATTAATGATTTTGTAAAGAAATTGTTCAAGCTGTGATATACCATCTGAAACATTATTTAGCCTTTCATCGTGATAGTCGAGCAGGATATCCTTATGGTGCTGCAGAGGTATTTTCCCTCATGCAACAAATGGGATGCGAACCAGACAGAGCGTCGTATAATATAATGATGGATGCTTATGGGAGAGCCGGTCTTCATAAAGGTATGTGTCTTTACTTTGAATCAATTTTACCATCTGATTTGTTCGATTTAGTGTTTGATGAACTTGTTCTTGTAATAATCTGGTGTCTTGATATCATTGTAATTAGATCAAATCTGCATTTGTTGTCTGAACCAGGAGGGGCTATCAATCGTGATTCTTGTTATAGTTGCCTCAAATGGTGCTTTATGTGTCTTATAAACTCGTGTTCTTTTGAACCAGAAAGCATACGGGTCTTGAAATTTGTATACGGAGGGAAAAGTTCAACGAACTAAGTGGTGAACTTTTACGCATAAGGGGTACGGGCTCTTAAGATGTTCTAAAGAACACGAGTTTAAAAGGCAAATAAAGGGGATGAAAGTCTAGAGATTATAGACAAATACTTCTATGTGCCAGTTGGACCGTGAAATTCAACTGCATTTTTAAACAGTATTAGTTGGTTTACTAAAAGGTATTAGTTGGTTTACTAAAAGGTATTAGTTGGTCAGTATTAGCTGTTTTCACCGAACATTATTAGTTGTTTGCATTGAAAAGTATTAGTTGTGCACCAGTTGCACCGTGCAACTAGTGCACCCAAGTGTTACTGTAGATTGTATTGTGAAGTAACGGGGTACGAAGTTCAACGAATCAATGGATGATTTTTAAGGAACAACGTGGACGAGCTCTGAAAAAATCCGTCCTTGTCAGAAGTACATAAAACATGTCTGATTACTTCCGTAGTAAGAACATAACATGGACTAGAAGGCAAAGGCTTTGTCATGATAATATTTCTCTGAACTCACATTCATCTTTTTTAGGTGCACAATCCGTGTTCGACGAAATGCAACGTCTTGGAATCGAACCAACCATGAAATCCCACATGCTGCTCATATCGGCCTATTCAAGAATGGGGACGCAGAAATGTGAAGAAATTGTGGGACAGATGCAGGATTACGGTCCCACACCGGACACCTTTGTCCTAAACGCCATGATGAACTTGTACGGGCGCTTAGGGCAGCTCGAGAAGATGGAGCAAGTGTTGTTTGCAATGGAGAGTGGAAAAACATGCAAACCCGATATAAGTACTTATAACATCTTGATCAACACGTACGGACGGGCAGGATTTGTCGACAGAATGGAGGAGATTTTCGTGTCCCTTCCTTGCAAGAATCTGAGACCGGACGTCGTGACGTGGACTTCTAGGATTGGAGCTTACTCTAGGAAGAAACAGTACAAGAAGTGTGTTGAGATTTTTGAAGAGATGATTGATAGTGGGTGTTTTCCTGATGGAGGAACTGCTAAAGTGCTTCTTTCTTCTTGTTCTAGTGAAGAACAGATTGAGCAAGTAACAAATGTTATTAGAACAATGCATAACGGGGCTTTGCGGAGTGTAAATGATTCGAGTCGAGTCTAACAAAACGCGTGATTATGATTGTTCGAGCTCTGTCTGATTCTATTTCGAGTTTTGTTGATTGTGTTTATGCTTTTCTTTTTTTTTTTTAAATACCAATTAATTCGAGCTTGAACGCATTTTCGTCGAATTTTGTAAATGGACTATAGTGATGACCCGTATGAACTATAATGTATTTGAGATCTAGTACATCATAACATTTGTGTTATTCAGTTAAAAATGCATTATAGGCTCATACGGGTCTACTGCACAGCACGGTGTTGTACAACACATGATCCAAATATGATATTGGCGGTGGTGATTGGAGGATGAATGGACACGTGGCAAGATCACATAGGACGAGGGGATGTTGTGTGGAGACTCAGAAGCAGGAGATTATAGCCCTTAGATCAAAGTGGAAAACACTCATTCATTCACCAACTATTGTCTTGAGTTTTGCTGACACATGAATCACCACCATCCTCATTTTCTAAACTATAAATTAATTTATTTTTAAATAAATCTGGGACTTTAAATAGGTTATAATATAAATTCATTTTCACCTAATTAAAAAAATTCAACCGTTTTAATAAATTCAATAATCCAGATAAAGATAAATAAAAATTGAGCTCTAAAACCCATTTTTAGGACAAGAAGTCGCCTAAGTACCCAGCACCAACTATTTTAACAGGTTGTTAGGTGATTAATTAGATTAATTATCTCCATACTTTACTGGAATTCTAGGTAAACCATAATAGGGGGCTCTTTGCAATTTTAGGCTAGATTTATGTTGCATAAAATCTTACATGAATATGCAATATTGGAGTTCAACGATTTATTATGCAAGAATTACCTGTTGCATAAATTTATAATGATCTTGCATAAATTTAGCCAATTCTATTTTTCTTGGAATTCAACGATTTACTATGCAAGATAAATCCTACATATGAAAATTTAAATTTGTAAATTATCATATTTATTTGTTCCATTAATTCGATATTCCTGCTGGAGTATAGAACATGCATCTTTTAATCAATACACTTCTATAATCAAAACTTTCAAGACAAATTATCATAATGATTTATGTATTCTAAATAAACAACTTTTACGTAAAAAAAAAATTTGAAAAAATCTTGTATGAACTAGGTGCATCGTACAAATTAAATGCATTATTTAAAAGTACAATATATATATCTAAAATATTCGACTTGTTTTACATGAAATAAATCGAACAACATGTGAGCTAACCCACAGCTAAGCAATTTGAGTAACACTCATGTGAACCAGGTTCACACATGAACTTTATCACTGTTGTGTGTAAAAACTATCACTGTTATGCTAAAAAACTTTCATTGTTTAAAAAGATAAAACATTTTCTAAACAGTGATTGTTTTTTTTATAACAGTGATAGTTTTTATACATAACAATGAAATCTTTTGTATGTAACAGTGATACTTAAATAACTAAGTTCATAGCATGAATCAGGTTTATACAAATTTTTGTCAACGCTAAAAAATAAGTTAATATTTTTCATAATTCATGATTGTGCCCTAGATGTTACTCCCTCTGTCCCCCACCAATCTTCACACTTGCTTTTGCACACATATTAAGAAAAAATGGTTTTTTGTGTGTTTTGTTGACTTTTTAAAGGGGATGAAGGGTGGAGATTGTAGGGTGGAGATTGTGAAATTCTTTGTCATTTTAAGATGTGAAATTGATAAAAAGCGGACAAAAAAAAAAGTATGCAAGTTGCTAAGGGACGGATGGAGTAATAAAAAGGGAGGTGCAAATACACAATTATAAAACCGGCGTAGGGTGGTCTAGAAATTTCAAACTTTTACGGAAACTAAACCTGAATATTTACACCACCAACCCTCGTTAATTAAATTGCCGTTTTTAGCTTTTTTGCACAAAAATATTCGATAAACACACACACTGTGAGTGCGCCTCTTTCAGTGAGCATTGAGCCGAGCGAAGCGGTGGATTTAGATTGTTGCGTATAAACATGGCGGCAGGCTTGTTTGCGTCGAAGGCTGCTTCGTACCTTAGGATCTCTGTTCCGTGCAGAGGTTTCGCCACCGGTGCGTTTTTATAGTTTTATGTTTATGCTCTTCCTTTTCCGCTCGTTGATTAATGGTTATTTTTGATTTGTTGTTTTTTATTGTTTTTAATGGAAACATGGTGATCTGTTGTTTGTTCGTGTGAAAGATCTGGTTTATCAATGTGAGGTTTTGGTTTGAATCGCTAGCTAGGTGATGAAATCGTTGCTGGTTTATTTTTTCTTCTTCGGTTTGAGCATTGGATGCGTACATGAAAATGTGAAAGAGGATTTGGTGTTCGGTTAATTTGTTTGAAAGGATCGGTGGTTGATGTGATCCTATGAATGGATGGTGCTTGGTTTTTGAAAATCAATTTTACAAGTGTTTTTATGAGCAAAGTTGGTAGGTAATTATTAGTATTGAAAGATAGGGAGATTGTTTTGTTATTGAAAGGGGAATTATTAAACCAAACAGATCTAAGTGCAATTTATGCTGATTTTCCACTTTTGTATTGATTGGTTCAACATTGGCTGTTCTAAGTTTTGGTTTGATTTTCCTATCATCTTTAACTTTTGTTTGTTAATGTGTTTGTTTTCATCTAATGCAGTCCTCAAGGATCTTAAATATGCCGACTCTCATGAATGGGTGAAAGTGGAAGGTAAATCAGCTACCATAGGCATTACTGATCATGCTCAAGATCACTTAGGCGATGTTGTGTATGTCGAACTACCTGAGAAGGGGACTAAGGTGACACAAGGTGGAAGTTTTGGAGCTGTTGAAAGTGTCAAGGCTACAAGCGACATATATTCTCCTGTTTCAGGGAAAGTGATTGATGTCAACGAAGAACTCAACAGTTCTCCTGCTCTGGTGAGTCTTTCTGAGACTAAATTCTAACTTTTGTAAATATCTGAATGGCTTGACATGATTGTGTATTATTTGTCTGTTTCATTTGTAATACTGTTTCCTTCTACTCTGAAGGCATTGCTGAACTGGAAGAACAATTTTATTAGAGAGTTAAAGAAAGAAAATTTAGGATGGAACTTTAACTGGAAGATTTGGCTTAATAACTATACTAAGACGAATGAGAAAATTTCTCCTGATCTTATATGCAATGACTTATACGCAATGAGTAGAACTTGGTTGAGAATCAATACCTTTTGTAATGTGGTGGTACTTTGCTGCTCATATATATAATATATGTACATGTGTATAATTATATTCATATATAAAGTATAGATCCTTCTTGTTTAGACTTGTGTATGTATGTGTATGAATATATCAACATATAAGTAATTAAGTATTAATCCTTCTTATTTATACTCAAAAACTTCTTTCATTTTACTCTCGGCCCCCTCCCCATTTTCTTAAACATAACTGTCATATGTGTCCTGATATTAACTTTTTAACTTATGATTAGAGAAAAAGTGACTTCTTAACTTGTGAAATGTGACAATTGGTTCATCATTGATTTCTTGTTCATAGATGCTGGTTTATTATGCACAATCATCACCTAGTGCAGCATTCCTACAACACTAATTATTGCGTAACTATGCCGGTTTCTAACTAATGGCGCAAAGGGTACTTGGTTTAGTTGAAGAATAGTCTCTGGATTTATTTTTTCTTTTCATTATTTTGCTTTGTTTTTATATTTACTTCTATGCAAATTTGAACTCAGTATTTGACTCCCATCCATGAAGAAACTAGCTTTCTCCCAAAGATTTCAACTTATGGGGGATAATACTCACCAGAGCTCAAATAAAAGAAACATAAAAAATTGTCTGCGCTGAAAAATTTCCAAGAACCTATTTTTCTATGAACTTTGCTAATTAGTTCTTATATTAAGAATCCTGTAGAGATCTTATGCTAATTTTCCTTTATCCGCATATAATGCACCTCTCATCCAGAATGAATTAGTGTCAATCCGTTTACTTATTTAATTTAATGCATGTAGTGTTCTTCGAGAAAAAGGTTATAATACCATGACTTTTGTTACTGTATGCAATAGTCGTCCCATATGCCAGAAAATTTATCAGGTCTGATGAGGTTCTAAAACCAATTGGAAACAGTTCGACATTTCTGCGCTGGGAAACCAAGAATTGCTTCATCTCTATTCATATAGTTGAATATTTGGCAAATGCTTCCGTCCTCTTATGATCACGATTTTCTTTTGCATAAATCTGTTTACTTCTTCTCCATTTAGGTTAACGGAAGCCCCTATGAAAAAGGATGGATCATAAAGGTAGAGCTGGAAAAACCTGAAGAACTCGGCTGCTTAATGGACTCTACTTCGTACACCGAGTTCTGTGATGAAGAAGATGCTAAGCACTAAGAGAAGCTTTGAGGTTTATTTGAATAATCTTCTGAAAGGGATCATATGAATATCGGGCACGATGAAAGTTCATCTTTTTTTTTTTTTTTTTTTTTTGGTTTTTAATTTTTATTTCTTTCGTGTTGATCTGTTTGAACCGAAGATGATAAACTCCGTTAGTTTTAGAATAAATTTGTTGTATTTGGAAAGTCTCGTCAAAGGTGAAATTGGAACCACATTTCTTTTTTTTTTTTCATCTTCCAACCATTTTTTAACTTATTCATTTGATTGTGGTCTAATCTATAAACTTCATAGCGTGTTTTGGATTGTATAAGTTTTTATTACTCAACCAAAAACTTATCGAAATTGACTTCCGCCTACGGAGCAAGCCAAGGGGTAAGCCTCCACCGCCTCCATCGTCGGCCTCTCCAGTGCCGCCACACCATCGTTGCTACCTCCAGCCGTTGCTGTGGGCAAGGTGGTGGCATTGATGACGTGTGTCTCTCCTCACATCGGTGGAGTAGCTTCTCCCGAAAGTAACTAAGGTTGTTGGTTGATGAGTTCTTCCTGCTGTTCACTCACGGTGTTGGCCGTCTTTTCCACGGCGATTCGGTCGGAACCGCAGGTGGGCATCTCCTTTCCGGGATTCATTTGCCTTTATCCGGTGACGATGGATTAAAGCGATCCGGATCTTTTGGGGACGGTTGATCCTGGAATCGTTTCTCTGGTTTCTTTGATCGAGGATTCAATTCCCCTGTTTCTTGCAACCTGATTCATTGATGGGTTCTAGTGTCCTTTGGAACGCATGCGGTTTGGGGGGTTGTCGTGCTTGTGGCCGATATGTCCAAGTGGCCGCGTGGGGATCTGATGGAAGAGAGGTGGATGTTGGGTTGGCGGTTGGGAAATTGATGGTGGTGGGATGAATACTAGTGTTTTAGATACGCGTTTTGTATTAGTTGGATTTGCGTTTTGTATTAGTTCTTAGTATTCTGTTTTCTATATATAGCTTGTGTATAGTTGCTATGTTTTGGGTTGTTTTGGTGTAAAATAGGACAGTTTTTTGGTGTTTGCTTGTTGATGTATTTTGTATACTTGGTGTGAATAGTCTGTGTTTCATATGGTTTTGGTGTTTCGGTGGTTCGTTGGGATGGGAGGGTCGCGCATTCAACATGCAAAATGGTCATCAGCATGAGCTCCGACTAGTGTGGTTGCAGCTCAGCAATGTACCGAGGCTGAGTCGATGATAAAGCTCTACACCGGCCCGTCTCGAAGGTGGTTGTAGCGTAGGGTGGTTGTCTCTAGTTTGTTGATAGTTCGTTGGGGCTGTTAGGTTGCGAGGGATGACCGCGTACTTAGCATGCATCATGATCATTGGCATGAGTTTCAACTAGTGTGATCGTCGCTCAACAATGGATTGCTGCTACGTCGTGGAGTCGTGCTCTGCACTGGGCTAAATGACAATGCCTATCGAACTAGAAAGGGAACGTGGTTAGTTGGGTTGTCTCGCTATCTTATCCTCGCGCCTGGATAAGTTTAGTTTTGTTCTTGGAAAATGTATCCAATGTACGTGTACGGTTTCTTTTTTCAATGAATGGATACATGTTTTTCCTCAAAAAAAAAAAACATATCGAAGAATTAATGTTATTTTGATTAAATAAAATAGTAGGTTTTTTGTGTACCAGTTGCATCGTGCAATTTAAATTTTATTTTTAAAATATGCAATTTTATGATGGACATATTTTCCTAATAATCCCATGTTGTAGTATTTATTTTCACTCGTTCTTAAAATAGATGCAATTAACGAATCTATGAATTCAGGTGCCACCTAACGAATCTATACATATATAAAAAACAATCTCCAAAAAATCTGTTCCCACTCATTCGTCTCACTCTTTCTCCACTTTCCTGCAACAAGCCTAAATTTAATACATAAGTCCAAAATTAATTTACAAGCCCAAATTTAATATTTTAAATAATTGCAACAAACCTAAAACTAATTACAAGCCCAATTTAAATATATATATCTATAAATATATAATTTTTCACTCTCATTTCTCTCCCTCCACATTAATTAACTAAACCACTATTTAATTCGAATGTGTTGAATTAATTTTTTTTAGTGGTCTTATTTTATGCTTTGTATAAAATTAAACAAATAAATTCTAATTTTACAAATTGATATGATAAATTATTAAATTGGGAAAAATCTCAATATAAATGTTTTTAATCAACCTAATAAGTTTAAAATAGTGCTTTTTTTTTTTTTTTTAATTTCATTGGTTTCATAATTTTTGTTCTCGTGACACATTATTATTTGACCAATGTAATGAGTATTTTGCTATCTATTTCATTAAATAATTAATTTTTAAATGAATTTTGTTTAAATAAATTTAAGATACATAGTTTTTTTTTAATTAAGCTTCACTTTTCTTTTCTTCTTAAAATATTCGATTTACTTAATTATGTGTATATATATGTATATATATATATATTAATTTATTATATCATAAAATGTTTTACTACAAGCTAACAATACTATTGATGTTGACAAACATTATATATAATTTTTTAAGGATATAATATCTAATTAAAGTTTCAACGCATTAAACCTTATTTTGTATATAATGAATTGACAATCTAATATTAATATACATAAATAAGAAAAATAAATTATATATAAGATTATTATATTAAAAGAGACTTTTATGGGACATACGTGAGACAAATATTTACTTGATATTTGAATCATGGAAGTACTTTTTAAATTTATTACTTCATCCGTCCTGATTTTGATTATTTGCTTTTCATAAATAGTCATCCTAATTTTGTTTATCCATTTCCAAATAAGGACAATAAAACAACATTCAATACTATTTAATACTATTATTTTCTCTCCACCAAACCCACTTTACACCATTTAATACTATTATTTATCTCCACCAAACCCACTACTATTATCTTCTATTTTTTCTTAATCGCCGTGTCTACGGTAAATGGATAATAAAAAATAGGACAGAGGGAGTACATAATATTGTAACTGAGACCGAACATCGCTCGGGTGAAATACTAGTTTAAAACAAAAGACGTAATGGATTTGTGAATCAGATACGCAAATTCAAGTAGATGATTAGACATGGTTCTATTATTAAGCATTAGACACGCTTGTTTAGATTGAATGTTCTATTATAACTTATTTATTGGGTATATGATATTTGAATTGCTATTTTGCTACTTAATTATATTAAATTATATTGCTAAATAAAGTTTTTAAGAAAAAAAATAATGCGATCGAGTTCCATACCTTGAGAACGTGATGATCTTGGTGTTCGCTCGACTTTTTCTCCCTACACAGTTTGCGCACAAGTGGTTCCATGCAATCATATGGAGGACGTGTTTTCAAACACTTAAAACAACTTACAGAAGCACTTATTTTTAAAGTTCCCTCTCATAGCTTTTAAAAATAAGTGCTTCTGAAAACTGTTTTAAGTGTTTCAAAACACACCCGAAATATTATCGTGAAGTGCTTTTCATATTTTGAATTTTGCGCACTTTTTTTCGTAAAACAGAAGTTGTAACCATGGCTACAACCACTTTCATTTGTCTCTCGCCATTTTTGAGATTCAATAGAAATAAATTTGATATTTTGGGTTAGGAGATTTTTTTATCATATTTAGCTAGAGAGACGAATTTATGAATTTTATATCATATGTGAAATAATTAGGAGAGATATACGTATTTGGGAGAGATAGATACATATCAAAGCCGTTTTGAGTTATCATATGCGTATATCTCTTCCAATTACTCACATATAATAAAAACATCTATAAATATGTTTCTCCCAACTAGTTTACATATGATACAAAAATAATTTCCTATACACTCAAAATATTAGTTTACATATGATACAAAATTAATTTCCTATACACTCAAAATATCAATTTTATTTCTAGTGAATTTCAACAATGGCAAGGGATAAATTGAAGCGGTTGGAGCTATGATTACAACTTCCATTTTACAAAGAGAAGTGCTTGAATTCGAAACATGAAAAACACTAATCACAATATTATGCACTGACTGCATGGAACCACCCGTACGCAAGCGTTGCACAGTATTAAAAAGTAAAATGTAAATATTAAAAAAAAAATAGGATCGTAAGTTTTAAAGGCTAAATCTTGTAAGCATCAAGTGCACTATGCATTTCACAGTGAATTTTTAAAACATACAATTTATTACATTGAAATATACAATTTATTTCATGAACACGGGTTGCACGTTAACTGTAATAAGTTGTATGTTTAAATGTAACAAATTACTCACTCCGTCCCAAACTTAATGGTAATTTGATTGTTCATAAGAATTTAGTGGAATAATGATAAAGTGATAAAATGGTGGGTAGAAAGAGTTGTTTATTAATAGTATTTTATATGATAAAGTGATAAAGTAACGGGTAATTGAGTGTAGAAAGAGTTGTTTATTAGTATTTTATGTGATAAAATGATGGGTAATTGAGATGGTGTTTGTTTTTAGCCGGGGAGGTCCGGATGGGGGATGGGCCTCCCCGTCCCCGCCCCATTTTTCGGATTTTCACATCCTATCCTCCATCCAAATACACATCCACCCCTATTATACATTTATACCCTAAAATTATCACATCATTACTTTTTTTACACCAACTCATCATCTCTCATACTTTTCTTACAACAATTCATTATCTCTCCTACTTTTCTTACACTTTTTTTCATACAATCATTACTAACAATAAAAAAATAATACATCATCATAATTAAAAAATATTGATTTGACATAAAGCTTCATCCATCCTTACTACATCCAACCCAAAACAAACAAGAGATTACTATTCACATGATTTCCCCCATCCACTTTTTTTCCCATCCGGATTTGCCCCATCCACCTCAAGCTCAAAACAAACATACCCTGAGGGTAGAAAAAGTTATTCGTTAGTATTTTATATGATAAAATAATTTTACCATTAATTTTGAGATAAAAACAATGGGTGATTTATCATTAACTTTGGAGACGGAGGGAGTATATATTTAAAAAAATATATTATAAAATACACAGTGCACATGTGACCCACATAAATGATCTTTTAGTCTTTTTGCTTAATAAGAATGCATCACTACATATTTATATATGAATTAAATTCAATATTTAAATTATGGTTAGGTCTTATATGCACCATATACATCATGCCCTCCATATTATTTTTGGAAACTTGCAACATATTGCATTGAAATTTACAATTTATTATATTAAAATTTGCAATTATATTAACAAGTCACAATTTTAATATAACAAATTGTAAATTTTTAAAATACAGAAATGAATAAATTATTTATTTATACTTTACGAGGGTGCAAATAACCTGTCCACTTAAAATCGTTAACCCGTCCGAGTTTTCTGCCTTACCAATAAAAACCCTCTCAAAACCCTGCTGCCGTTTCCTGGAGTCAAAACTATGTCTTTACCATTTTCCTCACGGCTATTCTTGAACTTCAACCCTTCACTCTCAGTGAGTCATGGATTTCATTTCAATTTCACGGGTTCGTTTGGTTTAATTTCTGCAAGATTATCCTTTTTGACTTATTCTCGATTTTTTCTTTAGGAATTTCACGGAAAATCGAATTCCTACGGGTTATGGAGAAGGAACAGTGTGAAAAAGAGTCTTTTAGTGGTGAAATCAGGTCCAAAGAGAATCGAATTTGATAGAAAGTGCAGAGATTCTTTGCTTTCTGGCATCAATAAGCTTGCAGATGCTGTTTCTGTTACCTTAGGACCTAAAGGTAAGCCATTAATCTACACGTTTATTTGTTGGAGGCTTTAATTTCTGTTTGGTGCTTTATTTTTGGATTATACCAAGTTATATTTGCTGCAGCGAATCTGGCTTATTAGGTGTTGTTTGAAAACTCCACTGATTAGTAGAAAATCACTTATCTTCAAAAGCTACTTCGCACGAATTTTGAAAATAAGCGATTCTAGAAGCTGTTAATGGAGTTTGCACAACTTTTATTGTGGTTATGTTGGGATCTTCAGGATTGCTGAAATGCAAGTGTGGAATAATTAGCTTTTGAAATTGTGTTGCTATGGACCTCTTTTGTTGCTTATATTTTAGGGAAATCGCAGAGGAGCCTATGATTAAGGTCTTGTTTCGTGTCTAGTTTATGTTACCGGTCTTTGTAAATTATAATGCAGCGTTTTGTTTCTTGATTGCTCCCGCATTGTTACAGGCATGAAACAAGACATTTTCCGATTTACTTATTATTGTCTTTCTGTTAAATCTCGTAGGAAGAAATGTGGTCCTTTCAGAATCCGACAAACTTAAAGTAATAAATGATGGTGTTACTATTGCCCGAGCTATTGAGCTTTCTGACACTATAGAGAATACTGGAGTACTGCTAATTCAAGAGGTCAATCTTCATATCCTTATAAATCTAATTCTGAATAGAATCTTGTAGATAACACCATAATGTAGGTCAATGTTTTTCTCAGGTTGCAACCAAAACAAATGGATCAGCTGGTGATGGTACGACAACTGCCATTGTATTGGCTAGAGAAATGATTAAAGCTGGACTTTTGGCTATCACGAATGGGGCTAACCCTGTTTCTTTGAAGAAAGGAATGGAGAAAACAGTAGAAGAATTGATCAAAGGTTTGAAGGAGAAAAGTTATGCTGTAAAAGGAAGTTATGAAATTAAAGGTTTGTTTCTTCTTTTTTCGATTAAGCCAATGTTCAGTCCATTAGATATATTTTTGACATCTATCATCTCTGCAGCTGTAGCTTCATTGTCTGCTGGAAATGATGAATTTATTGGGAACTTAATTGCGCAAGCTATTGATAAAATTGGTCCTGATGGAGTAATATCGATTGAAACCTCGTCATCATCCGAAACTTCTGTGACATTTGATGAAGGAACGAAGGTAATTTTGTATGAAATAACTATGCATTTTTTAATTAGTCCCCATCTTTCTGTAGTCAATTCTATGACTTTGAAGCCGTTCTCTCTTTCTGCCACATGACCTATTCTGTTATCTGGATGGAAGGTGACTGAGAATTACGCTGTTTGGAGTCCAATTTGAGGTTATCATAGCTGCATGATTGAGTCCAATTTGGCATTACAAGGGTCAATACTTACCCATGAAATTTGCAAACACTGGTCAAAAGGCCCATACATAATTCTGAGATTAGTTATATTTGCAATACTCTAGCCACCATTCCAATCTTATCAAAAATGTCTTTAGCTTCAGGCTGAGTGCTGTCTAGAAAATTAGTGCTTAAGTAAATGTTGCAACTTCTTTTCCCTTGAGTTTCATTATTTTCTTGATTTCTCTTCAGGCAATCTTTTCTTACAGATAGATAAAGGATACATGTCTCCACACTTTGTCACAAACAAGGACAAATCGATAGTGGAATTTGAAAATGCCAGAGTTCTGGTGACTGATCAAAAGATATCTTCTGTAAAAGAGATTGTTCCTTTGCTGGAGAAGTCTAAACAACTGAGTGCCCCTCTGCTGATTTTTGCTGAGGATATATCTCATAAAGTCCTGGAAACTCTAGTTGTAAATAAAATGCAAGGCGTGCTTAATGTTGCTGTTGTAAAATGTCCAGGATTTGGAGATGGGAAGAAAGCAATATTGCAAGATATTGCACTTATGACAGGTATGTTTAAGAGAAGTTCTTTAATTTCACAATTTTTTTTTTTTGAGAATAATGAATATGAATTGAGTTATGTCCATGCTCACTTGGACTTTTATACATGGCATATTACATAAATTTTCAGAACCATCCTAAAAGATTAAACTTTGCATTTTTGCACATCATCATGTTTTTTGTTGAATTAAGATCATGGTTTATTTTTTTAACGTCTTCCGCTATTGTTATTAATCAGGAGCTGATTTTATATCTGGAGATTTTGGCCTGACACTTGATACCGCAACCTCTGATCAGCTTGGTGTTGCTCGAAAAGTGACCATAACGAGCACTTTTACCACTATAGTTGCTGACCCTTCAACTAAAGGTGAAATACAGGCCAGAATTATGCAGATAAAAAAGGATCTTGCTGAGACAGATAGCAAGTACCTAGCAGAAAAGCTTAGTCAGCGAATTGCAAAGCTCTGTGGTGGTGTTTCTGTAATTAAAGTTGGGGCTCATACAGAAATTGAACTCGAAGATCGAAAACTAAGAATAGAGGATGCAAAAAATGCCACATTTGCAGCCATGGCTGAAGGTGTGGTACCCGGTGGTGGGGCCACATTTATACATCTCTCGAAGCAAATACCTCTAATTAAGGAGGCCTTTCAAGACTCCGATGAGCAAATTGGTGCAGACATTGTTGGAACGGTTTGTTTCCTTGTTTAAAATGTTTATGTACGAGTAATATGATAAATTCATTCATCACATTCTTGGGAGTAACTTCAGTTGGAAACAAAGAATGCTATGTGAGCTCATAATAGTCAAAGTTTCTGATACTATAGTACATTGTCTACAATTAGAGTGCTACAGTTGTGCTTAGAGATGCACACTCATATAAGCTGGTGGAGAGGAATGGGAAAAATATCCATTTTGATAAACAAAAAAGGTTTTCTGCCCACCCCCTTTTAAAAAAAAACACTACCCACTACCCAATTGATACAAATATACCCTCGAAAGTGGATAGTGGATCCCAATACACCCCCACCCTAAGGGAGCGGAAAAATGCCCACTTTCCTGTTAAGTGTATTAAGCCAAACGAGCTGGTCGTTCCAGAACCCGAAATAAAGGGTGGGTTAGAGATGTGTGCCATGTGATTTTTTTTTAACAAGGGTATATGAGTCATTTAACTAGAAAATTGGTAGAAAACTTTGTTTCCATATGGAGATGGTAAAAAACTTTTTTTTTTTTTTTTTTTTTAACAAAATGGGTATTTTCCTCTTTTTTTTTTTTTTCCCCGGTGGAGCAGTCCAGAGAGAGTAGATGACAGTTCCCATTTCAATAATCTTATTTATCTTTTCTAAACTTCCTTTCGTTGGAATGAATTTCAGGCGCTTCTTGCTCCCGCAAGATTGATTGCAGAAAATGCAGGGGTTGATGGAGATGTAGTTGTGGAAAAAATCAAAGCTTGTGATTCGAGGCACGGGTATAATGCAATGAATGGGAGATATGAAGATCTAATGGCTGCTGGAATCATAGATCCTTGCAAGGTTTGTAGATGCGCCCTTCAGAATGCCGTCTCTGTTGCTGGTATGATTCTCACCACTCAAGCCATACTGGTGGACAAAACCAAGAAAGTTAAGCCACCAGTTCCTCACATTCCTGGTATATCTCCTTGAAAATCGGGTTTATAAGAAATTCAACGGAGGTACACAAGAAAATGACAGTCTTATGTAAACCAGTTTTTACGGTGCATCTGGTTTGCATTTGGTGTGTAATTTTCAACAATATAAGTTGTTTCATTAGTTGTCTCATTATAAGGTATTTAGTTTGACATTGTTAGTTGTTCTATTAAAAGTATTAGTTTTTTACTATAAAGTATTAGTTGCAAATAAGTTGCATGGTAAAACTATTTTACAGAAGACGAACTCCAAGAAAAATGAAGATCACCTGATCTGCTGCTTCATCAATCCTTTGCCTATTAGGTTATTACCAAACAGTAATGGAAAATTACATTGACTTTTCATAATACCATTTGTTAAATTGTTAATACCAACTCCACACATATTATTATATGATGAAAGTGTGGACTTCTGTTGTAACAGGTGGTACTCAAACATTTACATGACTATTTCCACCTCTTTCAAACCACATTTGTCCATGTTATCAGGCAAATTGCAAATTCGGAAAAATAATACTCCCCCTATTCCAGATCAGTTTTCACACTTTTTTTTTTTTAATTTGTATGCCAAATTAGTGTGAAAATCCATCTGGGAAGGAGGAAGTACAATTTTTGGACTTTAATCATTCTGAGAATCCATTTAAATGTTTTTTTTAGCTAGTGGAAGTGGATCTTTTCTCTTTGGCTTTAATCTTGGTTCAGTATCATTGATTAGAGTCATTATTTCTTATTTGTTGGCTTGTATGTTTTAAAAGCTGTATCTATATATTATATAGGGGTATCTACTTTTCAAAGGTGCTTTTCCACCTATCTATATACTTTGATTAAGCCTATCTATTGCAGTGTGTGCAACAGTGAATATATAATGATTCAGGCTTGATGTCAAAGTTAATCAAGTTGTCCACAATTTGGACCAACACTACCTTCCCACTTTCATTTAATATAAGTATTACATCACTCATACCTCATTATTCTATATTTAGCATACATAAAAAATGGGGAAAATTGATTTTTTTTTTCCCTGTAATTTTCACCTATTTTGATCGTCGTTATACTAACTTACGCGTTTTGATTTTGGTCTTGTTACTTTACAAAATTTGACTTTTTCCTCCTGTCACTTGCTAGTTACCTGCAGTAGCAGATGACAAGACTAAAATGTCGAATTTTTGTAAGTTATAGGACTAAAATCAAAATTGTAAATTAGTACAGATTTTAATTTTGGTTCAGTAACTTATAAAAATTTAACATTTTAGTCCTATCACCTGCTACTACAGGTAACTGGCAGGTGACATAACAAAAATGTCAATTTTTTATAAATAACGGGATTAAAATCAATATCTGTGAGTTAGCAGGACGAAAGTCAAAATTAGTGTAAAGTGACTTAACACAAAATTAGTATACCCTAAAAATATAAGGTTGGAATTTCTATTTTTTTTTTGACATAAGAAAAGTAAAACATTACAATATTATGAATCGGGGATAAATAAATCTAGGATGGGTGACAATGTATATGGAAGATAATGTGTTTTGCCATTGTAATTTAAAGATGTGTATCGAATAAATAAAAAAAAAAATAGTTTTTTGTATATTCTTTTACATGAAAACTAGTGTTATAATCATGTCACATTGATTAAATATAATCATTTTACAAGATATACAATGAGAGCAAACTTTAAGAGTGATTAAACTTCAGCAATGCGACTCTTTTTACACCACAAATTTAGATATTGCTTGATTCTTTTTGTTATTTTGTCGAAAGGCACTTGATTGCAATGAAGATTACAATTTCAATTTATAATTAGTATAAATATAAATTTTTATTTCAACATATATATTGATCGATTCTTTAGATTTGAAAATTAGTGTGGAATTTACAACCGTGTAGCCAAAAATAGTAAAAATTTCTTATTTTTCGTATCTATTCTAAAAACCAGTGTTTTCAAAACTGGGTTGAACCGGCCGGTTCAACCGGTTGAACCAGGAACCGGCCGGTAACCCGGTTAAAATACACATACATAACCGGATTTCAGGTTGAACCGGGTTGAACCGGTCAAAACCAGGTTCAACCGGAAAAAAAACCGGTTTTTTTCTTTTTTTTTTAAAATTAAATTATTAATTTATATTAAATATTTAAAATTTTAAATCTATATTCCTCTCATATTTTTCTCCAACACTTTCGATGTGGGATAAATGTATGAGGTGGGACAAAATTTATAAAATATGATATGAAAAGTTATAAAATATATATTTAAATTTTTGTAGGTGTATATTTATTTTGTTTTTTTAACTAAACATAGAAAACGGTTGAACCGCCGGTTGAACCGGTCCGACCGGTTGAACCGCTGACCGGTGGTCTGTCCGGTTCGATCACCGGTTCGGTTATGAAAACACTGCTAAAAACCACTCTTGTACAACATTTGTACTGAATGCTATTAATTTTTTTAATAAAATAATTTATAGTATCATTTAAAAGGATATTTTATTGATGTATATAAGATTTTTCAAAGAAATATTTAAGTTGGGGCTTGATTTTTGATTTGTTTCTCTATGCCAAAAGAAGACCAGCATGTTCGTTATATTTTCATTCACGAAAACATTAATTATTTTATTTTTTCAAGAAAAAATATACAGGTCAAAAGGTTTAACTCATTCGAAAATTTTAATTAAGCCCAGTTTTATATTAAACTTTATAATTCTAAAATTTTAAAGGCCGAATAATCAGATGTAGCATATATTTTTGTAGCACATATTTTTTTCTCAATCAAAATATAGCACATACTTTCACTTAATACTTAAAAGAGTGGGTCTCATGTGTACTCGGGTGCACCGTGTACTTATAGTGCATTTTAAAAGCGTGCAACTATACAAAACAGAAACGTGCAACCATTCCAAACAGAAGCATGCAACTATGTTCCCATATTAACAGTTGCACATTTTTGTGTAAAGAAGAAGCACTTTTTAGCATATCAAGTTGCACTCTTCTAAAATGCACTATGAGTGCGCAGTGCACCTGGGTGCATACAAGACCTAGCCTACTTAAAAACATCTTCGGGCTTCATTATTGACAAGGTGCGTCTAATATGGTCACTGGTATTCACTTGTCTTACTGACGTGAAAAATTAAAAAATATATATATATATCACCACATAAAATTAGAAAAAAGTGACTCCAGATATTTTTGTATCCCGCATTTTTTAATTTTAGGTGATGATTTTTTTTTATCCTGTCAAAAAAAAAAGTGCTGATATTTTTATAATTTTTATTTTGATATTTACATGTCAATAAGACAGGTGAACTCCAACAACCACACCAGACGGACCTTGTCAGAAACTAGAGATGTTTTTAAGCATTAAATGAAAATGTGTGCTATATTTAAATAGAGAAAAATATATACTAAAATTGATAAAAAAATTAAAAGTAACTAATTTTGACTATTTAGCCAATTTTAAATTATTCGTCCAAATATATTTTGTTTTTTTACACAAAATTAATACTCAAATCAAATGTTTGCTGAAAAATTAAAATAGCAAAAACTACAGGAAAGTTTAAACAACAAAAAAACCCCTAACCAAAAAGAGAAAAGGGGAAAAAACTGCAAATGACATTCTTCATCTTCTTCTCTCTCTCTTAATATACACACATCGTCAACCCCTGCTCGTGTATTGATGCAGTAATTGGCCACATTCTGTATTGCTATACAAATTATTGACTCCATCGCGCATAATTCGACGGCATTTTGTAGTGTAGAGAGTTATAGTTGCAGTAGCAGTAGGTAGATCTGAAGCTGCCGTGAAAACGCGCCCAATTTTGTTACAAAGCTCCAGCTATTCCTTCTACTGCTTCACTTCATTGTAATGGTACTTTCTCTTTGATTCTCTCTCTGACTCAGCTTTATAATTGTCTCTTTTTGATACGAAATTACTAAATGCTAATAAGGTTTTGTCGAAAGAGGAGAAAAGGTTTAGGATAGTTAATTGGTGCTTGTGATTGGAGTTATTTGTTGATTGTGAGTTTTGTTGAGATGTAGTTTAGAAGAGAGGAAAACTGGGAAAGAATTCAGGGGTGGGAATTTGTATAATTGTTTGTGGAATTTTGGGATTGTGATGCAGCAATTGTATTTAAGCCAGTTCATCTGTTTTTGTTAGATATAGTATGTGACCTTTGCGATGGAGTTTTGATTTCTGTAAAAGTAGCATTTTTTGTTTGTTAGAAGAATGTGAGTTGATTTTAGCTTCATGGGTGAGCATTTCTTTGGGGGAAAAAGGGGATTTTGAAATTGACAATATTGTGGAGTTATCTTTTTACCTCTGAATTTTCCGTTGTTTAATATTCAGGAAGAGTGTGTTCTGGTTGAAACTGCTGCTTGAGAGTGACGAGAATGGCAAAGTCCAGACCGTATTTCCCAGCTCAAGACATATTATCATCTTCACAGGGAACAGTGAGGTCAAGAGATTGGGAGGGGCCCACAAGGTGGGTCGAGTATTTGGGTCAAGAAACCGCATCCAAGAATAATGGTGCAGCTGAAGATACGAATCCTCAAAATTCAGGCAGTTCATCCCAAAAGGGTTTGAACATGCAATGGGTGTACCAGCTCACACATGTGGCTGAAGGCTTGATGGCAAAAATGTATAGACTGAATCAGATTTTGGATTATCCCGATTTGATTAATCATATTTACACTGAAGCATTTTGGAAAGCTGGCCTGTTCCCTAATTACCCCAAAATTTGTGTTTTGCTTGAGAAGAAGTTTCCTGAACACCACAGCAAATTGCAGCTTGAACGGGTAGCATTGCCGGATCCTACCCTTTTCTTGGATTCATAAACATTCTATCTACTTTTTTCTATCGCTTTGGTTTGGGATTGACTTATCGTTGATTTATGGACATCTAACTGTAGGTTGATAAGTTTGCTTTGGATGCTATTAATGATAGTGCTGAGGTTCATCTACAGAGCTTGGAGCCTTGGATTCAGGTGTGACATCAAGAGTTTTAAGATTTGGAGTTCTTATTTTTGGCTTAATTGCATTTCCTATCCATTCTAAAATTTTGAATCTTGGTAAAAAAAATCTCAATTTAAGAATTTTTTACAATTTGAACCAACTGGCAGATTCGCTCCTGCCTGGAAATGACGATTAATTATTCGTTGCCATCCGAACAAATCTAAACGTGCTAATATGATGAATATTTGTTGCCAGGTAGGTGACACGTCATTTCCGGGCAGGAGCAAATCTCCCTGCTCGTTCGAATTGCAAAAATAAATTTAATTGTGGTTTTGTTTACCAAGATTCAAAAGTTCAGATTAGATTGCTATTTGCAAAAAGCCTGTGATTTTATCTGCTACTAAGCCTTTATTTTTTAATGATTGATGCCATTTTCTGGTTCAGCTGCTTCTTGATCTGATGGCTTTCCGGGAGCAATCTCTGAGACTCATCTTGGACCTAAGCAGTACCGTGATTACGTTGCTGGTACACTAATCATCCAAATGATTATAGACACACTTTGTGTTAGATTTTTTCTTTTTTCTTTTTCTAGTAATTTGACTGCTTTTATTGCAGCCACACCAAAATTCTCTCATACTACATGCATTTATGGATCTCTTTTGCTCGTTTGTTCGTGTTAATCTATTTTCTGAGAAGGCAAGTCTTCAAACATCATGATTTCCTTTTTCCATTTTTACCCCCGCCAAAAACATTATTGATTTATCTCTTACATGTATGACCGTGTAAATTACAGATACCTAGGAAAATGATGCTACAAACATACAATCTTTTGCATGCCATGACTCGGAATGATCGAGATTGTGACTTTTACCATAGGTGAGACTATAACTTCTCTTCATATTTACGAAATTCATGTGTGACATCAATTTTGCACTCAAGTCTCTTAGTCTTTGTCTAAAACTCTTCACATCTTTGCTTTGATGAGATGCTTTATAACCCATTCTTCCTGAAAAAGAATAATTGTTAGGCAAGAGGTAAACAAAAGCGCAAGGGTGCTTCTAGGCCCGGTGCACACCTTTTGAATATTTGATGCAAATATTAACTAAAACTTATAAAAAATATAAGTCATCATAATTAATGCTAACAAGCTCATTAACTTGAAGAAGCAATATAACAACCACGGAGGTTCAATAACAGATGATGACACAATAGTTCAATAACATATACCAGAACAAAGTCTAAAGTTCAATAGCACAGAAATGACCCAAAATTAACAGTGCATAACTACATAATGTTCAATTACACAAAGTTTATCAAAATCAATGGCTATCAAACTAATTATCTTGCTCATTATTATCATAATCCTCGTCCCCCTCCCCCCATCGTCATCAAATTGTGAATCTTACTACAGTAAAACCTCTATAAATTAATAACTTTGGGACCAGAGGATTTTATTAATTTATAGAGATATTATTATGTCGATAAATTAATAATTTATTAATTTAAAGAGGTTTTAACGTATATGCACAGTTAACCTTCAAAGTTCCAAATTCTTTGAATAACTTTACGTATACATGCATAGTTATTGATGAAAATTAAGTTAAAATACAAATGTACTAGTAGAATTCCATGAAGACAAACTCACGTGGAAGTTGGAATGACTTGTTTAAATTAATTGGTTTTGAAAAATACAAAAATATGGTTCATTGGACTAACATTTGTGCATTGAATCATGGATAGAAATCAACACTATATATTTATCCATTGGAATCTTGGTAATCACACACAAAAATGGCCACTCATCTAAAAGGAATTCAAAAATCAACAATGACCAACCAACAACGAAAGATGTTATGTGAGTATAAGAGAGATCAACCTGGATGCACTCAGAATGATTTGGTGAAATGGGTTGAAAAATCTTTCAATTTGAAAGTTAGCCAAGCAACAATTTCGAACACTCTTAAGAGATCTGCAGAATTCCTATTATCTGACTTTGAGAAAAAGCAAGTTACAGTAGATTCTTATTTTACTAAGTTGTCTTAAGAATATTCAAGTGCATCATATATATGTATATGGATTATTTTTAATAATTATTAATTTATAGTTTCGTCGGGACCAATATATATACACTGGGATCTCAAAAAAATTATTATCTTATAATTTTATTGATTGGGTCCCAAATTTGTACTGGTCCCAACTTGGGACCGGACAAATTATTAGTTTTAGCGAGGTTATTAATTTATCGAGTATTAATTTAACGAGGTTTTACTGTAGTTATATTCTTCATCGTCTTCCTCAAATTTAAAAATTCATTTGTTAACATATGTTCACTGCTGGATAAAACCTTATATATGTATATATTGTTGCAAGATTTACATTCTTGTATAACACATTAGTGATTGAGAATTGCTCTATTTAAACGTCTTGAATTATATATTTAATATG
This sequence comes from Stenogyne calaminthoides, assembly GCA_037126765.1. Classification (NCBI taxonomy): domain Eukaryota; kingdom Viridiplantae; phylum Streptophyta; class Magnoliopsida; order Lamiales; family Lamiaceae; genus Stenogyne; species Stenogyne calaminthoides. The sequence continues at coordinate 25,078,766 of JBBCBC010000032.1, forward strand.
TTTTGAAATGAAGAGAAGACCTTATATATGTTGTTGCAAGCTTGTATGATTAATCTTACCAAATATAATTCAAGTTCATATTAAAAAAGCTATCTATTTTTGTTTTCATGAATGTCGGTTTATTCCTTCCAATTGCTTTTAATCTGTTTCGTTTATTGCATGCCAGATTAATTCAATTTGTAGATTCTTATGATCCACCTTTGAAGGGGTTACATGAAGATCTTAATTTTGTCAGTCCTCGGATTGGAGAGGTTATATTCTCTTTCTTGGCTTATATCTTTTACTCTGAAGTTTAACTTTCTTCCTAAAATCTAATCCTAAATCTTCTACCAACACCAGTTAACCTTTTTGTGGCACTTGGTTTCTAGCTTTGAGGAAAGAGAAAGGGTCATTGTCTTTAATAATTCATTCTTTTATCAGGTCTTAGAGGCTGTAGGCCCCATTATCTTCTTGTCTACAGATACAAGGAAGCTACGAAACGAGGGTTTTCTAAGTCCATTTCACCCCAGATATCCTGACATACTTACAAACTCAGCACATCCAATGGTAACAAGTCACTTGATTCTTTTTCTCTTCTACGATAACTTTTAATTTTGAATCTTCCCGTGTTTGCAGAGGGCTCAAGATCTTGCAAATGTTACTTCTTATCGTGAGTGGGTATTATTTGGATATTTGGTTTGTCCAGATGAGCTTCTTAGAGTCAGTAGCATTGACATTGCTTTGGTACCCTTCTCCATCATCTTTTACAATTATATTACTTTATTTTCTACGAGATTTTGAGTTGGTTTACATTTGTGCATTCTAAAACTCTGATATATGATTTCTAGAAGCTCTTTATATTTATTTTTTGGTACTTCTTTCAGGTTGTGCTGAAGGAAAACCTAGTACTGACACTATTCAGGGATGATGTGAGTTTATATTTCTGGTACTCTTGAGTTATATCTTTTGATCGTTGTATTTTCTTGATAGCATGTACAAAAAATGAGAAGATAACTTTCCAAACTCTGCTCCAATCTATATATATGTATATATATGTGTGTGTAAATAATAGTCTGCCAAAATTAGATAGACACAATTTTCCTGCCAAAATCACATTCCAAAAATAGAAACTTTTATCTTTTTCCACCCAAATTTTAAATTGCAAAAAATATTTCTTTTCAAGTTCGTTTTCAACATATAATATGCCAAATTAAAGATTTATTTATGATTTTTATTTGACATTCATATTGCATATACAAATAAATTTTCAAATTTAAAATATGAATTTGTTGTGATTTGAAGTGTTTTTATTATTAATAATTTATATCTTTTAGATATATATCACATTATACAATTCACACAAAATAATTGTCAATATACTAATTGTGCATTGCGGGAAAATTTATAATGAGTTAAAAGACCAGCAAGAAGTGGAGCTGTGAAAATCAATAGAATAATAGTCCTTCTGTGCCTGCCTGTCTGTTTTCACTGATCAAGTCCTTTCCAGTTATATTACTTGGTTGCTGATACCATACAATCTCCTATTAACATTGTGGGTTTCTTTTTTCCTAGCATCTCTCGGATCTCAGAATGTACTTCTTGGTAAAATTGAGAAGGCATGAGCAAACCCACAAAATTATGATTTCCATTTATAGCGCACGATGACAGAAAACTTGTATCGCTGTTTCTATAATATACGCCTATCTTTTGTTATCAATTGCAAAGATGAATGGCCAAACTACAGCCTGAAATGTTTTGTCTGATGTGAAAATTAATAAGACAGCTTCTAAATCTTCTTATTATCTGTGCAGTATATATTATTGCATGAGGACTATCAACTATATGTACTACCACGGATATTGGAATCCAAAAAGATGGCCAAGTCTGGAAGAACAAAGCAGAAAGAAGCAGATTTAGAATACAGTGTTGCGAAGCAGGTAGAGAAAATGATAAGGTATTATAAACTGAAGAAGACTTTCTTATTTAATTTATTGTTATTTCACTGTTGCCTCATAATGTTCTCTTTTATAATTGTTACCAATATATAGATTCTTTTGTAACGTGAAGTTTTAGTTTGTAGCCTTTTGTTTAAAACTATATTTTCATGTTTATTTTTAATCGTACAGTGAAGTTCATGAGCAAGCACTATATTCCTGTGATGCTATACACCAAGAAAGGAGAATATTGTTGAAGCAGGAGATTGGAAGGATGGTTTTGTTTTTCACTGATCAGCCAAGTTTATTGGCTCCTAATATTCAGGTGAGCATGTATATATATGTATATATGCTTATATTAGAGAAAAGGGTAGGTACTTGATTTTATTGAATTGAAGGAAATAAGAACAAGAATGAAAGGCAAGAACTCCCTACACAGAAAATAATTCTGCCCATAAAATATGTCGTAACAATTCTATTATGTTCTATTTCCTAATGCAATGGATACACTTTATTTATACCTAATAGATACACTTTATTGCATAGACTAGTATAGTAGATTTCAAAGTATACAATTTAATACTCTGTACGAGGAGCAAAAAACAATTAAGATGAGTAATTTTGGAGTGGATGGAATAGCCATGCCAAATATTCTTATCCAACTATGATAGGTTTTTTTTTTTTTGATAAAGTTGTATATTCCAAATCTTTTCACAATTTGAACTGCAGTGGAGCCCAGTGATCATTTGGTTGCACAAAATTTGGTAAAATGGAGTCTACTATTATGTGAATTGTCCAGAAAATGGTGAAATATTTTACACATTTCAATTTTTGTATTTATCCGTTCTGTGTAAGCATGCAACATAAATATTTATTCATTGCATGTGGATTTATGACATATTAAAGTCTATGGCTGCTGGTGGCTGTGCAGATGGTGTTTTCAGCATTAGCCTTTGCACAGAGTGAGGTGCTATGGTATTTTCAGCATGTTGGAATCCCGTCTACAAGATCTAAAACAGCTCGAGTTGTGGCTGTGGAAATCGTAAGAATTCTTTTTTTCTTTTTAAATCCAACTGTTCTTTGGATACGCTATCTGTTGATATATGTTAGATAAATAATTTTAACTTTCTTAATTATGAATCATTGTATTCAGTGAATAAACACTATTCACCACTGTTATAACTGCAGGATCCAAATGATCCAACCATTGGGTTTCTATTGGATGGAATGGACCGCCTTTGCTGTCTAGTTCGCAAGTATATTGCAGGTCAGCTCCCCTTTGAGAAAGAACTATGTTTTATTTATCAATACATGTTTATTTATTTATTGCTAAAATATTCTCTCTGAAATCTGAAAATTATTCTCTCACAGCCATCAGGGGCTATGCATTATCGTACCTATCATCCTGTGCTGGTAGAATACGTTTCCTGCTGAATACTCCCGGAATGGTGGCTCTTGATCTAGATGCTACATTGAAGGGACTTTTTCAAAGGATAGTTCAGCATCTAGAAAACATACCAAAACCTCAGGGTGAAAATATTTCCGCCATCACGTGTGATTTATCAGTAAGCTGTTTATCAAGAATTTTTTTTTTTACTTCCTTCACAGAAATTAATCTCATTTCGATTGCATGCCAAATCTAGACTGAAGCTTTTTCTTCATAACTTATGGCTAAAGCAGGGCTTAAGGGATTTTTTTTAGGCCCATAACTTGGGGGTGGCAATACAAGGACAATATGTTTTCATTGTGGAAAATGTATGCTATTAGTTTTTTTGGCACAAATGTAGAACATTAATTGTTTCTTTTGGCAAATGTAGGCGGAAAAATATTTTTTAACGGTCCTATATTTGCGCCAAAAAAATTAAAATAAAATTAATTGCGTACATTTGCCACAATGAAAACATATTGTCCTTATATTGCCACCCCCTCTATAGTTACGGGCCTACAAAAACATTTTTCCCCAGGACTTGATTATATCCCCATCTCTGCCATTCATGCCTTTGGAAAAATACTTTATTCGCAATTGACATTATCAACATTATCAACATGGCCTAATAGTCAAAATTATTAAATATGTATTCTACTATGGTCTATGGGCTTCCTATATGCTGCTTGTTGTATAACCAACATTTGTTTTAAGTTCGTTCTTGTAATACTATTGGTTCACCACTTCTCCTCTAGCTTTCTTGCAGTTTGCCCACAGTTTTTTTTGTTTAGTCATTTAATTGTTTTTCAACATTCAGGAGTTACAGAAAGATTGGTTATCCATATTGATGATTGTCACTTCTGCTCGTTCATCTATTAACATTAGACATTTGGAGAAAGCTACTGTATCTACCGGCAAAGAGGGCTTACTTTCAGAAGGAAATTCTGCATATAATTGGTCCAGGTGCTGCTCCCACTTTAATAAAGTTTGTTCTGTAATATGTTGTTTCCCCAAACATGATTCTGATATTGCAATAAGATGATGCTCTCTCTGTATCAAGATGTTTATTCTATTAAATTTGATGAATTTGCAGATGTGTTGATGAGCTTGAAACACAGTTATCAAAATTTGGGGGTCTGAAGAAACTTTACTTCTACCATCAACATCTTACAACTGTAAGTTCCGGAAATTACAGCCTTTTAAAACATTGTGTAGCTTTAACCAGACTCAATGAGTACAATAGGTTTTCCGTAACACCATGTTTGGGCCCGAGGGTCGTCCACAACATTGCTGTGCCTGGCTTGGTGTTGCTAGCAGTTTCCCGGAATGTGCTTCACCAATTGTTCCAGAAGAGGTATTGCTGAACAACTTCAACCATTCAGTTATTCTCATTCCTTCAAATCACAGTCCATAAACCATCCATGACCTTCACTTTATTGAATATAGGTGACAAAACTTGGCCGCGATGCAGTTCTGTATGTTGAATCACTGATTGAATCTATAATGGGAGGACTTGAAGGTTTAATAAATATTCTCGACTCAGATGGAGGATTTGGCTCTTTGGAGATGCAGGTTGTTACTTTTTTTTGACCAATGAATAAAAGTTTTAGCATATTGTTCTTGTACTGATTTTATCAAAGCTTCAGCTTCTCCCAGACCAAGCAGCAAATCTCATGAATTTGACATCCAGATTATCTATTCCTTCAATGAAATCTCCAAAAGCTTCTTATGGTTTTCACTTACCAGGCCACGAGAGCTATCCAGAAAATAACAGTTCTATTAAAATGTGAGTTATTATCCCATGAGCCCCTTGTCTTGCTATCCTATTTTTGTGTTCTTTTTGATTGTTTATTTTTCACTCTGTTTTGGAGACAGGTTAGAAGCTGCAATGCAGAGGCTGACAAATCTCTGTTCAGTCTTGAATGACATGGAGCCTATATGTGTTCTAAACCATGTTTTTGTTCTTAGGGAGGTAAGTTTACATTTTGGTTCTGTAAATTGCTCATTGGATACTGATTTCTGGATTGCCAAATATATCCAAAAGGGTCCAAAATCGTTAAGGTTAGAAAACTTAGTTGGATGATGCTATAATCTTCTGATATTTGATCATCTTTTGGGAAGAGTTAGAGTAAATTGCAAAATTGGTCCCATATCTATTGGGTGTTGGGAATTTTAGTCCCATACTAATCAATTATCTCAATTAAGTCCCATAATTTTTATAACGATGTAATTTTAGTACTACATTGAACAGTTTTTTGTTTTAGGATGATACTTAATTTGTCTCTAATTGAAATTAATATGTTGTGATCTCATTATGGCACGCAAGTGACATCACTCATTAATCATGTTGCTACGTGGAATTCCGCCAGCTCACATGAGTGGCACGTAAAAGAATCCTGCAATTGTCAATATAGAACCATTTTTGCATCATTTTTAAAGTTACGGGACTTACTTAAGAAAATTAATTCGTAAGGGACTAAAATTGCCAAAACCCAGTAGATATGAGACCAATTTTGCGCATTACTCAGAAGAGTTATGTACCCACTCCTAGTCCGGACTGGCTTGTTCAAATCTTCAGTACCCTTATAAATGTGCTAATATTGATCAAGAATAAGTATATCTTATATATTTATATTTTTCTTTGTGATGCAGTATATGAGAGAGTGCATCGTAGGGAATTTCAAGAGGAGACTTCTCATGGTTTTGAAAACCGATTCCGACCTTCAGAGACCCACCGTCCTTGAATCCCTTATTCGTAGGCATACGTCAATAGTTCATCTAGCAGAGCAACACGTCAGCATGGACCTCACCCAGGGCATTCGTGAAATCCTCCTTGCTGAGACCTACTCAGGCCCCGTTTCTTCCTTACACTTGTTTGAGAAACCCGCTGAGCAGCAAACAGGATCAGCTACCGAATCTGTATGCAACTGGTACATAGAAAACATAGTTAAAGACGTCTCGAATGCTGGAATCATCTTCGCTCCCCTTCATAGATGTTTTAAGAGCACAAGGCCAGTTGGTGGCTACTTTGCTGAGTCAGTTACAGATCTCCGTGAATTAAAAGCCTTCGTTCGCACTTTTGGAAGTTACGGGGTCGACAGATTAGATAGGATGCTGAAAGAACACACGGCAGCCCTTCTAAATTGCATTGATACTACATTGAGGGCAAATCGGGAAAATTTGGAGGCCGTTGCTGGAAGTATGCATGCAGGAGATAGGATGGAAACAGAAGCAAGTATAAAGCAGATAGTTGATATGGATACTATGGTTAGGTTCTGTATTCAGGCAGGGCAAGGTATTGCTTTTGACTCCCTTTTGGCGGAAGCTTCCGGAATTGTGTTAGAAGAAGGTGCTCCTCTGATTCATTCACTGCTAGGTGGCGTTGCAAATCATTTGCCCGATGAAATACCTGAGAAGAAAGAGATTAGGAGAATGAGAAGAGTGGCAAACACTGTTAATGTGGTTAATGATCATGATTATGAATGGATTAGATCGATACTGGAAGAGGTTGGGGGTGCAACTGATGGTTCTTGGAGCTTGTTGCCCTATTTGTTTGCAACGTTTATGACGTCTACTATCTGGAACACCACTGCTTTCAATGTTGACACCGGAGGTTTTAGCAACAACGTTCATTGTTTGGCCAGGTGGACATATTCTCTTCGTTTTTTTTTGTGAGAAAAGTATAATCCAGTTGGACACGAACTATAATATTTGGTTGGCAAAAACTTAAAGCACCAGTGTGCAACTGGTGCAATTTTGACCAAAAGCTTGACACATTCACAAAAAAAAACTGAAGTATGTAATGAGAAGTATTAGTTCATGCAAAAGAAAGTATTAATGTGAAGGCTAAACACTATTAGTACTTATTCAATATATAACTAATACTTTTTATCATATGAACTGATACTATCACTGGTCTAATACTTCTCAACCGTTTTTTTCTATGATTTGCAAAAATTGTAAAAAACCAGCTTGGTTGAATTTTTTTAATCAAAATTACCTAAGTGTTGCTCTATTTGGTTGGTTCTTAAATTTGATGCCTAAATTTTGTGTATCAGGTGCATATGTGCTGTGATTGCCGGAAGTGAGCGCGTCAGACTTGAACGAGAGTATCAACAGAAGCAATCACTTTCAAATGGCCACTTCAGTGAGTCGGTGGATCTTGAAACACAAAATTATTTGGCAATAGAGGCTAGCATAAAGTCCATAATGCAGCTTTTCATCAAGTTCTCAGCAGGAGTCATTCTGGATGCTTGGAGTGAAACCAACCGGTAAGTCGAAAATATCCCCGTTTTAACAAATGCAAAACATATTGCTTTCCAAATTTTTATCACGAAAAGTATTAAATGAGACATGATACTTTTGTATGTTTTTGTAATACTTTTGAAATTTGAGTATCACAAAAACCTGTAAAAGTATCACGACCGTCTCATACCAATTCTTGTATTTTGCAAATACTACTCCCAATGATACTCTTTGTGTACTATGCACCATGCAATTCAAGTGCATTTTTAAATGATATTAGTTGTTTATTTAAAAGGTATTAGTTGTTTTCACTAATCAAGTGTGCACCCAAGTGATACTCTTTGTGTCTCTGTGTTTTTAATGATTTTTCTGTCTGTACAGGTCTCACCTCGTTGCGAAGCTGATCTTTCTCGATCAAATCTGCGAGATCTCACCTTTCGTGCCAAGGAGCACGTTGGAATCCCACGTACCATATTCCATTTTGCGTTCAATGTATAGCCAATACTACTCAAACTCGCCCGCTCCCCTAGCCCTAACATGCGCTTCCCCACGGCATTCTCCTGCTATGTCACTGGCCCATGCTTCTCCGTCTCTGAGGCAACCCCGTGGCGATGGAACTCCACATTCCAACACAAATGATTCAGGCTATTTTAACGAGACGGACAATGTGAGCTTAAGAAGCATCGACCACAAAAATCGAAATGTGCGGCGGTCTGGCCCTTTAGACTACAGCTTAAGTCGCAAGTCGAAGTTCGTGGAAGGCTTGACATCTGGCAGCACGGGCCCCAGCCCGTTGCCGAGATTCGCTGTGTCGAGATCGGGTCCTTTGTCATACAAATGAGACTTGAATGAATACTACAATTGTGAAGCAATTTTGTATATTTAGTACTTGTGAGATGATCATATTATTTATGTCTACTAATGAAACTTGTGATATCTATTATAATATTCTTTGTTTTCTTCAGCCCAATGCAAATTCAATTGATAGTAGGAGGGGTCTCATGTGTATTAAGGTGCACCGATAACTCATAGTGCATTTTAAAATCATGCAACTTATTTACATTGAATCGTGCAAACTATTTTTTCATATTAATAGTTGCACGGTTTAGTATAAACAAGTCGCATATTTTAGTATAACAAATTACATGGTTTTCAAAATGCATTATAAGTAGAGAGTGTACTAGGATGCATACAAGATTTAACCTCGATAGTATCAAGCTAGTCTTCTATTGTATGTTCTCATTATTTGAGGCCATTATTTTTACTTCCATATATTGTTTATTTACTTGCGTCAGCCTGAAGCTGAGATTTTATGCTGATATCATAATTGTCAAAATAATTGTATATAAGTCTAATGAGAGAGTTTTGTATGGGTCTATATTTGATCCACACAAGATCTAAATCAATTTAACCTATTTATTTCCTTGACCATGTTTTTTTAGCGCAATTTCCTTAACCATGTTGAGAGCAATTTGTCGAAAACCATCAATTTCAAATTTCAAAACAACATTGTTTTGCATTTTTTTTTGAATTTGAGACATAATTGTACATTGTTATAGAAATTGAAATTAAATCTATTAAAAAATAAGTTATGAAACAAAATCTATTTAAGACCAAAATTACGTATCGTCGCTCGAAAGTTTGCTCAAACTAAAAAATAATAAGTTCTACCCCCTCCGTCCATGGATAACGTGCACCCTTATCCTAAGTTCTACTCCCTCTGTCTCGGGATAACGTGTACCCCTATTTGGACAAAAAAATTAATTTTTTTTTATTTATATTATTTAATCAATTATAATAATATTGTGAGGGTATGAATTTTAGAGTGTTTTGCTATTTTAAAAAATGTGCACTTTATTTTGGAATGGATAAAAAAGAAATTGTGCACGCTCGTGAGACGGAGGGAGTACATGTCACAATATTTGGTTGCAACCCAATGTAACTTATTCTTTGTGAAATGAGGCATTTACCATGTTACCCTTACAAAAAAGAATATTATTCCATCATCATTTCTACTCGGAAATAACTAGGGCTCACCCCCTCGCCGTTCCCGGAGTGCGAAATTGATACAATCAAATAATTTGATTTTCCGCGGCTTATCATCAAGGTATTTTCTGATTCTCATCTAACAGAACTGTTTTAGATTGATAATCCAGTTCTTTTTGGTACTATTGAGGTAATGTGTTTCATTGGCATGTCTATGTTTTGTGATTATTGTGCAATCAGATGCTAATGGGGTGTATTAGTAGCTGCAAATATATGTTCTTGCTTTTGTATGAGTTTTCTGAGAAAAAATTGGCTAAGCGAAAATGATATGGAATCGGAATGTAAATCGAGATTGGCTTGAATTTCGTAGAATATTTTCTACATCATACAGTAGGTTGATTGTCAGTCATAATAGAGAAATGATTTCTTAAAATCCTTTTTCATCCATTTGAAATTTTCAAATTAATTCTTAATTCGGTCCCATGATGAAATGATGAAAATGAAAAAGACTTTTATCAAGTATTCTTCAGAATGTAATGCTGCAATACCTTCAAGATTACTGTTTACTGAATTTCGTTGGGCTTGCTTCTGATCATTTGTTCTTTTTGAAATTGAGAAAAAGAAAATAATCAATGTCCATTTTGGTATTTTTTTTACTCAAACTCTCGTGTGAAACTTGTTCATAGTATAAAACTTATACCATTACACTTATAAACTGATACCACTACTCTTATAAACTAGTACTTATAGCATTTAATACTATGGTCTCAGTTTATAAATGTAATGATATCAGTTGATAAGTGCAATGGTATTAGTTTTTAAGTGGAGTGGTATAAATTTCATACTATGAACAAGTATCACTGGAGACCTACTCTTGTTTTTAAGTTCAGCATCGTTGGCGTTTTATCTGTGTCCGGTGTAATCCATCTCTAGCAGAAGGATCAAAGAACTATTTAACAACTATGATCTTATGATTTTTTTAGTTGACTATGTGTTTTAAAAACTATAAAATAGCTCTTAATCTATTACTTGCTGAGATGATGGCAAATGCCCCATAAAATTATCTAACATCAAACACACTTTTAAGTGTTCTCTGTCAATAATACAAGATTGATGATGATACACTTGACACTTAATTCTATAGTTTGTCTTACCAAATAAGTAACACTTGTGTGAATTTGATTCATGTGAACTGAACCCCATTTTTGACCCATTTACACAACGGGTCTAACGAAATCTTTTATATTGGATCCATTTAGGGTTTGTTGGATATAATCAGTGGAGTTCACGGATCTCAAATCTGTGAAACAGGTTCGTATAAGTTTGTCTTTTTAACTTGTCTCATATTCTTGTGCAGCAAAATGGTTATTCCTCCTCCAGTAAGGCCAGAAAGAGTGACGAAGTATCTGAAGCCATACATCTTAAGGATGCATTTTACGAATAAGTTTGTGAACACACAAGTTATCCACACACCAACGGCAACAGTGGCTTCTGCTGCTAGCACTCAGGAAAAAGCTCTGAGGTTAAGCATGGAGAAAACTAAAGAAAACACTAGGGACGTTGCTGCTGCTGCAAAAATCGGTAAGATACTTGCAGAACGGCTGCTGCTTAAAAACATACCTGCTGTTTCTGTATTCTACAAGAGAGATCAGAGATATCATGGTAAGGTGAAAGCAGTAATTGATTCACTGAGAAATGCAGGGGTGAAGCTGATATGAATATTGAAATAATTGAAACGACATAGAAACGACATCTTGTGATTCTGTGCAGTTTTTCTTTTGGATAGCCAAAGGAAACATCTTGATTTTTTCTTTCGATAGAATCGGGGTTGATGTTATGACAATGAGTTGAATGTTTATGCTATAGATGACAGACTTTACCAGCTTCATATTATGACATACATTACCACAGCCTGAATAGTTTTGAGGATGAATTTGAAATTTTGTAGTATCAAATCCGTCGATGGTTTGGTTTAATATCGATCTGAAATTTATCAGTTTTATTTTCAACTGATTTTTGAGTGATCTAAATGTATGTAAATTGACCGGTTAATTCTAAAAAAATGCATGACATTTTTTTTTTTACCTAAAAAGGCTTAATTTCGACTACGACACAGTTGTTTTTTTTATTACGAATGCACCAGTTTTTAAATTGTTGCAATATGAGATATGCTTTTAAATTATGACATGGTTTCAATCTATATAAACTATAAAGAGATCTCCCTCATGTATTGAAAGATTTGTGTTCAAAATGTAAACCGTGTGTTGAATTGCAAAATTTAAAAGATCGCGTGGTTAAAAAAAAAAGGTTGTGCCATAATTGAAATTAGATCAAGAGATCAAGTATTATTCTAAATTTAACCCTAAAATAGCTCGAGGAAATCAGGTGCTGCCATATAAAAATGTCAAAAGTTGCAAACATGCAACAATGTAGTCATTTTCTGCAACATCAGAAGTTTGCATCTCAGCTGGTTTTCTGATACATATGTAATTAACAAGCAACGGAGCTGCTAAATTTCCTCCAGTTCTCGTCTGCTAAGTCAACGAAGATGATGCCTACAACACGAAAACGAAATAGTCTCTGATCATATATCAATCAGTCATATATGGTATTTAGAATTTAAAAGAAGTATATGTTGAAGTTACCTTAGTGTTTCCTTTGTCCCACGGCGAACTTTGCAGCGTATGGTGGGCAGGCCGAGCCTCTGGTGAGCTTCATACCGATGACAACCAGAAAAGCCTGATGGATCGACGACATACATACATACAAATTAAGCTAAGTGAATTTTGAATCGATATTAGATGATCAATCAATATGGAAATGTACCATAGTATTCCCCATCAACTTCCAGCACATCAATCTGCATAGGTCGAAGAAATTGGAAAAAATTAGCAACGAAAACATCACATAAAAATGCAGAAACAGTCGCACACTTTTGAGTTCTCTGCCCCTTTATATCTATGAGTTCTCTGAAAAATACAACCTGAACTCAGCATGTGCAATACTGAAAAATGGGAAATTAATACGAAGAAGCTTACAGGTACTTGAAGCCCGATTTCGCTAATACTATCCATGAGTTCCTTCACTTTTTGTGGGTCGTTTGATCTTGTACGCATCAGGGGTCTCCGAATTTTATCCATAGGGAGTTCGAGAATCAGTGGCCCCCCAGATTGAAGCCCACCAGGAGACCCTTCAGTTCAAGAATTACCGTAAGGATTAATGTTGCAAGAGAATTCAGTGCAACTCAAGTGTACTTTTAAATGGTATTAGTTGTTTTACTAAACGGTATTAGTTTGTTCATATTAGTTGTTTTCACTGAAAAATACTAGTTTTGTACAGATGCACCATACGAGTTGGTGTACAAGAGTCTTACTCGTCTTCACTAGTGTACATAGATCCCCCCCAACAACAACACATAGAGACACTTCAAATTCCATTGAAATAAGATGTTGATATATATGATCAAGAAGCCATTAATGGCACATACATACATACAATAAAAAATAGAAAGCATATAATGAAACATGTAGCCATACTATTAAGCTACAAATGATGATATTATTTATATCCAAGAATTGTTTTGCCTAAGTATGAAACAATACAAGGGGAACATATCCGAGAGAACAAAACTCTCCTGTGAAACTTGTTCATAGTATTAAACTCATACCGTTACACTTATAAAGTGATATATACCACTACTATTATAAACCAGTACATATAGCATATAATACTATGATCTCAGTTTATAAGTATAATGATATCAGTTAATAAGTGTAGTGGAATTAGTTCGTAATTATGTGATATAAATTTCATACTATGAACAAGTTTCACCGGAGACCTACTCGTGCTTCCATTCCATCTCTGTATAAAAGTACCAGCAGCAATTTTCCATTCATGCCCCCAATCACTCTAAAAAAGTAAAAATGAACATAAAAGTAACAAATTTTCTTTCCTTTTATCAAGTTTCCACCAAATTTCAATTCATTTTAAGCAAACAGGGTATATTGAAATAATCTAGCAAATAGAGCCTTGAATCAAGACCACCAATCCATGGGTGTAAATGTAATTTAACTACCCATATCAGATTCTTCCTTAAATTCAGATAATCAAACGCTTGATTGAACTAAACGAAATCCAGCAGATATCAACATATTAAAAGCGTAAACAGAGGAAAATAAATGGAGTACCATTGGATGATGCAGAAACAGAAAAGGCCCTGAAATTGTTTGGAAGAGGGAGCAGCGAATTCGCCATTTTTATTTTCAGGATTGAGCTTTAAGCTCGTTATTAGGATTTTGGAATTGAATATAAAGTTGCTAAGATTATGACAAATGTGTAAATCAAGCTCAACCATACATAAGTAATACACAAATATCTTAGAGCAACGCTTTTATGAGTCAAGTTTATACATGTATTTTATCACTGTTATGCAAAAAAAATTATTGATTAAAAAATACTTTATTTTTTATGCGACGATTGTTTTTATATATAATAATGATTGTTTTTTTACGTAACAAATTACTCCCTCCGTCCCGTGATAATGTACACAGAAACTAAGAAAACTTACTTTATTAACATATTTTAAATCAATTATGATAATATTGTGAGGGTGTAAGTTTTGAGTATTTTGTCATTTTAGAGAATGTGCACATTATTTCGGGACGAACCAAAAATGAAATTGTACATATTATCACGGGACGGAGGCAGTAATAAATAGTGTAATTTTTAGTGATGTTAAAAAGATAAAGTTCACCTTGAACTCGATCCACACGAGTTTTTTTTCCATATCTTAATATAATTATATTAAATTTACAAAAAAAAAAAACCCTCTTAATTTAGTTCAAATTATTAAAGAATTGCACGGTTTGACCAAATACCCTTTTTTTTCCTACAGGAAAATAAATATATTAATTAGAAGCCATATAATCCGCATTCAAGACCCCCTTCCCATTTCGGCTTACACAATTTCCTCCATCCTATCTAGTGCATTCGTTTCTCCTCCCCTTTTTGTGTCCCCACCAAAATCTCATAATAGCCGCTCTGATTTTGTCAATCGTCCCCTGAGGAACTTTAAAACAACTCATCAGATAAGTTGGGATCGCTTGAGCTACATATTTAATTAGAATAAATTTTCCCGCCTGTGACAGCATTCTACTCTTCCAATCTTTTAACTTCTTTTCGATTCGGTTCACCAGCGTCCTGAAAATTGCATCACGAGACCTGCCAACATTAATGGGAATACCTAAGTAGATTGCATGTTGTTCTACTCGGCGTACCCCAATAAGATTCGCCAATAGCTCACCTCTCTCCACTTGTACTCCCCCACCGAACATGATTTTGGATTTGCTCAAATTGATTGCTTTGATCAAATACCCTTTGTCTCGAAGAAAATAATATATTTGAATAATAAAATATAAAAATTACTTCTTTTTTATGTTTCCCTTTATGATTTGTGCATCGATAATTATTTTGTAATTTTAAAATTTTTAATCAGTTAAACAGATTTGTTTAGTCTACTGAGCCCAAAAATTGTTAAAAGCGTATTGGATTTTTGGATTTACAAGCTGGCTCCAAGCCTCCAATATATACCAATACAATAAAATAAAAATACAAGATTTTTCTTTTTTGTTATTTTCATAATGCATTTAATGAATATTGCCTAATTAAGGTGAGTTTGGTTTATTCGGATTTTTCTCTGGCAATTATCTGTGAAAAAGCAAATGAGCAAATCAAAATTTTGTTTTCCTGCCCCACAATTTTAATAGTCATTAAGCTTGAAGTTGACATTAACCTAAATTGATTGGGAGTTTATTTGTTTTGAAGAACTTTTATATGAGAATTAATTGCATAGAAGTTTATAGCATAGAGCTAATTGCATAGAAGGCATATGATGATAAGGTACAACAGCAATAATAAATAGACGATAAATTCAGATCTCATAACTGGAAGTATTAGTTGTCATATTGTAGAGTACTATATCAGGAAATACTCCATTATTTTATGAAACACAAGACAGAAACTTGTTTATTGTTACAGCTTAATATCATGTGCAAATTCTTTGGGGTTTAGAGCTTAGAATATGCAGGTTTTCTCTTTTGAAGTTGAGCTTCTTTTGTTTCTATTAAATCGTCGGATACAAGAGTTGCAGAGTTCCAAGTAGCGACGTAATCCAAAGCTTGATCCACCGTTAGATCTCTGCCCTGTATCAACACTCTCTTCGTTCCAATGATGGCCAGCGGCGACTTTGATGCTATACCTAAGACACACAAACAAACAAACATTGAAGAAATTCGACTTGAAATTCCCAAACATGAATCCATCCAAGGACTTGAGGACGCATACTCTAATTTTGTTGGGTTTTAAAATTGATGTCAAGTGTTGGACATGAGTAACACTTTGGTGCATCAACTAATAGTCTAATACTGTTTAGTAGAAACAACTAATACTGTTCAGTAGAAACAACTAATACTGTTTAGTGAAAGCCACTAATGCTGACCAACTAATACAGTTCAGTAAAATAGCTAATACAGGTAAGTGAAAACATGTAAGTTAAGTGAAACAACTAATACTATTTAGTGAAAACCACTAATACTTTTCAGTGTACGCTAGTGATACTGTTCACTGAAAATAGCTAACACTGTTGTGTCAAAACAAGTAATACTGTTTAGTGAAGACCACTAATACTGTTCAGTAAAAACAACTAATACTTTTAAGTGATGACAAGTAATGTTGTTCAGTGGAACAATTGGATGAATTGAAACAATTACTAATGTGAAATTGAAACTCACCCTCAGCAATTTCAGCAACCCCTTTCTCCAATTCCTCCTGGCTGCTAAAAACCCTACTCACCAATCCCAATTCCTTCGCCTCCAATCCCGAAAACCTCCGCGCCGTCAACGCCAGATCCATGGCGTTCCCATACCCCACAATTCCAGGAAGCCTCTGCAGCGTCCCTAGATCCGCCGTGATTGCCAAATCCACCTCCTTCACCGAGAAGAAGGCGCTCTCCGTACAATACCTCAAATCGCAGGCGGTAATCAGATCTATCCCTCCGCCGATGCACGCGCCGTGTACGGCGGCGATAACCGGCTTCCTGCACTCCTCAATCGCCGTCGCCGCCCGCTGCAACGCCTTTATGTCTCGGCGGATCTTCTCCCTGGTGCGGCCGGGGTCGTCGACCATCGATTCTGAAAAAACGAGGTCTAGGACTTTGAGATCGATTCCGCTGCAGAAGTTTTTTCCCTCGCCGGAGAAAATAATGACGGCGGCGTCGGGGTTTTGGTCGAGGGAAGAGAGCGCGTGGGGGAACTCGGTGAAGAAGTCGCGTGAGAGGGCGTTGCTGCGTGAGGGGCGGTTGAGGACCAAATTGAAGACTCGACTTTCCGGCGATCGCCGGATTATTTTTATGGATTTGTAAGTTTCTTCCATTTGGAATTGCACTGCTGGGGTTTACAATTTTTCAGGATTATTTATGGAAGTTTAAATTTTAATTATAGCTTATCTATTTGCCTAACATTGGGGCCCACTGCTTTTAAGATGGATAGCCTTTTATCTCTTAGATATGGGGACCCATCACCATTGTTTTCAAACCCAACCCGCAACTAAATCGGACTGAGTATCAATTGGATAACTGTTAAAATGATTCCTGTTTATTCGAGTGTAGACGAGAAATTTCCCCATTCTACTGTTAATGCTTTATTCGAGTGAATTATAAATTGAGGGATGTGATTGAGCAACAGATATTTGTTAAAAAGAACAAGAAAAACTTAATTTTTTTAGTGGAAATTATTATCGTGCAAGGTTTAAATCTACGTTATTGAGGAATTTCTCCACACATCAGACACCTCCATGAATCATGCTACTCGACCATGCCCCCGATCAATTTGTTTTACATACTCACCCCTTCCCTGTTTAATTGAATATTTATTATTTACATGAGTATTAATGTGAGAATTATTTGTTAATAAAAAAAGATAATATTATTTTTTGATGTGGTTTAAATTATAAAGTAATGAGATATAATGTGGATTAAAGAAAAATTAAATTGCTTTTAATATGAGAAAAGAAATATTTCCCATGTCCCCATCATTTTCTTAAATGATAATAATTT
Source organism: Stenogyne calaminthoides (assembly GCA_037126765.1). Classification (NCBI taxonomy): domain Eukaryota; kingdom Viridiplantae; phylum Streptophyta; class Magnoliopsida; order Lamiales; family Lamiaceae; genus Stenogyne; species Stenogyne calaminthoides. Next base: position 25,096,446 of record JBBCBC010000032.1, read on the forward strand.
AAATTTATCTTTTTTACAAAATTATTTTAAAATTTTTTAATATTACACTATATGTTATTATTTTTTCACACTAAAGTTAACTTTATCTCCTTTAATTTATATCACATGTCATAAAAAAAAACTTTATCCATTTTAACACTAATACATAACTTTTACATTATAATTGATATTTCATTCGTCCCAGAAAAATTTGCCCAATATTCTTTTTGAGACGTCCCACAAAAATTTGCAAAAACAAAAAAAAAACTTACGAAACTTCATCATCACAATATTCACATATTTACACCATATGTCATTACTTTTGGGCCCACATATACACTCAATTCATTTATTTTTATATATATATATATATAAACTTATTACATAATCTTCAACACTCCACTCATTACATATTTTTCTTAATACACGTATTATAAAATTAGGGCAAAATTCTTTTAAGACGAAGGGAGTACAAACTAAAATGTTCAAATAAAAAAGAGACAAATGTATACACATTTTTATAAATTTAAAATGTTTGAAGTGTATATATTTTAAAAGACAAAGTCTCATGTGCAACTGATGCACATATCTAAGATCCGTGTGTAAGCAAATTAAAATTGCACCCAATTAAAAGACGACACGTGAAAATTACGTGTCAATTAAATTTATTATTGGGAATATAAATAAAGTCAATTCTTAAAATAAATTAATTAATGACATCATCGATCCATTAAATTAATTAGACCCAACCCAAGTCATACGACCTAATAAATTGTATTGGGCTTCTAAATTCCAACAAATGAAGATTGAACCTCTAAAGTCCAACAAATAAAGATTGTGCCTATAAAGTCCAATAAATGAAGATTGTGCCTCTAAAGTCCAAAATGAAGATTGTGCCTCTAAAGTTTGATAAATAAAGTTGGGCCTCTAAAAGTTCAATAAATGAAGATTGAGCCTCTAAAGTTCAATAAATGAAGATTGGGTCTTGAAAGTCCAATAAAGTCAAGATCGGGCCTCTAAGGTTCGATAAGTAAAGTTGGCCCCCGAAAGTCCAATAAATCAAATTGAGCCTCTAAAGTCCAATAAGTGAAGATTGGACCTCGAAAGTCCAGTAAATGAAGTTGGGCCTCAGAATTTCATTAAATCAAGTTGTGCCTCTAAAAGTCCAATAAAACAAATCAATTCCCAAAAAAATATTCCACAATCCTACATGTTCGTAAAACGATGAGATATTTACTTTAAAATTCTAACCTTCCTACCCTCCAAACAAAGCCTGTTAAGCCAAGACCTAAAACCCTATTTTACACCTATAAATAGGGGTCCTCCTCATTCACAAATCCACACACACAGAGATATCAAGACAACAACATCAATCTATGTTTTAAAAATCGGAACCGGAAGTTGAGCCGGACGATTCCAAAAAAAAGTTGGACCAAAGTCGGATCGATCGAACCGAATTGAGCTGGATTAAGTCGATATGATATCATAATAAATATTATATATATATATATAATATTTTAAATTTTTTAAAAAATTTAAAATATAAAGTATGATAAGTTGCTAGACGTAATTGATTGAATAGTATATATCGATCGGTCTTATTTTGCATTAATTCCTGCAGTAACGGCCTGAAGATATATAATTGTAGCCGGTATGTAATAATACTACTACTATGAATAAACTTTATTTTGAATAAATAAATAAAGCCTAGGTAGGATAGGTGTATAAAAGGTACACGTGTTGAGTCTCTGGAAGGTTCCCGTTGTTAGTACACGACTACACGTAGCTAGCTCAATATAGCTATTAGCTAGGTAGCTCCCATTCCTTGATAATCCCACACCCACTTCTCTCTCCTCTTTTTCTAATACACACACATTACATTTTATTTTATCCAACATGTGGCACCATTTTGTACGCTCCCCTTATCTAATAATTTACTTTTTCATCTTCTTCTTCTTGTTCCATTCTGCGTGACTAATAATACTAAATCTTAGCTTTAATTCCAGATTTGCATATCTATATAGTATAATGATGCGAGGTGGTAAATCGTATGAGAATCAGTACTACTCCGTTATGAATCGGATTATGCTGAGATTCCGGCCAATTGCGCCAAAGCCTTCCGGCGGAGAAGGTGATTCGGTGGATCGCGTAAAAAATGGAAGTAAGCGGACTAAAAGAAAGTACGTTAGACAAAAGAAAAGTGGTAGATCGGAGAAATGTGGAAGAGTGGAAGAGGGTAGTGGGGTTGTGACTCTTCAACTGCTACCACCGGATATAAAAAATTTAAGTGAAAATCGGTCAAAACCGCCGGTTTAATGGTTGACGGTTCCCGGTTTTGACCGGTTTTCAACCGGTTTTTTTTGGTTTTTTAAGGATAATGCGGTCGAATAAGCGATTTTATATATTTGAAATTCAAAGAAAATCGTTAAGATAGAACAACACTTGGTTCTTTGATATTTTTTGCTTAAGCGAATCTCAATTTATTATGCCGAACTCGATATTTTTTAAAACAGAGACATCAACAGAAGATTAAAGACTTTAATTTATTCATTTAACGATTTGAAGACGTTTCTTCATCTATCTTTCAAACGTTTTAAATTCATTCATCGAAACAGTTTGTCATCCAGAAATGGCATCCGATCAGAGATCAAGCTACAAAGCCCTTCGATCAGACGTTTCTCCTCCGGAAGATTCGAAGATCTTCCTTCCAGAATTTTGATGATCCAAAGGCATTCTTCAAGGCTTCGAAGATTTGAAGGCGTTCTTCATCAGCTTCAAGCATTCTTCACGGAAACCCTCCAGAAACGACTCTGAATCCGAGATCAAGGCTCCAAGACCTTCTGATTCAGTGTTTATCCTCAAAGGCTTTCTTCGTTCAACCCTTGAAGATTTGAAGATCTTCATCAAGAACTCGAAGATTTAAAGACCGTTCTTTATCAAATTCGAAGACATTCATCCAGAAAATCTTAAAAAACGACGTTCGATTCAAAACAAGACATCAAGTCCTTGGATCGACGTCTCAAATCCACCACTTCAATTCCAGACAAGATTAAGGCGAGGATCACTCCAAAAAGTTGTCCAAGTCAAGGTCAAAGTCAACGAAGAGAAGAATCAGAGGAACAAATTAGAGATCGAACCCGCAATATTCCAGCTTCAAATTCAAAGAAATTCAACTTGTAATTCATTTTCGTGTTTTATATTTTAATTCAACCCTACTTTCATTAATATCCATATAATACGCTTAATATATTCAACGAAAAATAAACCGCTTATGGGTTTTAAGATTTTTTTTTAAATGCCTCCGTGTTATTCAACAGATGAGTTACGTTTAGCCAGACTTCCTTGATAATCCAAGAAAAAACAAACCAACTCATTTTAAAATGATTGAATTATTTTCATTTTAATTTTAAGAAATGTTCAATTAATAAGTAAATGTTTAACTAAATTTGGAACACATAGATAAGAGAAGGTCTTGTGTGAAATATTGCATACTAGTGTTATGTGCAATACAAGATAAATAAGGCAAAATGGTCAAAATTATTGGTCAACAGAAAGGCGGGCGGAAGCCCAGGCCTTTGAGCGTAAAACAAGCATTAAACTTCAAAATTAAGAGATCGAATATGTATTTATAGAAGGATATCTTTATCAAATATGTATTTTTCATTGTTAATGAATTTGGTTGCGGGTTCGATTCCTACTAAACACATAATTTTTTTTTTGTCAATTTTTTGTTTATTACTACATCTATGTATAAGTGTTACTACATTGTTATATTGAAAAAACTTCATATCTTACGTAACACTTAATAAAACATATCGTAACACATAAATATTCATAACCTCATAAAGAATACGAGTCACTAGAATACATTATTGTTTATATGGTAACACATGAAAGATTCACATAAGATACGACGATTTATGAACAGTGTTACATATTACTAAAAAAACAAGTGTTACTACATGAACAAAAAGAGTTACCTATGAAGAAAAACATGTTACTACATGAACAAAACCAGTACAAGTGTGAAAAGAAATTCCCAGTCCAAAATTACAGATTTAAAGAACAACTTGATGTGTTATTACATGAACAAAATGAGTGTTACCATATGAAATTTTAAAAAACAAAAGAGTGTTACTACATGAACAAAATAAGATAAGCGCGAAAAAAAATCCTCAAATCAAAATTACAGATTTAAAGAACAAATTGATGTGTTCATTACATGAACAAAATGAGTGTTTACCATACGAGCAAAAAGAGTGTTACTACATGAACAAAAACCAAGAAAACGCGAAAAAATATCATCCTAAAATTACAGATTTACTGAGCAACAAAAAATAAATAGAAGGATCTGAATTTCAGCACACACTTTGTGTTGAGGGGTAATTCAAATACCACACACATATTCTCCTTTCTTCTCGCAGAATCCACATCAAAAACTAAATTGAATAACCTGATTTTATTCAAATGGGTCGGAGCGAATTGAAGAAAATTAAATTGACACAAAATTAGGGCACGAAACGAAGAAGAAGAACCCGTGAGATCCGCCAACAATTTTTGCGAAGAGAAGAAGAAGAAGAAAAAACCTAATTACTTTAAAACACAGTTTTTCTTGACGAAGAGATGAAGAAAGCCCGAATTTCACCAAAGAATCCTTCAAATAACCCGCCCTCTTGACCATGAGAAAAAAATAAATAAAAAAAAAATTTCAATCATTATATCACTTATATGCAATATCAGATCTGAATCCGTTTTTGCCATCATTTAACGCATGGTGGATTATTACAAATTATTGGGAAATGTGTATTTATATGTTTTGTTTCTAACGGCATTTATATATTGCGTTTCTAACGGATATAACGGGATATTGCAAATAAGGTTTGCCCCCTAATCCAGGTTAAGCGGTAGAAAGGAAGAACATAATAATAAAATACTATTTTTTTTTTTAATAGATATCATTTTGGGGTTTTTAAGATAAATTAAGAGTTTTTTTTTTTAATTAACCTTAATTAATATTCCGTATTATTTAAATATTCTTAACAATAAATACTATTGGTTGAAAAATTAAACACACAATCCATTTGTAGGAAATTTGAAATTTGAAAATACAATATTAAGGATAAATATGAGATAAAGGGGGATAAAATACCATAACGACATTTATTTCACAAATAATTTTAAAGGCTAAAACGACATGTAAATAAAAAAGGAGGGAGTATTAAAATTAGGCCAACCACAAGATTCTAAGATTGTGTTTATTTTGAGATTTAAGTGTGCAGAACAAGTCAAGATTTTAGAATTCAGGAATTTAAAAATTTTGATGAATAATAAATATATGTGTTTATTTTGGAATTTGATCGTAAGGTGAAATTTAATTTTATGTCAAATCAATATTTAATAGTTATTGATGTTGTATTATTAATATATTATTATATTGAGTTATGTGGTGGATTTAACTTTATATCAAATCAAAGTGTAGAATATTGTTTTATTTTAGAGTGGTGAATTATTTTAAAGTGGTGTATTGAAATTTGGGAATAATAATAATATATTTTATAGGTATTTGTAGGTGTAGATTGAATGTGAGATATGAAAATCAGACTTTACATCTCAAAATTATACGAGACGTAGAGTGTAAAGTTCTAAGTCCATCCGTATGAGTCAAAACACAATTTAAGTGCCAGCTAGTGCATTTCAACTAGGACCTTAGACTAGATCTCCTAAATTATAAGTTTATTATTTAATTTTTAGCTTAAAAAAAACTATAATAATTTCGTGATTAATACACACTTATTCATGTGGCCATAATGTAATATATTGACATTTCCTTAAATGACATATATGTCATAGGTGAGCCAACAATATGTTAGTGTTAGTGTCCTAGAGACAATCCATTATAAGGACATAATACTCAGATAATATTCAGTATTGATTTAATATTATTGTTTGTTTAATATTAAATGTATGACGTTACACTCATTAGAATATTATGTTTGATTGTTTGCATTTATTCTTATATGTGTTCCCTTGGGTCAATGGCCTCATTGAAAGTGAGTGAGAACTCGATGACTTAAGCATGATTCTTAAATAACCCCAATCGAGGATCATCAAGAAAGGGATATTGATGATGCAATGAAGATTGGTGTGCGATCTGCATCATACTCTTAGAGAGTGTAGTAAGATCTCATTTACTACGAGATACTAGATATCTCATGACCTTAGAGGGTATTGGTATACCCATCCGAGAAACCGTTTGATGTAGTTCCACTATAGGTGTCTACGGGTGTCTTAGTGGGAGCGATGCGATACTCCTTTGACTTGAGGTCAATAAGCACGACATGTGTGAAGTGATGAACTTTGACCATGACTGACGCTTGCACCCGTCTATGGATAGATATGGCTTGGATTGGGTTCATCACGAAGTGCATGTGCGTGGTAGTTGAGCCAAGAAAATGATTCATTCCTCAAAGTGGATTTAGAGAGAATACTCATCTTCTCATCATAATTGGATCTAAGTCATTGGCCAATGCACGTCAACTTAGATTTTGTGACTACGTGTGACACTAATGATCAATTAGTGATTTGAGATAAATTGATTAAGTTATTTGAATAGACACTTCATCATGTTCAAGACTAATCGAGTATTCGTGAATGAAAGGAGGAAATCGCAATTGCCCACGTTTCAGTTACAGGTAGTTGCATGTTTCTCGCAACGTACCTCATATATTGAGAATGTCTGATTTATTAACTAGGGTTCAATTAAGACCGTTAGTTTGACTAATCGCTCGGTATATGAGGGCCTATGGGTCACACAACAAGTAGTTCCCTTTTACGGATTATAGTTGGTTGATTGAATGTTAAATTGGATTTAAGATTTAATTTATGGAGAAGTAATTAATAATAGATTAATTTAGAATTAATTATTATTAATATTTAATTAAATTAGATTTAATTAAATAAGAATTCCTAATAATTATATTTGGAATATAATTGTAGGATTTAATGTATATGGAAATAAATCGTAGAGATTTTCATATAAGACATTTAAATTCGTAGAGATTTATATTTAGGGAATTAAATTAAAAGGAATTAATTTAATTCAAGATTAGGGATTTTATTTCCCTAATTGGACTAACTTGGGAAATAAGCTAAGCCTCCCTATATATACAAGCTATTGAGATTCACAAAAAGTATCACTTCATATTTTCTCCATAAGATCTAGAGTTTGGATTTTTCTAGCAAATCTGTCTCGGGATTCAACGCTGGCAAATCCGTGCAAGTCCGTAATTGGGGATTACGTGGATACCGTAGTAGAGAAATCTGCTCTCGAGTTACTGTAAGATTTCTCGTTATGATTATTGTAATCTGTATGCAATTAATTGTTCGTTGTTGGTGAACTTTAATTTCCGCTGCTCATGTGATTACGTATTTTACGTGCCTCTATATTCCAACACAATATATAGGTTTGACTGGACTACCAAAGATTGATTTATATACCTATATATATAAAAGTATTATACAAAGTAACTATATAAAATCTTCATCATAAGTCAAATAATATAATAAAATAATGATAAAAATTCATATGAGATGGTGTATAACTTAGCACAATTTCACACTCCTCTTTTAAAGTTTTAAAACGTCAATGTGCAATTTATACTTCAAACCGGACCGACCGATTCAATTGGGAACCAGTCCCAAAACCGGTCCGATTACACCCTAAAAATTATTTTTTAGGTTGAACCGGTCAAAACCGATCAAATACAGAAGAACCGGACAAAAATCAGACAAACTGATTTAACCGGTTCTCTTCTAAAAAAATTATTACTTTTAATTACATATTAGTTTCTCACTAATCTTTCTTGTGAATATGGATCAAGGTCCACCTCTACACCTTTTATAATACTTCCTCTCACATTTTTCTCTAACACTTTCGATATTTGAGACAAATATATGATATACATTTCTTCCACTTTTATATTATTAACTCTCACATTCCACATTTCCCCCCTTTATATTATCCTTTATATATGAGGTACACTTCTTCCACTTTTATATTATTAACTCTCATATGAAAGGAGATGACATGAATAAAATTGCTCTAATATTGTATTTCAGTCACCTCATTTATACTTTTCCGTCGGCGCGGTGAGAATTGAAGAAGATGACAGGAATAAAATTGCTCTAATACTGTATATCAGTCTCCTCATTTATGTCTGCAACGATTGCAAGATGTGATACTGTAATACTTTGTTTCTTATAATGTGATACTGTATGCCTTGATGTGTGATACTGTGAAGGATTTGAAGTGACCTTGATGTGTGATACTATGAAGGATTTGAAGTGACAATTAATGTGCTTGGGGAAGAAGAGGATGATGCTCAAGTGATAAAGTTTTGTGGTAAAGAAAAGGCGAAGAGAAACAAGAATATGTACGGTAGAGCGTACTGTTCAATATACATTGTAATACTGTTACTTTCCCAATGTAATACTCCCCGTTGTTTTAGATTGCCCATTCACTGTTTGGCTCGTGTTTTAGCTAGCGAATTATTTATTAGAATATAAAATGATAAAGTGACTTTTAAGGAGGTGTAAGATAGATAAGGGTTATGACTATCATACCCCACCTTAAAAAAATCTCTTTATCATTTCAAATACTAATAAACAACGTGCTCGCTAAACCACGAGCCAAACTTTGAATGGGCAATCTAAAACACCACGAGTCAAACAGTGAATGGTCAATCTAAAACAGGACGGAAGGAGTATTGTTTTATATATTATCTATAACTATATAATACACTTACGGATTTCCATATTAGTTTTCCGCTTTTTTTTTTCTGGGCCGTTAGATCATCATCAATCGATCTCAACCCTTCATTTTCCCCCAATTTAATCATAGTAGTTTTACAATTAATTAATGATATTAAATTCGTCTTTATTACTTGCTTATTCTGAGGGAAATTTTTTTGTTCTCCCACCTATTTAAAGAGAGGTTTAACACTCCAACCTTTTCAATCTCATTTGTAGTAGTTCATTTTATTTTTGTGTATTAAGAATTAGATTTTTTTACTATTTTTTTAGGACAATTCTTAGCTAATTAGATGTAATGTTAGGCATTTATCAATTTATCAATTTGGTTTGTCCATCAAACACTATTTTTCATAATCTCCTCGACGGAACGAAGTATCTACAATTCATGGAAGATAAATCAGGACATTGGATAACTTTTTTGGTGATTATCTTTATAATGTTTTGAATTTCTTGATTTTCTGGTCGTATATGTGTTAAGTTTTGCATTCGCTCTTTAGATTTTCTGGAAGCATCAATATTTAGTCTTGCATTCATTTGAGTTCTATTCGATGTCGCATTTGTTCAAGAAATAGTCAATTATTTTCAATTTTTTCGGATATGATATTTCACAATTCTATCTACTATGGTACAAATGAGTGGTTGAGTGCGTCTAGCATAACTTTTTACCTCAGGTATATGTGTTTACTCATTCTCAGTATTTACTTCCTATATATTTTAATTTTCTTATTGAATATTAATTAGCGATATTTGGGTGAGAAGTATCTCTCCGCAGATGTCGTGACAGGTGCAAAGTATTCCTTCATCTCCTCCCATGTGAATTGCGTCTTTGGTGATAGTAGAGAGGGCATGGATGTGATGATTGCCCATATGTTGAATGTTAATGGGAGAGACCATCTGGTTTTTTGGCCATCAAATGTGGGGTGAGTACAATTGAACATTTTGTTAAATTTTGTATTCATATAAACATGTTGTTAATTTTAATATTCTTAATATAATATAGGAACCATTGGGTGCTGATCGTCATACACATGAGTACATTAAATGTGTATTTTATGGACCCAGCTGGGGATGGATTGGTTTCAAATCGGCCCGAACTCATGAAATATGTGGAAACGTAAGTTAATTTTGAATATTCTAATTAATATAACAATTTTTTTTATTTTTAAAATTATGCATATGTAATGTACGCATATTAATTTTTTTAATTATAATAATAATAGTGTGATGATGCTGTTTCGGACTCGCCTTCCGAGTCAAGCCTCGAGATCTTTCAGTAAAGTGAAATGGTCAAGTATTAAGGTAAATTTACTTTAGATCTTATAAGATTAATAGGAGATAATTATAATTGTAATACATGATTATAATTGCTAATCAACAGGTTCCGAAGCAAAAGGATAGTAACCACTATGGACACTTTGTATGTTGCTTTATTGAAGATATAATCAAAACTTCTGATACGACCATTCATTTTAAAAATGTAAGTCAATTTATTTAAATTATTATTGATAACCATAAAAATTCATACTATATATCTAATTATATTGATTGATCGTTGTTTGCAGTTTGTCTATCCACGTCCTCTCGCGTCTTATTCCAACAAAAGAATACTTCAATGGAAGATTGATTGGATCGGGTATTTATTCATTCGATTCTTGCGGGACCTCCCTTAAATTGTATATTAATTTGTGATGATCGATATATTTCATATTTTTGTTGTATTAATTAATTGATGTGTATGCATATGTTTATTTATTTGATATTTTTGTTGTATTAATTAATTGGTGTCTATGCATATATATATCTTTTGGTTTTTTGTGTTGGTTTTGATTTTGTATATACAGGAATTTAAAAATATAAAAAATTATATAATTAAAAAAAAAACTTTAGACAGCGGTTTTAAACCGCTGTCTAACATTTATTATACAAAAAATATAAAAATATTTTTAGACAAAGGAAAAAAAACCGCTGTCCAAGTAGAAGAGCTTGGACAACGGTTTATAACCGCTGTCTAAGTGAAGAGTTTAGAAATCTGTTCAAAATCGCTGTCCAAGTAGAAGAGCTTGGACACTGTGCTTGGACAACTTTAACTTGAACATCCCTTATAACCGCTGTCCAAGGCCCTTTTTAAGGGCTGTCCAAAAGCCAAATCTGTATTAGTGTGTGCAAGAAGATGATAATTGCTTGTGCCATATATAATATAATAATATTAATTTTTGTCCCTACAACTCTCAATTATATATATGATGATACTTATATTATTTTTCTGCCGATCATTTGCAAGGAATATAGTATTAAGACTACTAAAATGAAACATCATTGGAATTATCTATTGGAATTTTTGGTTTTGACCAAATAATTAAGTGACATTAATAATTTATTTTGTGGAAATGAATTTAGTGGAATTGAATTTTCAAAACCAAATTTGGGTGAGAAACTAATGCCATTTAACATGTGGATAAATACATTTGTAAATGTATTTATTATGGTAATAGTAATAAATTGTGATAAAAGGATTTTAGGAAAATTGACTCATACCTTTTGGCGAATAATTGTCTATTTCTAAAGGTTGCAACTTTTGGAAAAATGAAGTTTATAGTGAAGTTTTAAAAGAAGTTTATGAAAGAGTTATTACTTTTGGAAAATATAAAGAACCCCACATGATCATCTCATTCCATCGGTTGATTGATTTCAATAATTAATTTTACATCGATCAAAAAGACAATTTTGTGAGTTGTCAAGACATTCAACTACAATATGCATACATGTCATTTTAGAATTGTGGTATTTGCATTAGAGTTGTGTCAAGAAGGTTCCGGATACTTGAGTCCGTTCGCCGATAGCTTCCGATTCAGTGAGGCAACGATAGTGAAGTTCTAAAGTCGTTGTATCTTGGGGACGATTGCCATTGATACCGTATTGTATCGGATCAATATCGTCTTATGGAAAGAGAGTCCAACTCTTGCCTCGACTTTTCGTATTGAGTCAGCGTCATCTTCGTCTACACACACAACATAATTTTTCCAACAATCGTAAGACGATATCTCGTGTGTATTCAAGATGGCTCAGTGTGGCTGGAACGACGAAGTCTGCCGGTATTGATCTCAAATGATGACAACTTGAGATGTTGTTCTACGTGGATGACTTCATAAGGGAAGTTAATTTCCTTTTTTTTTTTTGAGAATTAAATTGAATTTTATGAACTAATTAATCTTGTGAAAAATTATTTCTCAGGATTATTATAGAAGCCTTCAATCTCAGTTTCGTTGCCCCACTGTGGAAAGTCGGCCGGCCATGGGCTGGCGACCAGTGAGCGTGGGGCACTCTCTGATAATGGGTCGAATTTGAATCAGCCTAAATAGGACTGCTGCACTCTTGGGTCATATTAACAATTAGACCATTTAGTTGGTATGTTGGGCTGAATAAGCGAAATGAATTGTTGGTTAATTACTTAAGTCAAATGGGCTGGGTAATTTAATGGAATAAGTTATTTAATAATACTATGAGGTATTATAAATATTGTTCCAGAATTTTGAAATCCCTTAATTGTTAAAGATCAAATCGAGTTTTGATTTGGGATCAAATATATTTGTGTTTGAAACACAAATTGTGAAATATTTTTGACTCGTGTAATTCACGGGAGAATTACGAGTAAATGGTGACAATTAAGGTCCATTTGATAGTGGGTGCTTAAGAGGCACAAAATTGTATTTTGGATTTAGTCCAAAAGTTTAACTCGTATAATTCGTTTAAGAATTATTCACGAGTAAATGGTAGCAATTAAGGCCTCATTTGAAATCGCACTTGAAAGTGCAAATTGTGACTGTTGACCCGTATACAGTGAAGAAATATTTGAAAGTCAAAGGTGGCAATTACGGCCATATTCAAATTCAATTTAATTTTGGTATTTTGACCATTATTAAATTAAAGTTTCAAACTCGGATTCGTTGGGAATAATAAAATTACTGATTTTAAGGTCTAACAAAGAATTTGGATTTAATTGTAAATTCAAAGCGTTTTGGTTTTCCAACTCATTTCGAGATTGTGTCCAAATTAATATTTAGTGAATATTGTGATAATATATGGACAAGCAATTCGAATGTGGGGGATGAAGTCTCGCCACAGATACATTCGAAGGTGGGGGAAAGAGATGCCTCTATGGATACATTTAAATATGAGGTTTTTAGCAAAGGTATAGCCTTAAAGCTAGATGGAAAGCCTAAGGCAGACAATGCCTAGTGAAATATTTTCCACAAAGATATACAGATTTGTTCAATCACGTTATTGGAAAGTCACCACACAAGGAGATAAGATCATGAGAAAAGGATAGAGTGGTCCTACAATTATCTCGAAGTGTGGGGGTGACTTGTAAAGATTCCAGACATGTTGAAAGGATACACATTAGTAAAACTGGATATTTTGACACACACTTCAAGCCCATCAGTGAAAATGTGGGGGAGTAGTGTCATAAAAATCCTCTAAACAAATATGCAATGAATTGAAATATTATTGCATTTGGATAAAAACCCGGCCGGTTAAAGATGAGATGTTTATGAGGATAACGTGTAAGGGGAATGGAGCTAAAACCCACACATGAAAGGGTGTTCATAGCGGTAACTCATCCATGATGATTGGAGGATCCCAAGAACTTGGTTCAATGAGACAAATAAGTTATGAAGCACTCAGTCATGCACTTGAAAAAATATTTTTCAAGCTCATTCTCGAATCCCTTCAAGTGCAAATTGCACCTTCCGGTGCATAAACCTGATGACGTGTGGTAAGGTTAAACTTAACAGCTTTTAATGATTTCTATACCTACAAAAGGTGGGGTATTGCAGCTTGATAGAAGATCACATATATAAGTGTGAAGTCGTGCCGCTTCAACTGACATTTCAGTACACACTTATGAATCCGAGATATGGTTCACGACCGAAATGGACAACAACGTGAGAACCAAAAGGGTATTAGAGTCGTTATTGTGTGTATGTCAATTGTCTTGGTTTACACAAAAAACTGACCAGTTCAAGACATCGTGTTCACTGAGTAGCGAGTAAATCCGATGACATTTCACTACAGAAGGTTCAAAGCCACAAGCTACCTATCCCGATGCAATAACGGTTCGTCGGAACTTTCTTAGGTTTGTACGCATTAATTTCATTCATGTGAGGATTGTTGGAATTTTTGGTTTTGACCAAAAATTAAGTGACATTAATAATTCATTTTGTGGAAATGAATTTAGTGGAATCGAATTCTCAAAACCAAATTTGGGTGAATGAGAAATTAATGCCGTTTAATATGTGGATAAATACATTTGTGAATGTATTATGATAATAGTAATAAATTGTGACAAAAAGATTTTATTCCAAAGGACGCGCCTTTAGAAAAATTGACTCATACATTTTGGCGAATAGTTGTCTTCTTTCCCCCAAAATCTCAAACCCTAATCCCTAGCTAATCCACTGCTCGACACCGTTGTTCCTTCTCCCTCCGCTGCCAAAATCTGTCGCAGCCGGTGAATAACCCGTCGCCAAAATCGATGGCGGATGCATTTGAGGAACTTTCTGCGGTTGTGAAGGCTAAGTCTTTGAAGACGATCTCGATTTGAAGATGTTTTGTCATGCGGGTTCCCTCGTCTCGGTTCTCTTTGGTTGTTTAGGCGATTCTGAGGTTGGTTTTGCTTTCTCCTTTATTTCTAAATGAAATTGAATATAATTAGGGAAAAAATTGGTAACATGGTGAAATGCAGTAGGTGCAATACCTACAGTTGATTTGCATACATTCATATGGGTGCCCCATTGGATTACATGTAGAAATAAAAATTACCTGAGAGTATGGGATTCTAGTCGGAAGACTGTACCTTGCCCTAGAATATCTGATTTTCAGACTCCTCTCTGAATGAGAATGTAAGTTGGTTGCTTCAAAAGTCTAGAGTCTCCTTTTAGTTGCATATATCATTGAGACACACTTGCATGAGACGGTCTCACGGTGACGAGGCATAAGTTGGGCATTGACGTTTTAACACTTTGGGAGGGGTGGATGTAATTTGTGCTAAGTTCTACCCCGTCTCATGCATGAGACCGTCTCATATGAGTTTTTGTCATCTTTTTAATGAACTCTGTGGCTCAATCATCTGGCTGTGATAATGGGACACCAGGGCAAGCATCTAACGTTGTTAAGTGTCTGTTCAATCAAGAAAGCCCGAGAAATAACTCATCATATCTTCTTCTCAAACTGTGAAATCTGTTTCTCCATTTGGAAATTGTTCAACCGCTACATCCTGCATACACATTACTCCTCAGCAAATTATGTCTACTAACTGCACTATAATTTCTTCAGAGACTATTAGACTCAGCCCTAACAAGCAAATTTCTTATTATTCGATAGAGAAAAGCCACATCTCAACTTGCTTTCTATTAAAGACAAACTTGAAGAGGTCTAACTCTTTAAGATTTTTTTGCTTATAAGTGTGAGAATGAATGATGGGTGATTTCTTCTTGGTTTATTAACTTCCACAATTTTTTGTTTTCAAATTTGTGTGCTTGTTTCTATTTTCTATTTTTTTTTAGTTTTAGTATAAATAAGTGTTTAATTCTCATTGTAAGAACACATAAAATATTATTTTTCTGAGTTTCCGAGACGCTGTCTCACCCCTTGCAGCGAGTGGATACCTAATTTTGTGCAAGACATGAAACACGCAACAAGGAAATCCACAAACAATGAACCAAAAAATCCGGAAATGATTATAAAGACATGTTGCAAACAGAATGCTGCGGTGTCATAATAGCCATTTTATTTGTGACGGCTATAATCGTCGCATTTGTTTTGGCCGTGGCGGACACTCGATCGGAACCCACTTTTGACACTCGAATCGATTTTGATTTCGTTACAAGACGAAATCAATGACGACTGTAACGCAACCGTTGTTGCCACGTGGGATATCGGAGTTTCTATCAAAAATCGCAACGCGATGTCGCATTTGGAGTTTGGTCCAATATATATATATATATATATATATCTTCAATTCAAAAAAGGGATTAAATTTTTTTTAGTCCAGTAATTTGTCATGATTTTGAAATTGATCCTGATAGTTTTGACTTTTTAAATTTGGTCCTATAAGTTTGCAACGATTTTGAAATTGGTCCTTTTTATCTGTTATAGAAGGTCACATTCAGGTCAAGGCCATGTGGATTTTTATTTTCGTTTTCTTTTTTCTTTTATGTTTTATATGACATCTTCTTTTTATTTTTTATGAATTAAGGTCTTATTTATATTTATTAATTCAGAATAACATAATTTATAATTTAAAAATATAATTAATTTATAAATAATTATTTTCAAAATTATACAATATTTTTTATTAAGAAACCTATTCTATAAAAAAGAAAAGGTTCTAATTCCTGAGCCGCATCCAAATCTTGTGGCTTCAGTGTATTAAGAAATAATAATAATAACAATAATATAAAAAAATTAATTTTAAAGCAATTAAATTAACAAAAAATAATTTAATTTTTACTATTTTGACATAATTTTTTTTAAAATTTAATTAAGTTTAGATCAATTAATTTATTTTTTTATATTAATTTTTTAAATATTATTTTGAAACTATATTATATTTTTTAAATTTAAAATATATTGTATAAAAAAATTACATAAACATAAATATATTTTTAAAAATATTTATTTAAAACATAATTATAATTTTAAATTATATTATTTTGAATTAATAAACATAAATAAGATTTTAATTGATAAACAAAAATAGAAAAAAAAGAAGCCAAAATAATACATAAAAGAAAAAAGAAAACGAAAAAAAGAAATCCACATAGGTTTTGACCTGAATGTGACCTTCTATATCATGTAAAAATGACCAATTTCAAAATCGTTGCAAACTTATAAGATCAATTTCAAAATCGTTGCATACTTATAGGACAAAATTTAAAAAGTCAAAACTATCGGGACCAATTTTAAAATTGTGACAAGTTAACTACAAAAAATATAATCCCATTCAAAAATCTCTGTGTATATATATCCAGACGACCTTGTCCTCGATCAACTTAAAAATTGATTTTGAAGTCTCGTAACCATTTAATTTAATCCTCGTAATACTATGTATACACCAAGATACAACATATTACATATTTATTGTCTTTATTTAGCTTCTTAGTCGGTTGTTGGTCTTTGTTTAAATGATATTTCTTAATTATCATGAACAATATGTTCTGTTGTTAATGATGTGTTGATGAGCAGTTTTGTTTTGTTTTGTTTTGTTTTGTGTGTTCTTTAAATTTTTAACGAGTTTATCGAGCTCAACTGACTTAACTTGTTAACGAGCTTTTCGAGTTCTAAATTTCGTACTATTTTTGATTAATTTATTAATGAGCCTTTTTTCGAGCCGAGCTCGAATCAGATTCATTCGTAAACAATCTTTTCACGAGTCAAATTCAAAAGGATCTAATATTTTACACTCGAGCTATCCGAGCTTAGCCCTACTATTTTAGTTCGAACCAAGCTCGAGCCTGATGTTATTTGGTTCGGCTCGACTTGGCTTGTTTACATATCTTAACCTCCAAGTTCTAAACATTGTAACAATATAAACATTTACCTTTTCGTAAGTCAAAATTTAAATATTCATTACATTGAAGAAAAAGTAGAAAGAGAATCCCGTCAATATCTACAATCTCGCTCGTCTTTATAATTTAGTGGGATTGTGATCTTTTATTCTAAGTAAGGATTACAACAACAAAACATGGAATAAAATCAAATCTATTTTGAACAAATATTTAAACATGGAAGTGAGGTCAACGTACCGTCAAGGTTGGAGGATATAGGCGTGGGGTTTTTATCGGGTGAGACGCGGGTAGGGATTCGATCCTTCTGATTATGACCTTTCTGTTTAACTTATCCTTTTGCCAAGAAAATGATGTAGTGGCTATTCAAAATATATATACTGGTGTAATTATTCTCATACGAAAACCTATCAATTTGATATTTGTAGTCAATTACTTACAAAACAAGAAATGAATCAATCTATATTATCAAATCCAACACCGATTTTTAAGAAGTTTCAGATATTTTCGTGTACGGATATTTCAAATACGACATCTCTAATACATATATCAAATTATATATTTTGTTACGATTTATAATTGACGTCCATACGGGATATATGTGGGGGCGCGTGTCCAAAACGACGTCGCTTTGGGCAATACTTTCGACGATTTTAGACTAAATTGAATTAAATTAAATACATGTTGCATTAAATTAGAAAAATTGATAATTATAGGACCCATTTCAATAAAAGTGCAAAGTTATGGGACAATATTTTGATTAGTTCCCATATTTTTTTTGATCGGACAAAGTTAGTTGTTAGTAGTTAGTACACCAAGCACCCAAACACTCTACATATTCACCAAGCCACCTTATAACTCCCATACTCCAATTCATTCCCAAAGGGAATCGAACCTGGGTCTCCCACTCAATTGAGGAGCCCAGTGGCCAGGTGGGTTAGCCCACCTGGATAATTTAGTTCCCATATATATGGTGCATTAGTTTGTGATTCTATTTGGATCGATAATTTTGTTCTTTTTTAACGATTATGAGATTTGAATAATAGTATTTATTTATCTTCTATAATCAACTGTATATATGGATCCACATATATCCATATATATTCACTACAAAATAATGTTGATTTAACGAGGGAATTTAAAGAGAAAAAAATAATTCTCGTTAGTTACCGAGGGTTTTAATGAGGGTATAAATTAACGAGGGTAAAATATTCCCGAGGGTGGTCCCCCTCGGCCAGATGGACCTGACAGGTTCGCGAGGGCATGTCCCCCTCGGAAAATTGTTGATTGAAATTAAGGAGGGTGAGACAACCCTTGGTAAAGTTGTCAATTGTTTTACGAGGGATATTGCCCTCGTCAAATTCAAGCGCCCAAATACACACTCAACACCCAACAACTCATTTATGCTAACACCTCAACACCCACCAACTCATTTCTGCTAACAACTCAAAACCAAATACACACGACCCATCTCCCATTACAAAATCCATCTCCCATTAGAAAACCCATCTCAAATAATTGATAGAAATGAAAAATAAAAAAAGCTCAACAGCGAATAATTCAAGATTAAATCTCCATGTCCGGCTACCGCCTCCACCGTAGCTCTCGAGTATTGTACTACTATGTAATTGTAGTTCGTCAATGCTGTTTTTGCCAGATCTGTAGGTCGAAGGAGATTTCCTTTTCTGAGGCGGCGGCGGTGGTTATCGGGGTGGAGAACGCCGCCGATGCGGTGGCGAAGGAGGCGGAGTGGGAGAGAGAATGGACGGAGTTGGCGGCGGCGTTAGTAGTTGTGGTCGACGAAGGAAGAACCAGAGGTTTTGAAATGGGATGGATTAGTGAATATGAATGGACGAAGGAAAATTTAATTTGGAAATTAATTAGTGAATTAAAATGAATTAATGCGGAGGTTTTGGCAAAATTATTTTTGCCGACTTTGGCGAGGGCCCAGGCGAGGGCAGGTGCGTCAGATTTGGCGAGGGTCTGACTGCCCTCGTTAATTCTGACACAATGTCATCTCTCGTTAAATCCCTCGTTATTTGACGAGGGACCATTTTTTCCCTCATTAATTGGTTAGCGACGATCATTTTAAAAATATATTTTTTTCCTCGTTAAAACCCTTCCTAAACAGTATTCCCTCTTTAAAACCCTATTTAAAATCCTTTTTAAATTGCCTCTATTTTGTGGTGATTCCTTCAGAAATCTCTATATATATATAAATCCGTAGACAACCTTGATCAACTTAAAAATTGACTGTGAAGTCTCGTAACCATTAAATTACCTAATAACAATAATTTAGTGCTAATTAATCATATATCATGCAATACGCAACAAGAAGGCCTCCACCTGACTGTGACGACTGTTGGGCTTGAGCCCATTTCGGTTTAGGCCTTTTTGGCCCAAGTCATGTGGCCCTCCCACCTTTAAACCCTACGTGTGTTGGAAGCTTCCTTATATACATTTCTTCTCCTTCTTTGTAAATCTGGGACGTTAAACTGAGATTGAGAGAGTGAGACAAAGAGTGAGAAATGCTACCGATACTTAGTGGATCTTTGAGCCTTCCCTCTTACACCGTTCATTCAGTCTCCGACAATCAGGAAACCTGAGCCCGTGTCCCTCGGTGTGCATAATAGGAGCAAGAAGAAGACCCAACAGTGGCATCAGAGCCAGTTGGAGGTCCGCTCGTTGCCGCCGTTCGCCGCCGCTCCGGGTTGCGAATCGCATCCATCGCATTAACGTGGAGATCCATTCCTGAATTTCCGGATTATCTTTGAAAAGTATGCTTTTTACTTTGTATAATCGCCGTTATTTCCTTGAAAATTGTTTATCCCATAATATGATTGAATGTTATATATATTTCTTTACCTAGATGGAAAATGCCCAATAATTAAATGCGCCATTCCCCGAATTTAATGCGACCCCCCCAAGATTAAATTAATCCTTTGCTATAAGAACTACATCCACGACCTAGATGGAAATTATGAACAACATTTAATCTTAAGTTGAGGTGTAAAGGCACCGGTTTGTCTTGACCAAGAGATTACCGTGTACTGATTAGTGGGAGGATAAATTCAATATAAATATTCAAAGAGGAAGAGTGAGGTAAGTTTTTGTTTTTTTTTTTTTTTTATTTATTTCCTTTATTTTTTATTTACGGTTCTTTTCTTATTATTTGTCTAGCTAACTTGTCTCTTTATCATTTTTTGGGTTTGACAAATTGTGTTTAAGAAAAAGATTTTTACGAAATATTTGATTTATTTTTCTAATTTAAACAAAAATGGGAGATTTAAGTGGTAAGGTTCAACGTTTGCTTGACCCTTGGAATACTTAATTTTATGTTTGTTTAGCGTATTGAGAGATCTGTTGGTCCCTTAATTCTCTAAAGGCCCCTGAGTCTCACACGTGTATGGGGGACTACACGTTTGAAAATAAATATTGTTTTTAAAACTTTTCTTTCGAGGTCGGATGGGTTTTCGGAATTTTGTTATTCGATAATTTTGCCCCGAGAAGCACGGAATGCCCCGAAATTCAAAGTCTCAAAATTTTGACAATGATCCCGAAGATTTTTTTGTTTTTTTGAAGAACCGTCCTTTGATTAACTTTTCTTGAAAAGATATTATGGAAGATATGTATTTCTTGATACGTCAGAACTGAAGTTTATCGATCCCTAATAGATCCCGAGGAGCTTGGATCGGATAATTATCTTACTTAACCCTCGGTATATATGAGTTAGTTCAATTTGGTAACTATCTCGTTCTTTTTTCTCAAGTTCTGTGGAATGGTTGGCCCCCAAGTTTATACTTTTTTTTTGAAATGTTTCTTTGAAGAATCTTCCCTTCGATAAAACAAAAAATGATTAAGGCCGTGGATCAATTTGATGCAAAAATTCAATTGGATTGGTTCCAATGAATATCGCCGAGAAAATATGCTTTTCAAAGTGAAAAACATGCAATGTATCCTTCCACGGAATGCAAAGATGTAAAGCAAACAACACAATTATAGTGGTTCGGATTCAGACTTTTGTCGTGGCTCCTACGTCCACTCTCTCGATCTTCGGAGAAATTCCTTAACCAACTCCCTAAAGCTTTCAGGCTAACTCACTCGTAGCTAACTCACTTTTCTACCTTGAGTTTTAGGCGAGGTAACTCACTTTTTTTCTTTATTTATTTCCTTTATTTTTTATTTACTAACTCAAACACACACAAGTGTTCAGACTACCACAAGTAGCTTACTAACTTCTTCTCTAGAGTTTTCTGGCTAACTCACTGTAGCTTACTAACTATTTACAACTCTAACTCACCAACAAATCACACACAAACTACCTTAACAAAAGGGTTTGGGTTTTGGGTTGGTTTCCAACTAGGGTGAGATATCCTTTACAATAAGAACAGATGTAAAGACTAGGATATCTCTTCTAAGCTTTGGATATATCTATCAATCTAGGCTTAGAATAGTGAGCTCTCTCAAATGTGAAACACTTGGGAAATTCTAGGTTTTTCGAGTGCTTCAATTTGCAATAATACGAATGAGCTCTTGAGTTGCTTTGAAATTTCCCCGTGGCCTCTCAATATAGAAGGTCACTGGTATTTATAGCCAACCTTCACCAAGGTCACTCTTGAAAAACTATCCGTTGGAGGTGATAGTATCAAGGGTTTCCTCTTCGGGTGTTTGATGAACGGCTATATTTAGGGTTTGAACACTCCCTTGCATGTTTTAGGAAATATGCAAATCATGTAGCCAATCACCAATTTTTGCGATTCTAACTTAGTACTCTTTTGACATGATTCGAGTGGTCCCACAAACGCTTTCGGTTTTCGGTTGGTTTCAACACAGTGTTGTCTTCCTCCGATTGGTTCTTGTTTTATCTATCAATGAATGTAGACAAACAAAACGGCTCTTTTTTGGTCAATCTCTCGAATGAGATAACTTTGAAACAACACTTAGACTTAGTTCCTTTTGTCGGAGGACTAGAATGTTTTTTGGGCAATATCTACTTTTCTGAACATGTGCGTTTTTCTTAGTTTTGTAGTCTTCAGATAGATATTATTCAGTGCCTCTGAACATTCAGGTTATACTGAGTATTCAGTATCTTCATCGAGTCTTTTTTGGTAACTCTCTGGGTCTTCAAAGACATCTTTTGGTCAAGTCTTGATGTCTTGAATTGACATCTTGAGTCTTGATTTTTGTAGTCTTCTCGGTGACATCTTGAGTCTTCAACATGTCTTGATGACATATCTTCTGGAGTCTTGATCTTGCTCGGTGACATATCTTGAGTCTTGATCCCATCTCGAGTCTTCATTCCTTCAAGATCTTGATATCTTTCCTAAACATTTGGTTCTTTAGTTTTACCGATTCTTGATTCTTGATTCTTCAGTTCTCAGTACCTTCTGAGTTCTTCAGTAACTTTAAGATCTAACCTGATCTATATCTGCTGATTATACATGGTGCAGATAACTTCCTGAACAATCTATCTTTGAAACCCGATCTATCAAGATTATCCTGAACATGTCATACTCAGGGGTTTTGGATCTAATCAAAACTTCTTTATTAAATTCATCTCCCAACAAGACCCTTACCTAGGGTCTCGCTTTGGTAAATTGGCTTTATCCTCTCATTTACAATTTTTTGATGAGATAGGCAAAATCGCGGTTTTAGGTTGGGAATTATGTCTTGTAGTTTTAGGTTTGTAAACTTGAAATCTATTTGCTTGTTTTCTCTCCTTGTTATGTGGTCTTGATGTTCTTGTGACCTGTGGTAGTGCCTGCTTCCGCTTGCTACTTGCTGTTTTTATGCATCTTTGTGTGTGTAGTGTGAGTTTGTCTTTGCCCAAGTGTGTTCAAAGCTTTGTAAACCAAATGGCTACAACAACTACTTCATTTTTGTTGGCCCCTTTTAATGGTAAAGGTGATTTCAGTATATGGAAACAGAAAATGAAATGCATCTTGATCCAACAACGTGTTTACAAAGCCATTGATCACTCTTATCTTTTTATCGAAACCGAGGACAAGAAAATTGAAATGAATGAGTTTGCTTTTATCTTCAATCATCTTGAATTTGTCTCGATTACGTGTTAAGAAAGGTTGGAATTATGGATTCTCGAAAAGAACTTTGGGAAAAAGTTGGAAGAATTATACACTGAAAATTCTTTGCCTAGTAAATTACTTTTGCTTGAGAAGTTTTTCCGGTTTAAACTTGATTTGCACAAAGATATTGATGAAAATCTTGATGTTTTTACTAAACTTGTTCAAGATATTAAGCAAACGGGTGATAAACACATTGATGACTATACTCCTATTGTGCTATTAAATGCTATACCTGATACTTATAATGATGTCAAGTCAGCTATTAAGTATGGGAGGGATAATGTCACTCTTGAAACTGTGGTTAATGGTCTTCAGAGTAAGGAGCATGATTTAAAACACAATGGGAAGGGTAGTAAAAATTCTGAATTAGTTATGCATGTTAGGGGAAGGTCTTCCAGTAGATCTCACAACAAGAAACATGATAATCAGAATAATGATGGAAAAAAGAAGTCTAATGGAAATCATATGTCTAAGTCTAGGAATAGAAAGTGCTATAATTGTGGTGAATCTGGTCACTATTACAAACCAAAATGTCAATTTTTCCCAACAATTTCTTTAACAATCTGGCATATCAAGACATGTAAAAAGATAATGAGATATTATCTTTGAGCATAAAGATAAAATTTTCATTGATGTAGGATAAGAGTTACAGATTACAATGAAAATAAAAAATAAAACAGAAGAACATAGTCTTCAGTCTTCTTCCACTTCATCCTCTGGTACTTCCAGATTGAACATCCCGTAGTATCTCTACTTCAGTTCATCTCTTGCCTTGATGATTTCAGGGTTGTTTCCTGTTAGGCCTAGCTGGATGGCACACTGGGCTATTTCTTGAGAAATGGCTGCCTCATTTACATAGCCATTCTCAAACCTAGGAGCTGGGTACATGTATGGACCAGGAGCAATTATCTGAGTGTTTCCTTCATCTGCCATGTTGATCCAACTTTGCAGGTACTTAGGATAGAAAGTCAGTAAGTACTCAATGAAGGCTTCATTCTTATCCGAGCTGCTCCCCCTCCATTCTCTCAGAATCTCATAATAGAACCAGAAGGTTCTCTTGATCTCTTCCCATGCATCATTGAACTGTATAGGCATCCACTTGTCAATGTGCAGCCACTTCTGAGTCTTTTTTGTACCTCTCCTTTTGCTTAGAAACTTTTTGAATCCACCTCTTCTTTTCTGTTCTTCTTCTTTCTTCTTTCTGATCAGAGGAGCACCCCGAATCTTTGAGCAACAGTTCTTTTTCTCCTTTTCAACCTGCAGGGCCTTCAGAGTCTTCTTGGTATCAAAAGTCTCTGGTTGAGTTTTAGTTTCCTTTTCTGGTCCTTCATCTGATTCTTCAAAATCCATGATCGAACCTCTCGAGTAGGTTTAACTACCTTTTGCTCTTTTTTTCTTTTTTCGGTTTTCAACAAAGGCAACATGCTTTTCTCTTTTCCAGTGCAGGCTTTTCTTCTTCTTCGCCTTTGCTTGTTTCAACCATCCTTCTATCACTCAATTTTTCAGTAATTACTTCCTGAATGGTTTGCTCAGATGTTTGAGTGAAGATAGGTTTCTCAGCTTCTTTGAACTTTAGTTTCTCAGTGGCTTCAATCTCTCTTAAGGCATCCATAATTTTCTTTCCTTCAGCTTCTTTTTGAGCCTTTCTCTCCAAGGTTTGTGCCAACAACTCACTTAATTTGCCACCACGCCTTTCCCCCTTTTTGGCACCATACCTTGGGGAGTAGTTAGTCGATCTTGAAGATCCATATAGTATTGCTCCTTGCTCATATCAAGCGACTTCTCCTGCTAACCCATCGATCATGCTCATCTTCTAGCCTTATCATGTAATTCTTGGCCATTGAGAACTCATCCGAAAGAGGAGCAAACTGCTTTGAGAAGACATTATGCATCATCTCTGTCATCTTGGTCATGAGCAGAGAGCCCATTTCCTCAACAGCTGTTTTGATCATCAGATCATTCTTCTCAACCAGCTTGGCTTCAAGATAGGCAGTTATTTCTTGATACATCTGCTTCATGTTGACATTAAGCTCTGTATGTACTCCATCAAATGTAGCTAATTTACCTGATAGAGTTGTTTGAAGCGTATCAGATGATGAACTCAGGTTCTCCATTTTCTGATTTTGAGCAGCCAGGACTAACTCCATCTGAGTCATCTTGTCTGTGAGAATTGTTTGCAGCATGCTTGATGAAGAGCTTAGATTCTCAATCTTTTGAGATTGACTTGCCAGTATCTCTTCCATCCTTGGCTCTATCTTCTTTAACTCATCCAGGATTGGTGTGAGATCAACCACTGGAGTTTGTATAACATTTTCCAACTGAGCTGGGTGCTCCAACTGAGCCTCAGTCTGCATAACATAAACATCAGATTTAAAGCTAGGTACTTCAGTAACTTTGGCATAATGTATAACAGTGCCAAAAGGTACCTGAAGAGTACTAACTTCAGTCTGAGGTTGTCTGATATCGATTGATTCAAAGACGATGATCTCACCATCGATCTCGACTTCCTTTTCTTTCTCAGCATCGGTCTGAGGTTCCTTCTACCCCTCAGATTTCTTTTCTGCATCATCTCCCTTATCCTTATCTTTGTTTTGATCATGAGAGCTGGAAGCATCTACTCCTTCAGTAGCTTTCTTTTCAGCTAGCTTCTTTTTCACCAGATCATCGAATCGCTACTTTTCATTCTCGAGCTTTGTCTTTTGGAAGCTTTGAGAATTGATCCCGAGCAATTGCCTCGAAGATTCCACCACTCTTTTCCTCTCAGATGAAGTAATGTTCAAAGATCTCCTAGAGTGTTTGATTCTGAATATACACCGTCATTCTCGAAAGCTCGAAGAACATATCCTCAAGGTCGATAGACATTATTTCGTGGTATCTATCCAAGATGAACTGTTCCCCTTTAGCCATTCCGGTCTCTTCGCTTCTTCTCCTTCTTCAATATTGGGCTTTCAGAGCATTAGGTTCAGAGTGTATGAGTTCCGAGTGATGGATCTAGAAATGGTTCATTTAGAAAGTCAAGATCCAAGTTCAAGAATTCACGAGGTTCGGGGCCGATCCGAGTCTGAATAGATCTTTCTTCAGTAGGGATTTGAGGTCCCTTGAAGATTTCCTGAGAGATTTTATCTGAGCTCAGAGAAGTTTCGAGTACCTTAGAGAAAACTTGTTCCTCAGTTTCTTGCTCCTGCACATTTGTCACCACCTGAGCAAGAACCTGAAGTGGAGATTTCAACCTTTGCTGGCCTTTAGGTTGAGATTCTTCAGTTTCACTGGTCTCCTTCTCAGCAATAGTTTGAAGTGTTGGGATTATACTGGAAAGTATGCTCTTACTTTGTATAATCAAAACTGAATTTCAGACTTATTTACTGAAATAAATTGTTTATCACTGATGCGTTAAATATTATCGAATGTTACATATATTTACTGCATAACTGTTCAATAAATAGTACGTGTTACATTGTAGTTAATTTAGTGATACACGATCACAGAAGATTAAATGAACAGTCCCTTATAACCAAAAGTATACCATTCACGACCTAGATGGAAATGAACAATCCATCGTGAAAGGTTGAAGTGTAACGCTCAGATTGGCTTGTCTTGACCAAAGAGATTACACTAGTGCATGTCTATTGCACTGAAGAGGACCTACAGGAGGACAAATTCTTCAGAACTGAACTAGGAAGAATTAGACCTCAGTGGTTCATTATTTCTTAATCTTCGTCCCTTAAATAGGATCACGTGTGGTTAGTAAGTATTGCTTTGACTTATTACGGGTAGAGAATCAACGAGATTCAATACTTTATATCTTGGGCAATATTATTGGTCACATGTGTAGCTAAGATTTAATACGAAGAAATTGTGTGCAAGTACACTTGTTGATTTTGCCCCTTGGGAGGTTCATAAGTTTTATCATACCAAATCTTGCAAGTGGAACTAGTTTCCGGTATGAGTAATAATGTTGAACCGTTCCTTTACCAAGGATAAAAAGATATTAATTAATGGAAAGCTATTTGTTGGTTCCGGTGCAAACGAGTCTTACAAGTGTATGGGGGGGGGA
The DNA here is from genome assembly GCA_037126765.1 of Stenogyne calaminthoides. NCBI lineage: Eukaryota > Viridiplantae > Streptophyta > Magnoliopsida > Lamiales > Lamiaceae > Stenogyne > Stenogyne calaminthoides. Next base: position 25,123,937 of record JBBCBC010000032.1, read on the forward strand.
ATACACGTGTTCAGTGATTTTAAAACTTTTTCTTCACTGAGGTCAGATTGGGTCAGGTTGTCCTGATGATTTGGTCCTGAGAAGCACAAATCGCCTCGAGCCAAAGTCTACCCGAGATGCGGTGATCTGAAGCCGCTTTCGAAACCTCGATAATCCCAACCGAGCTCGAAGTTTTTCAGAGATACTGAGTTGCTTGAATAGCTACTCAGATGTGCAGAATGGTTGGCCCTAAGTTTATACTCGTTTTTATGCTTTGCTGAAAACCTTCCTTTTAATGGAATAGTGATTAGGCTGTGATTCAGTTAGATGCAACTTCAGTAGATTGGTTCCAACTGAATATCAGTGAAAATATGCTTTCAGTTAAAGTAATGCAACAGTTAATAAAAGCAATACAGAAAGCAAATAACAAAAGAAGTTATAGTGGTTCGTAGACTCAAGCTTCTACGCCCACTCTCTCCGATCTCTTGGAGAGAAATTCCTTAATCACCTCCTAAGGTTTTCTCGACTACCTCTCGTAGTTTACTAACCTTTCTATTTTGAGCTTTCGACTACCTCACATAGTTTACTTACTCAAACACACACAAGCTTTCACTATCCAAGATAGTTTACTCACTTTCTTCTAGAGTTTTCTGACTACCTCAATGTAGTTTACTAACTCTTTACAACTCCAACTCACCAACAATCACACTCAAACTACCTTACAAAGGGTTTGGGGTTTCTTGGTTGGTTTCCAACTAGGATGAGATATCCTTTACAATTAAGAACAATGCAAAGGCTAGGATATCTCTACTAAGCTTTGGATATATCTTATCAAGCTAGGCTTAGTGAATGAGCTCTCTTCGATATAAAGTACTTGGGAAATTCTTGGGTTTTCGAGTGCTTCAACTTGCAATAATAAGTTTGAGCTCTTGAGTTGCTTACAAATTTCCCGTAACCTTCAATGTAGATGGTCACAAGTATTTATAGGCATACACCAAGGCCACTCTTGAAAAACTATCCGTTGGAAAAGATAGCTTCATGAGTTTCCTCTTATGGTGTGTGATGAACGACTATATTTAGGGTTTGAAACTCCCTAGCATGTTTTAGGCAATCTGTTTTTCATGCAAAGGTTCACCACTTTTTGCGATGCGGAACATAGTACTACTACTACATGCTTCAAAGGACTGTCGCTTTCGATTGGTCGATGAAATCGATCTTTGTCTTCTTCTAATTGGCTGTTGTCTTCAGTTAAATGTAGACAATCATAACGGCTCTTTTTTGGTCAATATCTCTGAGTGATATAACCTTAACAACACTTAGTTTTAGTTCCTTTTGCCTGCATGAGAATGTCTTGGGCAATATCTATTTTTCCGAGTAATCGCATTTTTCTCAGTATTGTATCCTTTAGATAGATATTTTCAGTGCCTCGGAACATTCGGTTTATCTTTGTATTCAAGACATTACCGAAGTCTTGATAATTACTATGTCTTGATATCCTTTGTCTTGATCTTGGTCTTACGTGTCTTTAGAGTCTTCTGAGTCTTCACAGATATCTTGACGATATCTTGATTAATCGAGTCTTGATTTCTCGAAGTTTCTGCCCACCAGTCTTGATTTCTCGATTTAAAACTGAGTATTTAGTTTCTCAGTTTCACACTGAGTCTTCAGTTTCTCAGTTTCATACTGAAACTTCAGAACCTTTAGTTTCATATTGAAACTTCAGAACCTTTAGTTTCATACCGAAACTTCAGTTTCTTCAGAAACTTACTGAGTCTTCAGAATCTTCAGAATCTAACCTGATCTATATCTGCTGACTATACACGGTGCATATAATATCCTGAACACTCTAAAACTGAATCCTGACTCATCTATCAAGATTATCCTGAACATGTCATACTCAGGGGTTTTGGGATCTAATCAAAATCTTCTTTATTAAATTCATCTCCCAACAATTTCCCCCTTTTTGATGATGCCAAAACCATCTTGTTACAAATATACTTAACCTATACTCAGGTTTCAGTTTTTCCTATTACAAGATTGGTATATCTCCAAACAATTTTCACAATCAATCTCCCAACAATTTCTCGACAATTCTCCCAACAATTTCACAACACATCATAAGGCATATCAAAAGTAAAGACATGTAAAAAGATAATGAGATATTATCTTTGAGCATAAAAGATAAAGTTCCATTGATGTATGATAGAAAGTTACAGCTTACAATGAACTTATCAGAAAACAAAACAAAAAGATAAAGAAATTACAAGAGTCTTCAGTCTTGATTCTTCAGTCTTCTTTTGATCTTCAGCTCTGGCTCTTCAGTTCTCTTCTTCCACCTCATCCGCAGGCACTTCAAGGTTAAACATCCCATAATACCTCTTTTTTAGCGCATCTCTTTCCTTGATGATATCAGGATTGTTACTTGTCAGGCCTAACTGGATGGCGTATTGAGCAATCTCCTGAGAAATGGCTGTTTCATTTACCAAGCCATTCTCCAGCCTAGGAGGAGGGTAAGTGTATGGACCAGGGGCTGTGGTCTGAACTTTTCCTTCATCCGCAAGATTTATCCAGCTTTGTAAGTACTTTGGATAGAAGGTCAGCAGATAGTCAATGAAAGCCTCATTAGGATCTGAGCTCTCCCCTCTCCATTCTTTTAGCACATCGTAGTAAAACCAGAAGGTTCTTTAATCTCTTCCCATGCATCATTGAACTGGATTGGCATCCACTTGTCAATGTGCGGCCACTTCTATGCTTTGGCAGTCCCTCTCCTCTTGCTTGTGAACTTCTTAAAACCACTTCTTCGCCTCTGCTCTTCTTCCTTCTTTTTCCTTATCAAGGGTACTCGAAAATGTATGTTTTTTTTGGCTTGCTCGACTTGAAGTGATCTCAGAGCTCTTCTCATATTGAAGACTTCTTTTTGTGGCTCTTCCTCAGACTCTTCCAATTCCATTATCAACTTCCTCTGAGTTGGCTTAGAAGCCTTAGCTCTTTTTCCCCCAGGTTCAACAAATGTGTTGGGAGATGAATTTAATAAATATATATGATTTTGATTAAGATCCCAAAACCCCTAAGTATGACATGTTCAGAATGATCTTGATAGTTGAGTCAGGATTTAGTTTTAGAGTACTCAGGATGTTATCTGCAAAATGTATAGTCAAGAAATATAGTTTTAGATAGGTTCAAGACTCAAGAACTCAAGATATGTTTCAAGTATCCGAAGTTTCAGGATGAAACTGAGATATCAAGACTCGAAGATGATAATCGAAAAATCAAGACTCAAGATTTAAGACTCAAGAGACATCACCAAGATAAACTACAAAGATTCGGAAGACCACAAGATTCGTAAGACCTCAAGACTCGTAAGACTCTCAAGACACAAGATCAAGACCGAGAATCAAGATCAAGAATATCAAGGCACAAGAATTATCAAGACTTCGATAATGTACCGAAAAGCTCAAGATGAACCTGAATGTTCCGAGGCACTGAAAAAAATCTATCCGGGATGCAATAATCGGTAAGATCGCGATTCCTTAGAAAGTTAGATATTGCCAAAACATTCAAATGAAGACAAAAGGAACTAAGTCAGAAGTGTTGTTAAGGTTATATCAAACTCAGAGTTTGTAACCAAAAGAGCCGTTGAAGGTGTCTACCTTTAACTGAAGACAAAAGTCAAAAAGAGGAAGACGACATTTGTACCATCTTATACTGACATCGACAAAGGATGTGTCAAAAAAAAGATGTCAGATGTACAAAAGTTCCAGACTGCAAAAAGGTGAAGATCGGCTACATGAAAGGCTATTGCCTAAAACATGTTAGGGAGTTTCAAACCCTAAATATAGCCGTTTCACACACCACAAGAGGAAACTCACGAAGCTATCTCTCCAACGGATAGTTTTCAAAAGTGACCTTGGTTTATGCCTATAAATACTGGTGACCCTCTACATTGTAAGGTTACGGGAAATTTATACGCAACTCAAGAGCTCAAACTTATTCTTGCAAAAGTTAAAGCACTCGAAAAACTTAGAATTTCCCAAGTGCTTCGATATTGAAGAGAGCTCACTATACTAAGCCTAGCTTGATAAGAATTATCCAAAGCTTAGTCGAGATATCCTAACCCTTTGCATTGTGCTTTATTGTAAAGGATATCTCATCCTAGTTGGAAACCAACCGAGAAACCCCAAACCCTTGAGAAGGTAGTTGGAGTGTGTTTGTTGGTGAGAAGAGTTAGTAAACTACACGGAGTAGTCAGAAAACTCTAGAGGAGAAGTTAGTAAGCTCTGTGGGTAGTCCGAAAGCTTGTTTGTGTTTGAGTAAGTAAACTACGGAGGTAGTCGTAAAGCTCAAGGTCGGGTTGAGTAAGTAAACTACGTGGAGTAGTCGAAAAACTTCGTAATTTGAGTTGAGTAAGTAAACTACGAGGTAGTCGAAAAGCCTCGAAGTTGATAGTGAATTTCTCTCAAAGAGTCGGGGAGAGTGGATGTAGGAGCTTGAGTCTCCGAACCACTATAATTCTTTGTGTTCTTTATTGCTTTCCTTATCCGTGGCTTAACCAAGTTGCATTGACTTAATTTTGAAAGCATACTTTTCAGCGATATTCGGTTGGAATCAATCCAATCGAAGTTGCATAAGTGAATCACGGCCTAATCACTATTTCATAAAGGAAGGTTTTCAAAGAAAGCTTAAAACGAGTATAAACTAAGGGCCAACTATTCCGACGAATGAGTAGCTAGAACAGATAGTTACGAACCCAACTCTCATCCGAGGATTCATAAGTTAGTTATCGATCCAAGCAACTCGTGATCTCTCGACACTCGTGACCGCGAGTTGAGATTATCCGAGGTATCCGAAAGCGCCTCGGGATCACTGCCTCGAAGAGACTTTGACTCGAGAGCGATTTGTGCTTCTCGAACCTAATCTTCGTGATTATCGACCCAAGTAAGACCTCCTCAAGAAAAAGTTTTAAAAACACCGAACACGTGTATTCCCCCATACACGTGTAAGACTCGTTTGCACCCGACCAACAAGTGGTATCGAGCGGTGGTTCAACTTGACCACTACTTGTGTTGACCAAAGTTTTATTTTTCAAAAATACTTGTGGTCTATCCGAATCGATCTTATTTGTCAAATTTTTTTTTCAAAAGATCGAAAAAATGTCTTCTAAAAAACTTCCCATGTTCTCAATTGGAGAACTATGATCTATGGAGATCGAGAATGCAGCTCATCTCAGATTCCAAGCATGAGCGTATGTGGAAAGTGGTCTCTCAAGGACCATTCCAATTTACTGATGAGTGAATCCTGAGGAATGTAAGATGAGAGAATTGATCCTAGAGCAGAATTTCCTAAGTCCGATGACCAACCGACTCTGAGGAGAGAAAGTTAGTCAATCTAGACTACATTGCAAAAGACACACTATATAAAGACAATTGATGATGGTGTGATGGGAATGATCTCACCGTAATATCTTTAAAAGAGATTTGGGATACACTAGTGTTATGTGCCAAGGCACAAATCATATAAAAGAAAACAAACTTTCAAAGGCAATTGGAAAGTTTGATAGTTTTGAAATGGATGATGGTGAATCAATAGACAAATTGGAAGTCGATTCACTAAAGATCATGAATGATCTAAATGCACTTGGAAAGAAATACCCACAGAGAGAAGTCGCATTGAAAATTCTTATAGTCCCGCTCTAAGAAATGAGATATTCATGCAAAGGGTGATTGAAAACACCAAGAATATTAATTCAATGCCTTACCAACAAGTCTTCTCGAAATTTGAAAGCCTATGAATTTGTAATTGATAAGAAATCCAAAAAGGCCGATGAAGAAAGATGATTCTTCATCGAGTAAGAATGTGGCTTTAAAAGCCAAAGATAAAACCTCAGAAACTAGAGAGTCTCGAGAACCCCATGCCAAAAAATCGATGAGCTTGAGGAAAAGCTAAAGACCGATGGCAAGAAGGTTTGATAGACTCAATAGTAGATTTGGAAAATACAAAAAACTATTACAGAACCACAGTGTACGAAGAAACCCGAGGACATATCAACCGAGAAGAAGAAAGACTCGAAGTCAAGGATCTTCATCCAAGAGAAAGGACTCCAAGTCCAAAGAAGAAAATGATCGGGATGATGATGCCAACATATGCTATAATTTCCAGAAGTAAGGTCACTTCCAGTATGATTGTCCAGATTTGAGTGCTAAGGAGAGAAGAGAAAGGCAAGCTAAAAGAGACCAGAAGTTCTCAAGCAAAAAGGCCATGGTAGCGGAAGAAGAAAACTCGAGGAGGGATCTAGCTCTTCAGATGAGATATTCTCGAGACAAATGAAAGTGATGACATCCGGTCGATGGCCATTGAGGAGGTAAACTCTTCTTTCTCTCGTTGTTGCTCCTACACTAGCACAAGAGTTTTCAAGTTCCACTGAAAACAATCATTTTGACTTGATGGATTCTTTTGAGAATGTGATGAAGGACTATCTTTGCTTTTGCAAGGACTGCTAAATTGAACTCAAGAGCAGAATAAGGAACCGAAAATTGAAAATCTAAAATGGAAAGACTCTAGCAATATTGAATCACTTCTCAATTAATGGAGCTATTGATGAACTGGATGTTCTCAAAGTACAACTCTCGAGAAAGAGAAGTTGATAATGTCCCTAACCGAAAAGCTAGAAAATCCATCAAGAAATTTAGCTAATCGAATCGAGTTCAATGACCTCTCGAGAAGCATAAAACTCTACAGAATCGTGAGGATAGTGCACGTAAGAAGTTAACTCTATTGAATAATGCATCTAATGTGATAGATGAAATTCGAGTTACCAGAGATCCGTGACTATAAAAATCTGGATTGGGATACATTCCGGGGGAACCTCACAAGGTCATCTAAATGTTTGCGTCAAGTAGCAAGAAGACTATCTTTGTAAAACCAAAGGCACCTACACTTCAAACTGAAGTAATGCCCAAGGTTGTAGACAAGGAAAAAGGACCTATGGTCTCAAAAAAAACCAAATGATCGTTAGAAAGCCCAAACCTCGGTAAAGGCTAGAAAACCCGAGCGGCCGATTGGAAAGTTTCGAACAAAGTACTTCAAAAGCCTCAGTTAAGAATGCAAACTGAAAAGGCTCCACATTCGAACCATCGAGGAATCCTCGGATGAGAAACACTCAAAGAGAGACATTCTCAATCAAGAGACCAAGTCCTCGAGATCTTTGAAAGACCCAGATTTCAAAGATGCATAACCCGAACCCCACTTGCCTAAGGGTAAAGGTTATCTCAACTGAAATCATCAAAGATTTAGACCGGTCGCACAAAAGCCTAAGCATCTGAATAGAAGGCCTGAACCAAAGAAGAATTCAAAAGCCCATGTTCATGCTAAAGCTAGCACACATATACAGAAAACTGCTAAGGCACCCAGAGTAGTGGATGTATATGTTGATGTTTATGGAAGACAAATTAGCCACTCTAAAGTGATTAGAGTTGTCAGGCAGATTTGGATTCCGAAAGGTACAGCTAACCTCGTAGGACCCTACACAAATTGGGTACCTAAGAATTGATCTATTTTTCAGGAGGAAAACAAGGGCACTAAGCTGATGAAAGATCACATGGCACTGATGAGCAGAGATGAAAAAGCTCCTGATGTATGGTATCTTGACAGTGGATGCTCAAGACATATGACAGGATTCAAGAAGATGCTCAGTGACTATGTTGAACAAAGAGGCCCACAGATCACTTTTGGAGATAACTCCAAGGGACAGACTGAAGGATATGGAACTTTGGAAATCGACTCAGTTCATATCCATGGTGTTTCATATGTATCTGGATTGAAGCATAACTTGCTGTCAATTAGCCAATTCTGTGATAAGGGTTTCAATGTTGAGTTCTCCAAGAACTTATGTTTTGTGAAAGATGATACATCACGAAAAAGTATTCTCGATGGGGTACAAAAAAGGGAATGTGTATCTTGTCGATTGAGTTCAACTCCTAAAGATACATGTTTAGTTGCTAAAAGTTCCACGATACCCAAATTGGTTATGGCATAAAAGAATGAATCACCTAAATTTCAAAACCCCTGAACAAGCTTGCAAGATTAGCTCTTGTGAGAGGGTTGCCTAATGAAGTGTTCAAGAAGGAACACATTTGTGATGCGTGCGAAAAGGAAAAAAACAAGTTAAAGCATCTTTTAAAAGCAAAGTTGAAGTTTCTCTTTGAAAGAATATTTGATTATTGCATATGGATCTCTTTGGTCCTATAACACCGTGAGCACTAATGGCGAAAATACACACTAGTAGTAATGATGACTACTCAAGATATACTTGGGTCATATTCTTACTCAGTAAGAAAGAGACTCAGATAAAGCTGCCAGAGTTACTAAAAAGGCTCAGTATTGAGAAAAATCTGAGTGTGGTCAAAATCAGATCTGACAAAGGAACTGAGTTTATAAATCATATCATATCGATTATTGTGCAGAAATGGAATTTTACATGAAACATCACCGCAAGGACCCCTCAACAAAACGGTGTTCTTGAGAGAGAAGGAACGAACTCGAAAGAAAGTTCGTCTAAGGACAATGATAAATGAAGTCGATATTCCTAAAAGATTTTGGGTCAAGTCAACACCGCATGCTACTCTCAGAATAGATCCATGCTGACCAAGAGTCAAGGCAAAACACCCTATGAGCTTTGGAATGAAAGGAAGCCTCTTGTTTCTTTCTTTCGTGTGTTTGGTTGCAAGTGTTTCATACACAATAATGGTAAAGATCAGTTGAAAACATTTGATAGTAAAGTTCGATGAAGGAATATTCTTAGGATATTCTCAAGTCAAGAAAAGCTTCGAGTTTACAACCTAGGACTCTTTATTGTGGAGGAAACACCTCATGTTGTTTTTGATGAATCTACTTGTGTTCGGAAGAAACAGAACATGATCTTGAGATGAACCCGACTAAAGAGGATCACCAGATTAACCACAAAACGAAAGATAAATCATCCAATTGAACTCGAAAAGAAGAAGTCACTCACTATCTATGATTGGAGTGACTCGGACTCGAATAAAGAAGTTCAGATGGAAATCGGGATGGTGAGACTCGGAAAACCAACACTTCCAAAGGTGACCAATCCGAACAGACACCGATTCGGACTCGGTATGTGATGCCAATGAAGATGTGGTCACAAACCGAGGCAAATTCTAATCTATCAACCAAAGGGGAACAAATGTCTCGACAATGTTCAATAGAATTTCCCCTGAGGAAGATGATTCCCTTTCTCCTGTTCTGTTGTTCCCTGAGTTTACTGATTTAACTGAACCTAACATTTCAAATGTTGAGGACACCATTGAAGGGGGAACATCAAGAAGGAAATGGTTGGATAGTCATCCTACAAGTCAGATTGTGGGTGATCTAACCGAAGGTGTTAAAAAACAAGAAGGTTCCATGGTGAGAGTGCACTATTCAACGCTTCCTATCGGAAAAGAACCTCTTCGAGATTGGTGAAGCTCTACAAGATTCTCATTGGATTACTGCTATGCAAGAAGAGCTGAATCAATTCTCAAGGAATGAAGTATGGGAGCTAGTAGATAGACCAGAAAGGCACAATGTCATTGGAACCAAGTGGGTTTTCAAAAATAAAAGAGATGAAAACAACAACATTGTAAGAAACAAGGCAAGGGTAGTTGCACAAGGTTATTCCCAAGAAGAAGGCTTGGATTATGATGAAACTTTTGCTTTTGTTGCAAGACTAGAAGCCATCGATTGTTTTCTTGCATATCTTGCCCACATGAAGTTCACACATCTATCAAATGGATGTGAAAAGTGCATTTCTAATCGGTGTGCTTAAAGAAGAGGTTTATGTGGAACAACCTCCGGTTTCAAACAGAATGACCAAGTTTACGAAGCTCGAAAAAAGCCTTGTATGGTCTTAAGCAAGCACCCGGAGCATGGTATGATACTTTTTTTCTCGGTTCTTCTTGACCATGGTTTTGTCAAAGGAACTGTTGATAGAACTCGTTCAGGATAGAGGATGGGGAAGATATCTTACTAGTTCAGATATATGTTGATGACATCATTTTTGGATCTCCAAACCATCAGCTGTGTGAGAAGTTTTCAACACCGATGAAAGGCAAGTTTGAGATGTCAATGATGGGAGAGATGAATTTCTTTCTAGGTCTTCAAGTGAAACAATCAAAGGAAGGAATCTTCATCAACCGTGCAAAGTACACCGTAGATCCGATTGCTAAATATGGTGTACATAATTGCAATACTGATTAGGATTCCCATGAATACTAACTACAAGATGGATCCCGATTCAAGGCAAATCGTCAATGAGTCATCTTGATTATAGAGGAATCATTGGATCATTGCTTTATCTCACGTAAAATAGCGGGATATAACATTTCTTTGTTGGGATATGTGCAAGATACCAAGCTAATCCTAAGGCTAGTCACATGGAAGGCGCCAAAAAGATCTTGAAGTATCTTAAAGCCACAAAGTGAATAATAGAGGATTATGGTATCGGTGATGATAACCTTGAGTTAAGTGGTTACTCGATCTTGATTATGGAGGTTCTGCAGAATTGATGAAGTCCACTTTCGAACTTGTCAATTTCTAGGAAGTGGTGATATCTTGGTTTTGAAGAAAGCAGACCTCGATAGCAACAAGTACTCAAATTTGAATATATGGCTGCGGGAAGCTTCTTTGTTCTCGATTCTTTGCCTCGGACAACAATTAAGGGATTATAAAGTTGTAGCCAATGAAGTACCAATATTTTGTGACAATAATAGTGCCATTGCTATTTCACAAAATCCCGTTATTACACACCGGATGCAAGCATGTGGATATCGGACATCACTTCATCGAGATCATGTCGAGAAAGAAGGACATAAGGATGGAGAAAATTCATCTTGATAAGCAAAGAGCTGATATCTTGACCAAACCTTTGGCGGAATCAAGATTTGTGAACTTTCGGTTGAATTAGGGATGTTAGAACCGGTGTATAGAGTAAAATCAAAAATTGAAGGTTTTCGAAGATGAAGTTTTTTCTCGAATTCTCTTGAGAAGCTTAGGATAAAATGGAAATCTTGGAACGGAGTCTCGTGAAACTCAGATTCTTGAAGGTCAAGATCAAGAGCAAACCGAACCATTTCAAGATTTTCGATTATTATCTTGACATTTTATCAAGGTCGATTTCAATAAAAGGCGATAGAGGAAATTGGTCCGAAGAAGTAATGACTCATGCGATTCATTTATTGCTTAAGTAAAACTTCAAAGAATCATTTGCAATAAATACAAAACACACGAGGAATTTTTTTTTTTTTTCAGGCGGTCCGAGACTTCGTTCTTGATCAACTTTGAAATTGGTCAACCTCGGATCGGTTAGAACTCTTCGGTACCTTTTGGCACTATTAACAATTATGCCAAAGTTCTTGAAAAGTCCTATCTTTAACTCAATTGTCGATATAAATGATGAGGCTCGATTGAGACCGGAGCTCGGATTTAGGCCGAGGCGTAGGATGATCGGGACAAAGACAGAGGTGCGAAGATTCTCACGAGATTGATCTCACTCCTTGATGGAGAAACTTGAGAAGGTTGAGCCAATGATTATCAAAATTGCTCGGATGGAAGAGACGTTGGCCAATCAAGCTCAAAAGATGGAAAGTCTTAGTCACTCTTGGTAGGTGGGTGCAAATTCAAAACACTCGACCACCCGATGACCTCCATGGAAGAAAAGTTTGAATGAGAAGTTCGGAGGGAGTCAAGGTTGAGTTAAGTGATGAACCGGGCGTAAACACCAAGAGAGTTCTCGATTTCCTAGAGGTGAAACCGGGCGTAAAAGAATGAGGTGCTAATCAAGTCTGCTTTGTTGAGGAAATGAGCTCATTACTCATGACCAAGATGATGAGATGTTCAAAGAAGCACTCTCTCGGCGGTTTGTCCACTTATCTCAAGAATTTTCGTGGCCAAGAACCATCTAAGGAGGCCGGAAGACGAACAAGATCGAGATAGCGGGGAGATTCGGCCAGGTGAGAAAAGAGCAATATCACATGGACACAACACTCTCCGTGAACTGCTTCCAAATTACGGTGCAAGAAGGGGAAAAGGAAGTTCAAGATCTCGAAAAGTTCATGGCACGCACTTTGGAGAAGAAGGCCCGAAAGATTGGAAATGTATAATCTAGCCAAAGCCTTTAAAGAAGTCGGCTCTTGAGAAGTTGAAGTTCGCCGTAGAAAAACTATCTACACTCGAAGTTTCGAGCAAAACCATGCTTGATGTTGCAAGAGAGAAACCGAAAGTGCTAGAGCAAAGGTTGGAACAAGCCAGTTCAAATTGCCTATGAAGAGGAAAGCCTTGGGCGGTGTTCAACCCGAAAAGAAGCGTCTTGAAGGCTTCTAAGCCAATCCAGAGGAAACCGATTACGATGATGAAGATAAAGAAGAATCGAGTCTCAACCTTAGAAGAAAAGTCTTCAACACGAGAAATGCTCAAGACACTCCAAATGGAACAAGCTAAGAAAGTCACTTTGCCCGGTCTCGAGCGCGTCTGGATCGAAAAGAAGATAGACGAAGAGCGAAGCGAAGGAGTGAATTCGGAAGTTTATAGCAAGAGGAAAGGAGCATCAAAAGTACTAAAAGTGGCCCCACGCTGATAAATGGATGCCTATCAAACTCAACGATATGTGGGAAGAAGTCAAGAGAACCTTCGTTCAATTATGATGTTCTCGGGAATGGAGAGGGAAAGCTCAGATCAGAATGAAGCATTCATTGAATATCTCCTTACCTTCTATCCAAAGTATCTACAGAGCTGGGATTAACCTTGCGGATGAAGGAGAGGTACAGATAGTAGCCCCGGTCCATATTCCTATCCTCCTCCAAGACTTGATAATGGCTTGGTGAATGAGAAGGCCATTACTCAAGAGATTGCTCAAGATATCTTTGGTCGATTGGGTCTAACAGAAACAAATCCGGACATCATCAAGGAAAAAATGAGTGAAGAAGAGATTTTTCGGAATGTTTGACTGGAGGTACCAAATATGAAGTTGAGAATGAAGCAAAACTCAAGAGCGTAAGATCAAGAGCCAAATCAAGATCAAGATCAAGACTCGGAAGATTCTGTAATCTTTAAATTTTTGTCTTTTTGATTTTGTTGATAAACTCATTGTAATCTGTAATGGTATACTCATCATCAATGAAGATTTATCATTATGCTCAAAAGATAATATCTCATTATCTTATTTACATGTCTTTTATTTTGATATGCCTGAATGAATGTCTCCAAACCATCAGTATGTTCATATAAGGAGGAAATTGTCTGAATATGGGAGAAATTGTTTAAGTATTTGGTAATGAACTATTTAAAGAGATTCATTACTGAAGAAATTGCTGAATGATTAAACTGTTGAGAAACTCTGAAATTGTTGGGAGATTCTCTGATTTAAGAAATTGTTGGGAGACAACCAATCTTGTAATAGGATAAATGAAACCTGAGTATAGGTTATATGTTTGTAACAAGATAGGTTTTTGACATCATCAAAAAGGGGGAAATTGTTGGGAGATGAATTTAATAAATATATATGATTTTGATTAAGATCCCAAAACCCCTAAGTATGACATGTTCATAATGATCTTGATAGTTGAGTCAGGATTCAGTTTTAGAGTATTTCAGATGTTATCGCAAAATGTATAGTCGTGATAAAGTTCAGATAGGTTACAAGACTCAAGAACTCAAGATGTTTACAAGTATCCAAGTTTCAATGAAATCGAGATATCAAGACTCTTGATGATATCGATATAATCTTGATCAAAGACTAAGAAGACTCAATTACATCGATCAAGATAAACTACAAAGATTCAAGACCACGAAGACTCGAAGACTCAAGACACAAGATCAAGATCGAGAATCAAGATCAAGAATCTCAAGGCACGAAATTATCAAGACTCATTAATGTCTTGAATGCTCAGTATGAACCTGAATGTTCCGAGGCACTGAAAAAAATCTATCTGAAGGATGCAATACTGAGAAGATCGCGATTCCTTAGAAAGTTAGATATTGCCAAAACATTCAAATGAAGACAAAAGGAACTAAGTCAGAAGTGTTGTTAAGGTTATATCAAACTCAGAGTTTGTAACCAAAAGAGCCGTTGAAGGTGTCTACCTTTAATCAAGACAAAAAGTCAAAAAGAGAAGACGACACATGCCATACATCGACACCGATGGTGGATGTGTCATTGAAAAAGATGTCAGATGTACAAAAGTTCCAGACTGCAAAAAGGTGAAGACCGGCTACATGAAAGGCTATTGCCTAAAACATGTTAGGGAGTTTCAAACCCTAAATATAGCCGTTTCACACACCACAAGAGGAAACTCACGAAGCTATCTCTCCAACAGATAGTTTTCAAAAGTGACCTTGGTGTATGCCTATAAATACTGGTGACCCTCTACATTGTAAGGTTACGGGAAATTTATACGCAACTCAAGAGCTCAAACTTATTCTTGCAAAAGTTAAAGCACTCGAAAAACTTAGAATTTCCCAAGTGCTTCGATATTGAAGAGAGCTCACTATACTAAGCCTAGCTTGATAAGAATTATCCAAAGCTTAGTCGAGATATCCTAACCCTTTGCATTGTGCTTTATTGTAAAGGATATCTCATCCTAGTTGGAAACCAACCGAGAAACCCCAAACCCTTGAGAAGGTAGTTGGAGTGTGTTTGTTGGTGAGAAGAGTTGTAAAGAGTTAGTAAACTACGCGGAGTAGTCAGAAAACTCTAGAGGAGAAGTTAGTAAGCTACAGGGGTAGTCTGAAAGCTTGTTTGTGTTTGAGTAAGTAAACTACGGAGGTAGTCAGAAAGCTCAAGGTTGGGTTGAGTAAGTAAACTACGTGGAGTAGTCAGAAAACTCAGGGCCGAGTTGAGTAAGTAAACTACGAGGTATTCAGAAAGCTCATAAGTGAATAGTGAATTTCTCTGAAGAGTCAGGGAGAGTGGATGTAGGAGCTTGAGTCTCTGAACCACTATAATTGCTGTGTTCTTTATTGCTTTCCTTATCTGTGCTTAACTGTTGCATTGACTTAATTTTGAAAGCATACTTTTCACTGATATTCAGTTGGAATCAATCCACTGAAGTTGCATAAGTGAATCACAACCTAATCACTATTTCATAAAGGGAAGGTTTTCAGCAAAGCTTAAAATGAGTATAAATTAAGGACCAACCATTCCACACGGTAGAGTAGAAGCTAGAACAGATAGTTACCAAATCGAACTCTCATCCGAGGATTGATGAAGTTAGTTATCTGATCCAAGCAACTCGGGATCTCTCGACACTTCGGGGACTCGGTTGGGATTATCTCGAGGTATCTGAAAGCGGCTCAGGATCACTGTCTCGATGAGACTTTGACTCGAGGCGATTTGTCTTCTCGAACCTAATCTTGAGATTATCGACCCAAAGTGACCTCTGAAGAAAAAAAAAGTTTAAAAACATGAACACGTGTATTCCCCCCCATACACGCGTGTAAGACTTCGTTTGCACCGGGATCAACAAAATGCCACGACCTTCCTTTTTGATAAGCGATTCGGCTCATTTAGTGACCCTTCTTCTAGCACTCTGTTTCTCGTGACTACTTCTTGCATTGTTTCTTGAAAACTTGAGTGTAAACGAGCTTCTCCACCTTCTTGAATTTCCCGAATTCTCGAGGCTTCAACTTCTTTCAAGGCTTCAGCAATATCTTTGTTTTCTGCCTCTTTGTCAGCCTTTCTTTCCAAGGTGTGTGCCAATAATACCCTCAGATCAGCTCCGGGTCTTTCCCCCTTCTTGGCATCATACCTTGGCAGAAGTTTGGATAGTCACGATGTCCATATGATCTTTGTTCCTTTGCGACACTTCGCACCTCTCCCTTGTTGATCTTCTTTCTTTCTTCTAGCCTCCTCAGGTGGTTCTTCGCCACAGAGAACTCTTCAAACATCTGTGCAAACTGGTTGGAGAGAGCATCTTTGAACATATCTGTCGTCTTGGTCATGACCATGGATCTCATTTCCTCAACAACATTTTTGATAAGCATCTCATTCTTCTCCACCAGCTTGGATTCAAGAAATTCAGTCCTTTCCTGATACTTTTGCTTCAGCTCTGCACTCAATTCAACTTTGACTCCATCCATCTTTCCTTCCATGGCAGTCATCTTTTCAGTCAGAGTGGTCTGAAGTTGCATCAGGTCTGAAGTAGAACTCAGACTTTCCATTTTCTGAGACTGGTTGGCCAATACTTCTTCAATCTGAGCTACTTTGTCCATGATTGGCACAACCTTGTCCAGTTTCTCCACAATGGGAGTGAGATCAATCTCAGGAGCATATGAGATTTGCTGCTTTTCCTGAGCTGGTTGTTCAGCCTGAGTCTCAGTCTCAACCTGAGCTTCAGTCTCAGCCTGAGTTTGGGTTTCCTCCTGAGCCTCAGTCTGCATATCAGACATTACAGAAATAAAGATAGATACTTCAGTAGCCTTGACATAATTTTTAATAGTGCCAAAAGTTACCTGAAGGCTAACTTCAGTCTGAGGATGTGTGACAGCAGGCTCTCCAACATCAGTACTATCTTTCTCCATCTGAGATTGTCTCTCCTCATTCCCTTGTTGGTCCCCATCTTGGTTTTTGTCTTTGGAGCTCGGGGCACCAACCTCAGCTTTTTCCTTCTCAGCAAGCTTCCTCTTAACCAGCTCATCAAAATCTGAAATTTTCATCCTGAGCTTGGTTTTTCTGAATCCTGAGAACTGAGTCAAAACAGCTGTTTCCTCATTCCACCAGTCTTCACCTCTAAATGAAGCAATGTTGAGCATCTCAGGTAGGGTCTGGTTGAGGATGTATACTGTTGACCTCAGTCTGAAAAATAGATCCTGAAGGTCAGGATATGTGCTTAGCTCAGGGTACCGATCTAGTATGAACCGTTCCCTCTTGCTCCGCCACTCAATTTCTTCCGCTTCGCCCTTCTTCATCTTCGGGCTCTCAGGTTCAGTGGGAAGTTCTTCTGAGGGATCAAGGAATGGATCACTCAGGAGCTCATCAAGGTTCAACAGCTCCTGAGGCTCAACTACATCTGAGGATTGGGCAGGTAACTCCTCAGTTTGAATCTGAGCTTGCTCTGAGGATTGAGCAGGCACTTCCTCAGTAAGAATCTGAGTTGTCTCTAAGGTCTGAGGTCCTTTGAAGATTTCTTGAGAGAACTTGTCTGAGCTCAGTGACGTCTCAAGATCCTCAGAGAATACTTGCTCCTCAGTTTGCTCCTGTGCCGTAGATATAACCTGAGCCAATACTTGTAAAGGCGATTTTTGAGCTTTTTGGCCCTCAGGTTGTACCTCCTCAGGCTCACTCTCCTCCTCCTCAGTGGCAATCAACATCCTTCTGCGCTTTGGAGCAAGGGTTTTCTTCTTCAATGCTTCACCCTTCTCCCTCTTGACCTCCATCAAAGCATTCTCCCTGGCTTGATGGGCTTCTTTAGCAGCAGCAGTGGATTCCACTTTCTTCTCTTTCTTCCCTTTCAAAGTTTTTCTGGTAGATGTAGGCTTGAACATGACTTTAGACTTTGGGAAAGGAGAGGAGTCGGCAAAAATATCCTCCTCTTCACGGCACATCTCCAAAATAAAAGCTATTTTGGTTGCATGGAGTATCTTGCCTTTGATTGAGATCGATCCATCCTCCTTTTTGATCTGCTTGGCCTGGTCACTCACCACTCTGATCAGATACTTCAGCCAGTTGAAATCTGTGGTGGGTGAATCTTCGATAGCGGCCATCAATCTAAGCTTGGGAGTGCTTATCTGCTCAAAACTCCCTAATCTACTCATTATACATTTTCTAACAATATCTAACAAAACTCTATACTTCGGCTTCAAATGCCGTTTATTCAAAGTCGCCTCAAACTTAATAGGATGCTCTGTTATCCTATCAAGGTATTCCTGCTCCCGACCCAACATATAAGTCGTGGGATCCTCTCCTCTATCACACAACTCAAAAACATCATTTAAATTTTTGGGGATTATATACAGCTCCCATACAAAATTTACATATTTCGAGCTATGTTCTAGATGGGAAACAGTAATCTGAGATTCGATACCATCCTCATCATCTAATCTCATACTTGAAACTTACCTCCTTAGAGTATTCGGCTTCCGGTTGGTTTGCGGCGAGATTTATGAGTTTTGCGATTCGGATCATATGTAGCGCCTCTTCTTCATGAGTAGCGTTTGAAGAAATTTCGAGCGACACCACATACTCATACCATGGCTTGTTGGAAACAGCCAGTTTATCAAATATAGAGAAAGTCATTTTGAGAAATTTTTTGAAGGTAGGGTTTTGGGACGATAAAGATTTCTGGGCAAAGGGGTTTTTAGTTGCAGAGTATTTTTGGAGACGAAGGTTTAATAAAATGGGCTTGAATGGCTTCCAAAAGAATATATAGAGTGGATTCGTGAGAAATCGTGTGATCAATTAAAATCAACAGTTAAGATTGATCATCGACTAATCGGGTATGCGAAAGGACGATCTCACGAAAAATACGCCGCCATTTTTACCTTATTGGTGATTAATTGAATCAGAGCAATTAATGACTATTGACCTTCTTCGGCATTTCAAAGATCCCACCCAAAAACATTCTTCAGGTGTTTTGTATTTATTGCAAATGATTACTGAGTTTCAGTTAAACAATAAATGAGTTGCATGAGTCATTTACTACTTCAGACTAATTTTCCTATCAGTCTTACTGAGTATTGACCTTGATAAAATGTCAAGATGATCTTCGAAAATCTTGAATGGGTTCAAGATAATATCGAGTAATCGACCTTCAAGATCTCGAAGTTTCCCAAGACTCGATTCAAGATATTTCGATTTTATCCTCGAGTTTCTCGGAGAATCCTGAGAAAACTTCATGCATTTGAAAACCTTCAATTTTTCATTTTTACTATATACACCGATCCAACATCCCTAATTCAACTGATAGTTCCTGAAATCTTGATTCAGCCAAAGGTTTAGTCAAGATATCAGCTCTCTGATTATCAGTATGAATCTTCTCCATCCCGATGTCCTTCTTCTCGATATGATCTCTGATGAAGTGATGTCTGATATCCACATGCTTGCATCTGGTGTGCAATACCGGATTTTGTGAAATAGCAATAACACTATTATTATCACAAAATATTGGTACTTCATTGGCTACAATCTTATAATCCCTTAATTGTTGTCTGAGCCAAAGAATGCATGGCTGCAATGACTTCCTCGCCCATGTATTCGGCTTCGGTTGTACTAATTACTACTGAGGTCTTTTCTTTTTGAAACCAGGATATCATCTTACTTCCAAGAAATTGACAAGTTCCCAGTAGTGGACTTCCCGCTAATTATATACCTCCATAGTCGATCATCAATAACCAGCTTAATTCAAGGTTATCATCACCGATACCATAATCCTCTATTCATCGCGGCCCTTAAGATATTTCAATATCTTTTTGGCAGCCTCCATGTGACTAGCATTAGGATTAGCTTGGTATCTTGCACATATCCCAACAGCAAATGTTATATCCGGCCTACTTGCTGTGAGATAGAGCAATGATCCAATGATCCTCTATAATCGGTGTGACTTCTTCGATTTGCGGCTTCGAGATCGATCCATCTTGTAGTTAGTATTCATGGGAATTCTAACTGCATTGCAATTTCGTACACCATATTTGACAATCAGATCTCTGGTGTACTTTGCTTGGTTGATGAAGATTCCTTCCTTTGATTGTTTCACTTGAAGTCCAAGAAAGAAATTCATCTCCCCCATCATAGACATCTCAAACTTTCCTTTCATCAGTGTAGAAAACTTCTCACACAACTGATGATTTGGAGATCCAAAATGATGTCATCTACATAAATCTGAACTAGTAAGATATCTTCCCCATCTTCTATCCTGAACAAGGTCCTATCAACAGTTCCTTTGATAAAACCATGGTCAGTAAGAAACTGAGAAAGGGTATCATACCATGCTCTGGGTGCTTGCTTAAGACCATACAAGGCTTTTTCCGAGCACAGAACTTGGTCATTCTGTGCGAAACCAGGAGGTTGTTCCACATAAACCTCTTCCTTAAGCACACAGTTCAGAAATGCACTTTTCACATCCATCTGATAGACTGTGAATTTCATGTGGGCAACATATGCAAGAAACAATCTGATGGCTTCTAGTCTTGCAACAGGTGAAAAGGTTTATCATAGTCCAAGCCTTCTTCTTGGGAATAACCTTGTGCAACTAGCCTTGCCTTGTTTCTTACAATGTTGTTGTTCTCATCTCTTTTATTCTTGAATACCCACTTGGTTCCAATAACATTGTGCCTTTCAGGCCTATCCACTAGCTCCCATACTTCATTTCTTGAGAATTGATTCAGCTCCTCTTGCATAGCAGTAATCCAAAAAGAATCTTGTAGAGCTTCTTCAATCTCAGTAGGCACTTTCTCTGATAGGAAGCAGCAGAATAGTGCACTTTCACCATGGAACCTTCTTGTCTTAACACCATTAGTTAGATCACCCACAATTTGACTTGTAGGATGACTATCTAACCAACTTCTTCTAGATGTTCCCCCTTCAATAATATCCTCAACATTTGAAATGTTAGGTTCAGGCAGTTCATTAAATTCAGGGAACAACAGAAAAGGAGAAAGAGAATCATCTTCCTCGGGAAATTCTATTGAACATTATATCGGTGACATTTGTTCCCCTTTGGTTGATAGATTCAGAATTGCCTCACCGTGACCACATCTTCATTGGCATCACATACCGAGTCCGAATCGGTGTTTGTTCAGATTGGTCAGCTTTGGTGTGTTGGCTTTCCTGAGTTTCACCATCCTGAGTTCCATTCTGAACTTCTTTGTCTGAGTCTGAGTCACTCCATTCATAGAAGGTGACTGACTTCTTCTTTTCAGGTTCAGAGGATGTTTTGTCATTCTTTTTCAGGCTTAGTCTGGTGATTCTCTTGGTCAGTTTTTCTGCATCATGTTCCTGTTTCTTCTGAACACAAGTAGATTCATCAAAAACAACATGAGATGTTTCTTCCACAATAAGAGTCCTACAGTTGTAAACTCTGAAGGCTTTACTAACTTCAGAATATCCTAAGAATATTCCTTTATCAGCTTTGCTATCAAATGTTTTCAACTGATCTTTACCATTATTGTGTATGAAACACTTGCAACCAAACACACGGAAGAAAGAAACAAGAGGCTTCCTTTCATTCCAAAGCTCGTATGGTGTTTTGCCTTGACTCTTTGTCAGCATGGATCTGTTTTGAGAATAGCATGCAAACGTTGATGTTGACTCAAATTTCAAAATCTTTTAGGAATATCAGCTTCAGCTATCATTGTCCTTGCAGCTTCTTTTAGAGTCATGTTCCTTCTCTCAGCAACACCATTTTGTTGAGGGGTCCTTGCAGCTGATGTCTCATGAGTAATTCCATTTGCTGCACAATAATCAGATATAATATGGTTTATAAACTCAGTTCCTTTATCTGATCTGATTTTGACCACACTCAGATTCTTCTCAATACTGAGCCTTTTCAGTAGTTCAGGCAGTTTTATCTGAGTCTCTTTCTTACTGAGTAAGAATATGACTATATCTTGAGTAGTCATCAACTACAACTAGTGTATATTTCCTGCCATTTGTGCTCACAGGTGTTACTGGACCAAAAAGATCCATATGCAACAATTGAAGTATTCTTTCAGTAGAAACATCTACTTTGCTTTTAAATGATGCTTTAACTTGTTTTCCTTTTTGGCACGCATCACAAACATGTTCTTTACTAAACACTTCATTTGGTAACCCCCTCACAAGTGCTAATCTTGCAAGTTTATTCAGGGTTTTGAAATTCAGGTGATTCATCCTTTTGTGCCACAACCAACTGGTATCTGTGGAACTTTTTGCAACCAAACATGTATCTTTAGGAGTTGAACTCCAATCAGCAAGATACACATTTCCTTTTCTAGTACCAGTCAGTTGTATTTTCTGTGAGGTATCATCTTTCACATAACATAAGTTCTTTGAGAACTCAACATTAAATCCCTTGTCACAGAATTGGCTTATTGAAAGCAGGTTATGCTTCAATCCAGATACATATGAAACACCATGGATATGAACTGAATCGATTTCCAAAGTTCCATATCCTTCAGTCTGTCCCTTGGAGTTGTCTCCAAATGTGATCTGAGGGCCTCTTTGCTCTACATAGTCACTGAGTATTTGCTTGAATCCTGTCATATGTCTTGAGCATCCACTGTCAAGATACCATACAACAGGGGCTATTTCATCTCCACTCATCAGTGCTATGTGATCTTCAATCAGCTCAGTGCCCTTATTTTTCTCCTGAAAAATTGATCAATTTTTAGGTACCCATTTGGTTTAGGGTCCTACCAGGTTAGCTGTACCTTTTGGAATCCAAATCTGTCTGACAACTCTAATCACTTTAGAGTAGCTGATCTATCTTCCATAAACATCTACATACACATTTACCACTCTTGGTGCCTTAGCAGTGTCCTGTGTATGAGTGCTAGCCTTGGCATGAACATGAGCCTTAGAATTTTTCTTGGGTACATGCCTTTTGTTCCATTGCTTTGACTTTTGTGCAGCTGGTCTAAGTCTTTGTTGACTTGGGTTCAGGTAACCTTTACCCTTAGGCAAGTGGGGTTTAGGTTGCCTGTACTGAAATTGGGGTCTTTCAATAATCTGAGGACTTGGTCTTTTCAGTTGAGAATGTCTCTGCTGAGTGTTTCTCTTCTGAAAATTCCTCTGCTGGTTCAGTGTAGATCTTTTTAGGTTTGCATTCTTAGCCTAAGGCTTTGAAGTACTTGCCTGAAAATTTCCTACTGAGTGGTCAGGTTTTCTAGCCTTCACCTAAGGTTTGGGCTTTCTTACCTGAACATTCAGTTTTTCTGGAACCATAGGTCCTTTTCCCTTGTCTAAAACTTTGAACAATTCTTCAGTTCGAAGAGTAGGTGCCGCTTGTTTAACAAAGATTGTCTTAGTGCTACTAGATGCATCGTTCAGATGACCTTGTGAGGTTCCCCCTGGAATGTATCCCAATCCAGATTTTATAGTGGCAGGTCTCTGATAACTCTGAATTTCATCTATTACTTTAGATGCAGAATTCAATAGAGTTAGCTTTCTCTGCGCACTATCCTCACATTTTTGTAGAGTTTCATGCTTCTCAGAGAGGTCATTGAACTTAGTTCTGATCAGTTGAATTTCCTCAGTGGATTTCTCTAGTTTTCCATTTAGGGTCTCTATCAACTTCTCTTTCTCTGAGAGTTGTACTTTTAGAACATCCAGTTCATCAGTAGTTCCCATTAATTGAGAAGTGATTTCAGCATTACTAGAGTCTTTCCACTTAAGATTTTCAGCAATCAGTTCTATGTTCTGCTCTTGAGTTTCATTCAGCAGTTCTCGTAAAACAGCATAGTCCTTCATAAGACTCTCAAAAGAATCCATCAGGTCGAATTGACTGTTTACAATGGAACTTGACAAATCTTGTGCTAGTTTAGGAGCAACAACAGAGATAGAAGAATTTACCTCCTCCACAGCCATTAGACAGATGTCATCACAGTCACTATCAGAGAACATTTCATCTGAAGAGCTGGAACCTTCTTCAGAGTGTTCTTCTTCTGCAACCATGGCTTTCTTACTGGAGAACTTCTTGTCTCTCTTTGCTTGTCTTTCTTTTCTCTCCTTAGCACTTAGGTCTGGACAGTCATACTGAAAATGACCTTTCTTTTGGCAGTTATAGCATCTGTTGGCATCATCATCCTGATCACTTTCTTCTTTAGACTTGGAGTCCTTCTTTTTGGATGAAGATCCTTCAGCTTTCATGTCTTTTCTCTTTTCAGTGGATCTGTCCTCAGCTTTAGAGTTTCTCTGGTACCTGTAATTCCTGTAATAGTTTTTATATTTTCCATATCTACTATTAAGCCTTTCAAACCTCCTTGCCATCAGTGCTAGCTTATCCTCAAGCTCATCCTGATTTTTATCAAGGGAGTTCTCAGACTCTCTAGTTTTACAGGTTTTATCCTTGGCTTTGAAAGCCACATTTTTACTAGATGAAGAATCATCTTTGCTGTCAGCTTTCTTTGTTTTCTTATCAATAACAAACTCATAAGCTTTCAGCTCAGAGAAGACTTGTTGGTACGACATTGAATCAATGTTCTTGGTGTTTTCAATCACCACTGCATGAATATCCCATTTCTTAGAAAGACCTCTAAGAATTTTCAATGCTACTTCTCTTTGTGGATATCTCTTTCCAAGTGTATTTAGATCATTCAATATACTAGTGAATCTGACTTCCAGTCTGTCAATAGATTCACCATCTTCCATTTCAAAACTGTTAAACTTTCCAATGACAACTGAAAGTTTGTTCTCCTTGATATGATCTGTGCCTTGGCACATTACAACTAGTGTATCCCATATTTCTTTGGCAGTATTACAATGAGAAATCATTCCCATCACACCATCATCAATTGTGCTATATAGTGTGTCTTTGGCAATATAGTCTAGATTGACTAACTTTCTCTCCTCAGGAGTAAGTTGATCATCAGACTTAGGAAATTCAGTCCTGGGATCATTTCTCTCATTTTCTGTAACTCTGGGATTCACCACAGTGAATTGGAATGGTCCTTTAGAGACCACTTTCCACATACGTTCATGCTTAGAATACAGGTGAGCCTGCATTCTCAGTCTCCACAAATCATAGCTCTCTACTGAGAACATGAGAAGTTTCTTAGAAGGCATTATGTCTGATCCTTTAAAGATTTCAGCAAATAAGATCTGTTCAGATAGACCACAAGAATCTTTTAGCAAATAAGACTATGGTCAACAAAGCAGGTGGTCAAGTTGAACCACTGCTCTGATACCACTTGTTGGTCCCGGTGCAAACGAGTCTTACAAGTGTATGGGGGGGGAATACACGTGTTCAGTGATTTTAAAACTTTTTCTTCACTGAGGTTAGATTGGGTCAGGTTGTCCTGATGATTTGGTCCTGAGAAGCACAAATCGCCCTGAGTCAAAGTCTACCTGAGATAGTGATCCTGAGCTGCTTTCAGAAACCTCAGATAATCCCAACTGAGCCTGAGTTTTCAGAGATACTGAGTTGCTTAAATAGCTACTCAGATGTGCGGAATGGTTGGCCCTAAGTTTATACTCGTTTTTATGCTTTGCTGAAAACCTTCCTTTTAATGGAATAGTGATTAGGCTGTGATTCAGTTAGATGCAACTTTAGTAGATTGGTTCCAACTGAATATCAGTGAAAATATGCTTTCAGTTAAAGTAATGCAACAGTTAATAAAAGCAATACAGAAAGCAAATAACACAGTAAGTTATAGTGGTTCAGAGACTCAAGCTCCTACGTCCACTCTCTCTGATCTCTTCAGAGAAATTCCTTAATCACCTCCTAAGATTTTCTGACTACCTCTGTAGTTTACTAACCTTTCTATTTTGAGCTTTCTGACTACCTCTGTAGTTTACTTACTCAAAACACACACAAGCTTTCTGACTATCCAAGATAGTTTACTCACTTCTTCTCTAGAGTTTTCTAACTACCTCAATGTAGTTTACTAACTCTTTACAACTCCAACTCACCAACAATCACACTCAAACTACCTTACAAAGGGTTTGGGGTTTCTTGGTTGGTTTCCAACTAGGATGAGATATCCTTTACAATTAAGAACAATGCAAAGGCTAGGATATCTCTACTAAGCTTTGGATATATCTTATCAAGCTAGGCTTAGTGAATGAGCTCTCTTCGATATAAAGTACTTGGGAAATTCTTGGGTTTTCGAGTGCTTCAACTTGCAATAATAAGTTTGAGCTCTTGAGTTGCTTACAAATTTCCCAATCTTAATTCTCCTAAATATTAATTCTCCTAAAGGTCCCCCAAGTAGCCCAACTAAAGTCCAATAACTGGAAAAGGTGTTTAAAAATAAAATAAATATTTGTTGCTAATTTTCCTATTTTTTCGAAAATTATGAATAAAAAGGGGAGAAAGATTTTCTTTGAATTTTGTTATGGAATGAAGATATGTATTCTTGAAATACAAGATTATCTCATTAAATTCAAGAAATCTCCCACTTGGTTATTCATATAGCAAGTTTCGAAATTTTTGAAGAATAAAGGGCAAGAAAGTTTTTCTTGATTTTCTTGAAAATATATTATGGAAGATATGTATTTCTTGAAATACAAGAATATCTCATAAATTCAAGAAGATCCAAATCTTGGAATCTTGACCTAATATTTTCGAAAAATCCATAACATGATCTGGTGGGATTTTTGTGGAATATTTTAATTATGGGGAAAAGAATATAGGAGATATATTCAAGATTTCTTGGAGATCAAGAAAAGATTTTCCCACATTGTTTTTCTTCCCAAATTTTCGAGCAACACCCATCTATAAATAGGGGATGATTCTTTCATTCCCAAGTGCAATTCCATGTGCTGAAAAAATTAGTAAATCCAAAAAAGTGGTGCAACAATTTTATTTTTCCTTTTAGTTAATTATTCACGGGAATCCTACCACCGGATTGTCGAGCAAGGATTAAGGGAATACTTTGGGAAGGCTTTTTGGTGTGTTTCATCGACAAGTCCATTGCCATTCCAAGAGGTAAGTTTACGTAAACTCGTAGTAATTCCGCATGTATAGGATTTACGTAAACTGTTCATATGCATGATTTATTGTTGGATTATTATTTGAATTAATATAGGATTAATTCATGCTAGTAATAATTGTTAGAATTAAATTTGTATTTAAATATTCATCCCGAATAGATCCAGGCAATTCGTTCCCCAACAATTGGTATCAGAGCCTCGGTTTCAGGCTCTGATCTTTAAATTGTAACTTAATTCGCTTTCATTAAATTTGAAATTGGATAGTAGAATTGCTAGATCTTTTTTTGCAGGTATCCAATTATCATGGAATTTAATGTGTTTATTTATGCATGCTTATGAATTGTTGTTTTTAATTCGATTCGTTCGAATTCATTTTGCCTCGTGAGAAAATCCAGGAGTAGATTAGAATTTGTTTGATTTGATCAATGTAATAGACTAGTCTAGATCTAGGTTTCTTTATTTTTGTAAAATAAATTGTAACCCGGATCGAAAACGAGACGGAGACGGGCGAATTAAAAGACGGGATCCGGAACCGGTGTAATGTTGCGGCGTCGCGCGAACTTGTAGAGGTAGCACGCGCGCCGACGCGGGATACGAAATAAGTAGGGCGAGTCGCCAGGCAAAAGACGCGGATCGAGGTCGTCGCAGGCGCGGCGGCATCGCAGATTGGATTAATTGGCGTATTGTGGCGCTATGCGGCCGCTTACCGAGAACTGGCGGCTTACCGCCGAAGGCAAATTGCTTGGGCGATGTGTCTTTGTTTCTACAGAGCCACAGACGGACGCTACTGACACTGTGGAGGGTGCTATGCGCACTCACCTATGAGCCGATCGATGGCGACGGCTTGACAAGGCATTTTTTCCAAGGCGATCAAGGGAGCTTTTTAGAAGACGACGTTGAAGGCTATGAAGACGATTTCTCAAGATCAGCTATGACAAAATTAACCATGACAATTGGATATATTTGCCCAATATGTTTAATTTTTTGTTTTGATATTATGCATTATTTTATATTTATTTAAATTGTGTTTAAATTTGCAATGCATGAGAAAATGTTTTGAAAAATCTAACTTTCGAAAATTACTAAGTATGCTTGAACAATTAATTGACAATTTTATGAATAATAAAATTGAATTAGTTTTGACCTCCATGATTTATTTATTTGTGAATTCTTTTGGAGAAATTCCCCACGATGACGGTCAAAAGATAGCTTTCACATGAATAAATTCCAAATGGATGATTGTGGATTATTACTAGTGGCGACGATTATGACCTCCCCACTTAGGCTCGTTCAAAGCAAAATAATAATTTCAGATTTAATCATGGTTATTACTTAGGTATAAAATTGATATGCATATACTTCCCCGAAGTCCCTTTCATTTTATATTGGTCAAGTGGGGGCCAACTATTAATCTAGCTATTAAAGGGTTTTTAATTGTTCTTGTTTGTAACCTGCTTGAATGTGTTTAAATAATGACCCACTCCACGTGGCTTATTTAAACTGCTTTTGAGATGTTATTGATGCATGTTCATATTTTTTGGAGATTTTAATATGAAACATGTGATCGAACCTTGTGATATATTTGTGCTTATGCATATTATTATTTATTTCAGTTCATCATGTCGCAACCTTTTAATCCACTGTTCAATATACTTAAAGACAATTTGCTTACTGGTGAAAACTTTATTGATTGGAGTCGTAAACTTACTATTGTCCTCACTGCACAAAGCCATAACTGGGTTCTCACTACACCTAAACCAGAAAAGCCAAAAGATGAGTTAACTAAAACGGTTAAGAAAGAGTATGCTAACTGGGAGCGTTCCAACGAAATGACAAAGTGCACCATCTTGGCTTCTATGTTAGATGTGTTGCAACACCAACACCAAAACGTTGAGACCGCTGCAGACATCATGACTGGTCTTAAAGCGATGTTTCAACATCAGAACCGTGTGGCTCGTCAGATCACCATGAGAGACTTGCTCTTTATGAAAATGGTGGAGGGAACGCCCGTAAGGGAGCACGTTCTCCAGATGATGGCTCACCTTAACAAACTTGAGGTACTTGGCGCCGAATATGACATCGAGACCCAAATTGATTTCGTGCTCCATTCTCTACCGAAAAGCTTTGAACAGTTCAGGTTGAACTATCAGATGAATAATTAGAAGTTCTCGATGCCTGATCTGTTGCAAGCTTTGGTCTCGGCAGAGGTGATATTAGGGCAAAAGAGCCAAGCCTTGGTGGCAAATGGACCTTCTTCTTCTTCTAGGCCAAGGGGTGGTAAGAACAAGAAAAAGGACAAGAGCCACAAGCAAGTGAACTCAAGTGTTGCCAAAGGCAAAGAAAAGGTGAAGGGAGGTGGAGGAGTGAGCAAGCCAGCTAAGGGGAGGTGCTTCAAGTGCGGTGAGAAAGGACATTGGAGGTCAGTCTGTTCCAATCCCAAAAGGAATGGAAAGAAAGGTAATACTCACGCACTAGTTGTTGAAACTTGCTTAGCGGCGTATGCCTCCCATTTATGGGTGGTGGATACGGGATCCACTGATCATGTTTGTTTCACTTTACAGGGGTTCAAGCGGACCCGGAAACTTAGTGGGAGTGAGATCCTCATCACACTGGGCGATGCTACGAGAGTGGCAGCTGAAGCAGTGGGAGAAGTGCACATGTCTTTTGAAGATAGAGTTTTAATTTTAGGAGATGTACTTTACATTCCGAATTTTAGAAAGAACTTAATTTCTGTTTCAAAACTTTACGTTGATGGATATTCGGTTACTTTTGATAAAGTTGTTACCATTTCTCTTTACGATAAATTTATCTGTCATGGAACGTTGTCAAGTAATCTCTATACTATTAACTGTGCACACCACTCACGAAATGCATCCTATAACACATCAATTATTTCCAACAAAAGAAAACATTCATCAAACGTGAACGAAACACTTCTAAGGCATCTAAGATTGGGACATATTAATCCAAAGAGGATCCAAAGGCTGGTAAAAGACGGTTCTCTGGAGTCTCTCCAAGTTGAACCAATTCCAACCTGCGAATCATGTTTGGAGGGTAAAATGACCAATAGGGCATTCGGATCCAAGGGGAATAGAGCCAAAGAAGTGTTAGAAATCGTTCACACAGACGTATGTGGTCCAATGTCAACCATGGCAAGAGGAGGTTACGAGTATTTCATCACTTTTATTGATGACTACTCGAGGTACGGTTATATTTTCCTTATGAAGCATAAATCTGAGACCTTTGAGAAATTCAAAGAATTTAAGGCTCAAGCAGAATCATAGGGAAAAACGTATCAAGTCTCTACGATCCAATCGTGGAGGCGAGTACCTCAGTGATGAGTTTTTGAACTACTTGTCGGATGAAGGGATTGCATCCCAGCTGACTGCACCCGGAACCCCTCAACAAAACGGGGTTGCAGAGCGAAGAAACAGAACTCTTTTGGAAATGGTTAGATCAATGATGAGTTATGCGGATCTTCCCAAGTCGTTCTGGGGTCATGCCTTGGAAACAGCGGCTTACATTCTGAACTTGGTGCCATCCAAGCCGGTTCCCAAAACTCCCAAAGAATTGTGGATCGGGCGCAAGCCTAGTATGAGACACATGAGAATTTGGGGGTGTCAGGCCTACGTGTTGGACAAGAAAGCCGGCAAATTGGATCTTCGATCAGAATTAAGGCTGTTTATAGGATACCCCGAGGGAACAAAGGGTGTATGTTTTATGGTCCCAAAGATCAAAAGGTGGTCATAAGCACCCACTTTAGATTTTTGGAAGAAGACTATATGAACGAAAGAAGACCCAGAAGTGAGATTACCTTAAGTGAGCTAAGGAGGCAAACCTCATTGCCAACTGTACAAGATGACATACCAAACGACACACTTACACAACCGGAACCTCGTCGTAGTGGGAGGGTTGTGAGACAGCCCGAGAGATTCATGGGGATAGGAGAGTCCTCAAACTTGATCCCCGGTCAAGACGAATCAGACCCATGGACATACGATGAGGCAATCCAAGATAAGGATGCAATTTCTTGGCGAAAGGCAATGAAAGCAGAAATGGGATCTATGGATCATAACAGAGTGTGGGAGCTAGTCGAACCACTTAATGGGGTCAAACCTATTGGTTGCAAGTGGGTATACAAGAGAAAGAGGGGATCGGACGGGAAGGTGGAAACCTTCAAGGCAAGGCTTGTGGCGAAAGGTTATACTCAGAAAGAAGGGATCGACTATGAGGAAACCTTTTCACCTGTAGCAATGCTCAAGTCGATCCGGATTCTCTTGTCGATTGCTGCACATCTCGATTTTGAAATCTGGCAAATGGATGTCAAGACAACTTTCCTTAATGGAAGTCTTGATGAGGAAATCTATATGCAACAACCCCAAGGCTTCATTGAAAAGGGCCAAGAACACCTAGTTTGTAAGCTCATGAAGTCCATTTACGGACTCAAACAGGCATCCAGAGCTTGGAACCAATGTTTTGATCATGTTATAAAGTCTTATGGGTTTGATCAAAACGAGTTTGAAAGTTGTGTGTACAAAAAGCGTGTCGGAACTGCATTGGTATTCTTAGTACTATACGTAGATGACATTCTGCTCATCGGGAACGATGTAAAGGTGTTATCGGACGTAAGGGCATGGCTTTCAAAACAGTTTGATATGAAGGACTTAGGGGAAGCCGGACACATCCTTGGGATCAAGATCACTCGAGATCGAAAGAAAAGGATGTTAGGCTTATCGCAAGCTTCATACACGTATTAATCGCCTTGAAACGATTCAAGATGCGAGATTCCAAGAAAGGCTTTTACCTTTCAGACATGGAATCCATCTATCGAGGAAATGTGCCCTAAGACACAAAGGAGATAGATGACATGAAAGGCATTCCTTATGCTTCTTTGTCCGGAAGCCTTATGTATGCAATGTTTGTCACGAGACAGATATCTCTGCTTTGCCATTGGCTTGGTGGCAAGATATTAAAGTAACCCGGGAGAGAACATTGATTGGCGGTTAAAAACATTCGAAGTATCCGAAAAGAACTCCCGGATAGAATGTTGGTTTATCAGTCGGATAATTTAATCCCCATAGGCTACACGAACTCGGATTTCTAATCAGATATAGATTCCAGAAAATCTACCTCCGGTAGTGTGTTTTGTATGGGGGGAGGAGCCATGACATGGAGAAGCGTCAAAACGAAAATGCGTCATGATTCTACCATGGAAGCGAATATGTAGTCGGCTAACTGCGGCAAAAAAAGCGGTTTGGCTCAAGAACTTCCTAGTGGACTTGGATGTAGTTAAATTTGCCCGGCCAGAATCACTATTTATTGTGACAATGCCGGAGCAGTTGCAAATTCAAGGGAACCAAGAGCCCACAAGGCCAGTAAACACATTGAAAAGAAATACCATCTTATACTAGATATCGTTAAGAGAGGAGATATAGAGGTGGAAAAGATCACGTCGGGAGACAACCTAGCTGATCCATTCACAAAAGGTCTGCCTCAGAATACATTCGAGAGACATGTGGAAGGGATGGGTGTCAAGACCGTTTGCCAACTGGCTTTGAGTATAAGTGGGAGACATTATTAGGTTCGTGTAGGTGACATTATATGTCACGGATCTACACGAGACATGCTGTAGTATACTTAAAGCAGACTTTTGAGTATAAGTGGGAGATTGTTGGGATTATACTGGAAAGTATGCTTTTACTTTGTATAATCAAAACTGAATTTCGGACTTATTTACTGAAATAAATTGTTTATCACTGATGAGTTAAATATTATCGAATGTTACATATATTTACTGCATAACTGTTCAATAAATAGTACGTGTTACATTGTAGTTAATTTAGTGATACCCTATCACAGAAGATTAAATTAACAGTCCATTGTAACCAAAAGTACACCATTCACGACCTAGATGGAAATGAACAATCCATCGTGAAAGGTTGAAGTATAACGCTCAGATTGACTTGTCTTGACCAAAGAGATTACACTAGTGCATGTCTATTGCACTGAAGAGGACCTACAAGAGGACAACTTCTTCAGAACTGAACTAGGAAGAATTAGACCTCAGTGGTTCATTATTTCTTAATCTTCGTCCCTTAAATAGGATCACATGTGGTTAGTAAGTATTGCTTTGACTTATTACGGGTAGAGAATTAACGAGATTCAATACTTTATATCTTGGGCAATATTATTGGTCACATGTGTAGCTAAGATTTAATACGAAGAATCGTGTGCAAGTACGCTTGTTCGATTTGCCCCCTTGGGAGGTTCATAACTTTTATCATACCAAATCTTGCAAGTGGAACTAGTTTCCGGTATGAGTAATAATGTTGAACCGTTCCTTTACCAAGGATAAAATGATATTAATTAATTGAAAGCTATTTCAGTGGCTTGAATTAATTAATGGGCTAGATAATCTTAAACACGGGAAATAATAACCGGAAGCCATATTGACTGTAATATGGGTTAAGATGGATAGTGCAATATTAATTATGTAGTGGGATTCATTAATATTTATGGGCTTGAATAATATTGTGGCTCAATATTGATAATTCAAGATCCATTGGAAGATCCAATCTTAATTCTCCTAAAGGCCCCCCAAGTAGCCCAACATAAAGTCCAATAACTGGAAAAGGTGTTTAAAAATA
Organism: Stenogyne calaminthoides; assembly: GCA_037126765.1. Taxonomy (NCBI): domain Eukaryota; kingdom Viridiplantae; phylum Streptophyta; class Magnoliopsida; order Lamiales; family Lamiaceae; genus Stenogyne; species Stenogyne calaminthoides. The sequence continues at coordinate 25,157,174 of JBBCBC010000032.1, forward strand.
AAATAAATATTTGTTGCTAATTTTCCTATTTTTTCGAAAATTATGAATAAAAAAGGGAGAAAGATTTTCTTTGAATTTTGTTATGGAATGAAGATATGTATTCTTGAAATACAAGATTATCTCATTAAATTCAAGAAATCTCCCACTTGGTTATTCATATAGCAAGTTTTGAAATTTTTGAAGAATAAAGGACAAGAAAGATTTTCTTGATTTTATTGAAAATATATTATGGAAGATATGTATTTCTTGAAATACAAGAATATCTCATAAATTCAAGAAGGTCCAAATCTTGGAATCTTGACCTAATATTTTCGAAAAATCCATAACATGATGTGGTGGGATTTTTGTGGAATATTTTAATTATGGGGAAAATAATATAGGAGATATATTCAAGATTTCTTGGAGATCAAGAAAAGATTTTCCCACATTGTTTTTCTTCCCAAATTTTCGAGCAACACCCATCTATAAATAGGGGATGATTCTTTCATTCCCAAGTGCAATTCCATGTGCTGGAAAAATTAGTAAATCCACAAAAGTGGTGCAACAATTTTATTTTTCCTTTTAGTTAATTGTTCGCGGGAATCCTACCACCGGATTGTCAAGCAAGGATTAAGGGAATACTTTGGGAAGGCTTTTTGTTGTGTTTCATCGACAAGTCCATTGCCATTCCAAGAGGTAAGTTTACGTAAACTCGTAGTAATTCCGCATGTGTAGGATTTACGTAAACTGTTTATATGCATGATTTATTGTTGGATTATTATTTGAATTAATATAGGATTAATTCATGCTAGTAATAATTGTTAGAATTAAATTTGTATTTAAATATTCATGCCGAATAGATCCAGGCAATTCGTTCCCCAACATGAAGCCTTCTTCGCTTCTGAGGAGCCAGTGCTTTCTTCTTCAGTTTCTCTTCTTTCTCTCTTTTAATTTGAATCAGGGCTTTCCCCCTAACTTGTTTGGCTTCTTCATCAGTTTCCTCTTCAGCAGTCTCCTCCTGAGACTCAGAGTTTTTCTCTTTCTTTCCTCTCAAAGTCTTCTTCATTGGTTTGAACATGATTTTTGACTTTGGAAAGGAAGTGGAATCGGTAAAGATGTCCTCCTCTTCTCTGCACGTTTCCAAGATAAATGCAATCTTGGTTGCATGTAGAATCTTTCCTTTGATAACTACAGGGCCATTCACCTTCTGAATTTGTTTGGCTTGATCACTCACCACTTTGATCAAATAGTGCAACCAATTGAATGCCGTGGAAGGTGAATCTTCAATCGCCGCCATTAGCCTTAACTTAGGCGTGCTTATCTGTTCGAAACTACCAGATCTACTCATGATGCATTTGCTTACAATATCCAACAATACTCGATATTTAGGCTTCAAATGCTTCTTATTCAGAGTAGCTTTAAACTTTACTGGATGCTCAGTAATTTTATCCAAATATTCTTGTTCCCTACCCATCATGTATACCGTAGGGTCTTCACCTCCATCACTTAACTCATATATGTCATTTAGATTCTTAGGAATAATATATAATTCCCTAACAAAATCAACATATTTTGTACTATGCTCCAAATGCGAGACTGTAATATGAGACTCTATGCAATTCTCATCATCTAACTGCATATTAGAGATAAACTCAATTACCTCTTTCGCATGTTCGGCCTCTGGTTGATTCGCGACCAGACATGTAAGCTTTGCCAAACGAATCATATGCAACGCCTCCTCCTCGTGAGTTGCATTGGACATGCTTTCTAGAGAAACGACATATTCGTACCATGGTTTATTGGAAATGGCGAGTTTGTCGTATATAGAGAGTGTCATTTTTGAAGAATTTTGAGTAAAGGGGTTTGAGATAGGTAAGAATTTCTGGGCAATCGAGGGTTTCGAAGCAGAGTGTTTGTGAAGATGAAGGCTTTTTGGAATAGGGCTTGAATGAAGTTTTTTTTCAATGGATATAGGATTTTGATTTATGGAAAATCGCGTAGATGAAGAAATCGACGGTTGAGATTAAACACCAGCTAAAACGGGTATTTGAAAGGACAATTTCGCAAATACTAAGCCGCCAATTTATCCCTATTGGTGATTAATGAAAAGTGCATTTAATTACTGTTCCTGCAGACCATTGACTTTCCTCGTGGATTTCAAAGGTCCCGCCCAATTATTTCTTCAAGTGTTTTGTCATTTATTGCCAATGATTACTAAGATTCAGATAGACAATAAATGTGGTGCATGAGTCAATAACTTCTTCAGACTAATTTTCTCAATCAGTCTTACTGAGTTTTGACCTTGATAAAATGTCAGTATAATATTGAGTACTGAACTTCAGGATTACTGAGTTTCCCAAGACTCAGTTGTTCAGGACTCTCAATTTTATCCTGAGTTTTTCAGTAAAAAACTGAGAAAACGTCATGCATCTGGAAACCTTCAATTTTTCAGATTTGTTTTATTCACCTGGATCCAACATACCTAATTCAACTGATAGTTCCCGAAATCTTGAATTCAGCCAAAGGTTTAGTCAAGATATCAGCTCTCTGTTTATCAATATGAATTTTCTCCATTCTGATGTCTTTCTTCTCAACATGATCTCTGATGAAGTGATGTATGATATCAACATGCTTACATCTGGTGTGCAATACAGGATTTTGTGTAATAGCAATTGCACTATTATTATCACAAAATATAGGTACTTCATTGGCTATATCTTATAATCCCTTAATTATTGTCTGAGCCAAAGAATTTGTGCTGTGACTTCCTGCGCACCATGTATTCAACTTCGATTAGTCTTGGTTTACTCTTGAGGTTTGTTTCTTTGAAAACCATGATATCGGTTTACTTCCAAGAAATTGACAAGTTCTGTGGTAGACTTCCGCTAATTCTACATCCTCCATAGTCGAAGATCGAGTAACTAGTTAATTCAAGGTTATCATCAGCTGGATACCATAATCCTCTATTCACAGTGCCTTTAAGATATTTCAGAATCTTTTTGGCAGCCTCCATGTGACTGGCCTTAGGATTAGCTTGGTATTTGGCACATATCCCAACGACAAATGTTATATCAGGTCTGCTTGCAGTGAGATATAGCAATGATCCAATGATCCATCTATAATCAGTGTGATTTACTGATTTGCCTTCAGGATTAGGATCCATCTTGTAGTTAGTATTCATAGGAATTCTAACTGCATTGCAATTCTGTACACCATACTTTGCAATCAGATCTCTGGCGTATTTTGCTTAATTGATGAATATTTCCTTCCTTAGTTTGTTTCACCAGAAGTCCAAGAAAGAAATTTATCTCCCCCATCATTGACATCTCAAACTTTCCTTTCATCAGGGTAGAAAACTTTTCACACAACTGATGATTTGGAGATCCAAATATGATGTCATCCACATAAATCTGAACAAGTAAGATGTCTTTCCCATCTTCTATCCCCAATGTAGTTCTATCAACATTCCTTTGATAAAACCATGGTCAGTAAGAAACTAAGAAAGGGTATCATACCATGCTCGGGGTGCTTGCTTAAGACCATACAAGGCTTTCCTGAGCCTGTAAACTTGGTCATTCTGTCTGAAACCAGGAGGTTGTTCCACATAAACCTCTTCCTTAAGCACACCATTCGAAAATGCACTTTTCACATCCATCCGATGGATCGTGAATTTCATGTGGGCAAGATATGCAAGAAACAATCGATGGCTTCTAGTCTTGCAAAGTCGCAAAGGTTTCATCATAATCCAAGCCTTCTTCTTGGGAATAACCTTGTGCAACTAGCCTTGCCTTGTTTCTCACAATGTTGTTGTTTTCATCTCTTTATTCTTGAACACCCACTTAGTTCCAATCACATTGTGCCTTTTGTGTCTATCCACTAGCTCCCAAACTTCATTCCTTGAGAACTGATTCAGCTCTTCTTGCATAGCAGTAATCCAAAATGAATCTTGTAGAGCTTTTTCAATCTCGATGGGTTCTTTTTCGATAGGAAGATCGAATAAAAGCACTTTCTCCATGGAACCTTCTTGTTTTGACACCATCTGATAGATCACCCACAATCTGACTTGTAGGATGACTATCCAACCATTTTCTCCTGGATGTTTCCCCTTCAGTAGTATCCTCAACATCAGAAATGTTAGGTTCAGGCAGTTCATTAAATTCAGGGAACAACAGAAAATGAGAAAGAGAATCATCTTCCTCTGGGAAATTCCATTCAGAACATTGTCAGAGACATTTGTTCCCCATTGGTTGATAGATTCAGAGTTTGCCTCAGCTGTGACCACATCTTCATCGGCATTACATACTTGAGTCTGGACTGGTGTATGTTCAGATTGGCCTGCTTCAGTGTGTTGGCTTTCCTTCAATGGAGAATTTCTATCCCGAGTCTCACCATCCCGAAGTTTTTTTCCATCCCGAACTTCTTTGTCTCGAAGTCCGATTCACTCCATTCATAGAAAGTGGTCGACTTCTTCTTTTCGTGTTCGAGGATTTCTTTTTTTCCGCTAAGTCCGGTGATTCTCTTGGTCGATTCTCTGAAGTCATGTTCTTGTTTCTTCCGAACACAAGTAGATTCATCAAAAAACAACATGAGGTGTTTTCTCCACAATAAGAGTCCTACATTTGTAAACTCAAAGGCTTTTATTGACTTGAATATCCTAAAAATATCCCTACATCGCCTTTGCTATCAAAAGTTTTCAACTGATCTTTACCATTATTGTGTATGAAACACTTGCAAACCAAACACACGAAAAGAAAGAAACAAGAGGCTTCCTTTCATTCCACGCATCATATGGAGTTTTTCCTTGATTTTTGGTCAAGATGGATCTGTTTCCGAGAGTAGCATCTCGGTGTTGATAACTTCCCAAAATCTCTTGGAATATCGACTTCAACAATCATTGTCCTTGCGAACTTCTTTTCGAGTCCTATTTCTTCTTTCAGCAACACCATTCTGTTGTGGGGTCCTTGCAGCTGATGTTTCATGAGCTATTCCATTTGCTGCAGAATAATCAGATATAATTTGGTTGATAAATTCAGTTCCTTTATCTGATCTGATTTTGACCACACTCAGATTCTTTCGAAGATTGAGCCTTTTCAAGAGTTCGATCGATTTTGTCCTAGTCTCTTTCTTCTTGGTAAGAATATGACCCATGTGTATCTAGAGTAGTCATCAACTACCACGCAGTGTGTATTTCACGCCATTAGTGCTCCACGGTGTTCTTGGACCAAAGAGATCCATATGTAACAGTTGTAGTATTCTATCAGTAGAAACATCTACTTTGCTTTTAAAAGATGCTCTGATTTGATTTCCTTTCTGACAAGCATCACATACGTGATCTTTACTGAACACTTCATTGGGTAACCCCCTCACAAGTGCTAATCTTGCAAGTTTGTTCGGGGTTTTGAAGTTTAAGTGATTCAGTCTTTTGTGCCACAACCAACTGGTATCAGTGGAACTTTTTGCAACCAGACATGTATCTTTAGGAGTTGAACTCCAATCAGCAAGATACACATTTCCTTTTCTAGTACCAGTCAGTAAAATTTTCTGTGAAGCATTGTCTTTTACATAACATAAGTTCTTTGAGAACTCAACACTGAATCATTTGTCACAGAATTGGCTGATAGAAAACAAATTATGCTTTAGACCAGACACATATGAAACACCATGGATATGAACAGAGTCAACTTCAAGAGTTTCATATCCTTCAGTTTGTCCTTTGGAATTGTCTCCAAATGTGATCTGAGGGTCTTTTTTGCTCAACATAGTCAGTGATTAGTTGCTTATATCCTGTCATATGCCTTGAACATCCACTGTCCAGATACCATACAGCAGGAGCCAATTCATTTCCACTCATCAGGGCTATGTTGTCTTCATTCATCTTAGTACCCTTTTCCTTCACCTGAAAAACAGACCAGTTCTTAGGTACCCATTTGGTGTAGTCCTACCAGGTTAGCTGTACCTTTTGGAACCCAAATCTGCCTGATAACTCTAATTACTTTAGAGTGGCTGATTTGTATCCCATAAACATCTACATACACATTCACCACCCTAGGAGCCTTGGCGTTATCACAGCATGAGTGCCACCTTAGCATGAACATGAGCCTTAGAGTTCTTCTTGGGTTCAGCCTTTTTGTTCAAGTGCCTTAGCTTTGGTGCTTGTTGGTCTCTGTCTCTGGCGACTTGGTTCAGAAACCTTTACCCTTATGCAAGTGGGGTTTAGGGTTGCTGTCTTTCAAATTGGGGTCTTTCAAGAATCGAGGACTTGGTCTTTTTCGATTGAGAATATCTCTGCTGAGTGTTTCTCTTCTGAAAATTCCTCTGATGGTTCAGTGCAGATCTCTTCAGGTTGGTATTCTTAACCTGAGGCTTTGAAGTACTGGCCTAAAAATTTCCTATTGAGTGTTCAGGTTTTCTAGCCTTTTCCTGAGGTTTGGGCTTTCTTCCCCGAACCTTCAGTTTTTCTGAAACCATAGGTCCTTTACCCTTGTCTAAAACCTTGGGCTTTTCTTCAGTGAGAAGATTTGATGCCACTGGTTTAACAAAGACAATCTTGGTGCTACTAGAAGCATCATTCAGAATACCTTGTGAGGTTCCCCCTGGAATGTATCCTAATCCAGCTTTTATAGTTGCAGGTCTTTGATAACTCTGAATTTCATCTATTACTTTAGATGCAGAATTCAATAGAGCTAACTTTCTCTGCGCACTATCCTCACATTTCTTTAGAGTTTCATGCTTCTCAAAGAGGTCATTGAACTTCGATTACGATAAGTCAATCTCTTTAGTGGATTTCTCTAATTTTCCATTCGGGATCTCTATCACCTTCTCTTTTTTCGAGAGTTGTATTTTTGAAACATCCAGTTCATCGATAGTTCCCATCAACCGAGAAGTGATCTCGGCATTTTTAGAGTCTTTCCACTTGATTCTCGTGATCGGTTCCTTGTTCTGCTCTTGAGTTTTTGATGAGTAGTTCTTGTAACCGCGAATAGTCCTTCATAAGATTCTCAAACGAATCCATCGGGTCAAAGTTCTTGTTCACAGTTGAACTTGAGAACTCATGTGCTTGTGTAGGAGCAACAACGGAGATAGAAGAATTTACCTCCTCCTCCATAAAGAGCCGGACATCATCATCATCGTCAGCATGCGAGAAAATCTCATCGAGGAACTGGAACCTTCTTGAGAATGTTCTTCCTCTTCTGCAATCATAGCTTTCTTCTTTGGAGATCTTCGCATCTCTCTCCCTCTTGTCTTTCCTTTCTTTCTTTAGCTTTTCGGCTCGAGTCACCATATTGGAAGTGACCTTTCTTTTTGGCCGGTTAGTAGCATCTGTTGGCATCATCATCCCGATCACTTTCCTCCTTGGTCTTGGAGTCCTTCTTTTTGGATGAGGATCCTTGACTTTTGTGGTTCTTCCTTTTCTCGATTAGGTATCGTCCTCGGCTTCGAGTTTCTCTTGTACACAATGATTCCCCGTAATATTTCTTATATTTCCCATATCTGCTATTGAGTCTTTCAAACCTCCTTACCATCAGTACTAGCTTATCCTCTTGCTCATTGCTCATCCTGATTTCTGGCAAGTGAGTTTTCAGACTCTCTAGCTTTACAGGATTTCTCTTTGGCTTTGAAAGCCACATTCTTGCTAGATGAAGAATCATCTTTGCTGTCAGATTTCTTAGTTTTCTTGTCAATCACAAACTCACAAGCTTTCAGTTCAGAGAAAACTTGTTCGTATGGCATGGAATCAATATTTTTGGTGTTTTCAATCACCACATCATGTATATCCCATTTCTTAGACAATCCTCTAAGAATTTTCAATTACCACTTCTCTCTCTTGGGTATATTTTCCCAAGAGCACTTTCGGATCATTCATGATGCCAAAAATCGACCTCAAAGTTTGTCAATGGATTCACCGTCTTCCATTTCAAAGCTATCAAACTTTCCAATAGCAACAGAAAGTTTGTTTTCTTTAATATGATTTTGCCTTGACACATAATAGCAAGTGTGTCCCATATTTCTTTTGCAGTTTCACAGTGAGAGATCATCCCCATAACACCATCACCCCAGATTGACTAACTTTCTCTCATCAGGAGTAAGTTGATCATCAGGCTTTGGAAATTCATCTCTGGGATCATTCCTCTCGATGATCGATCGATGATTAAGGATTCACAATAGTAAATTTGAATGGTCCTTTAGAAACCACTCTCCACATTCTTTCATGTTTTGAATACAGATGAGCCTGCATTCTCAATCTCCACAGGTCATAGCTCTCAACAGAGAACATAGGAAGTTTCTTAGAAGGAATGATGACTGAGCCTTATAAGATATCAGCAAACATATCTATTCAGTAGACCACCAAAGTCTTTCAGTAAATAGACTATGGCTACCAAAGCAAGTAGTCAAAATGAACCACTGCTCTGATACCACTTGTTGGTCCCGGTGCTAACGAGTCTCACACGTGTATGGGGAATACACGTGTTCAATGATTTTTAAAACTTTTCTTTCAATCGAGGTCGATGGGTCGGGTTATCTTGATAATTTTGCCTCGAGAAGCCTACGAATGCCCCTGAAGTTAAAGTCTCATCGAGACAATGATCCTCGAAACTTCGAAGCTTCAGATTATCCCAACTGAACCTTAGTTTATCAGAGATCCTGAGGAGCTTGGATCAGATAATTATCTTACTGAACCCTCAGTAGAGTTAGTTCAATTTGGTAACTATCTGTTCTAGCTACTCAAGTGTGCAGAATGGTTGGCCCTAAGTTTATACTCGTTTTAGCTTTGTTGAAGAATCTTCCATTCGATAAAAAAAAGGATTAAGGTTTGGATCAATTTGATGCAAGTTCAATTGGATTGGTTCCAATGAATATCAAATAAATATGCTTTTCGAAGAAAAAACATGCAACATATAAGAATGCAGTACAGAAAGCAAACAACACAGCAATTATAGTGGTTCAGAGACACAAGCTCCTACGTCCACTCTCTCTGATCTTCAAAGAAATTCCTTAGCCACTCCCTAAAGCTTTCAGGCTAACTCACTGTAGCTAACTCACTTTTCTACCTTGAGTTTTCTGGCTGACTCACTGCAGCTTACTAACTCAAACACACACAAGTGTTCAGACTACCACAAGTAGCTTACTATCTTCTTCTCTAGAGTTTTCTGGCTAACTCACTGTAGCTTACTAACTCTTTACAACTCTAACTCACCAACAAATCACACACAAACTACCTTAACAAAAGGGTTTGGGTTTTGGGTTGGTTTCCAACTAGGGTGAGATATCCTTTACAATAAGAACAGATGTAAAGGCTAGGATATCTCTTCTAAGCTTTGGATATATCTATCAATCTAGGCTTAGAATAGTGAGCTCTCTCAAATGTGAAACACTTGGGAAATTCTAGGTTTTTCGAGTGCTTCAATTTGCAATAATACGAATGAGCTCTTGAGTTGATTTGAAATTTCCCGTGGCCTCTCAATGTAGAAGGTCACTGGTATTTATAGGCAACATTCACCAAGGTCACTCTTGAAAAACTATCCGTTGGAGGAGATAGTATCAAGGGTTTCCTCTTCGGGTGTTTGATGAACGACTATATTTAGGGTTTGAACACTCCCTTGCATGTTTTAGGAAATATCTTGGTCATGTAGCCAATCACCATTTTTTTGCGATGCGAACTTAGTACTACTGACATGATTCAGGGTCATGTCGCTTTCAGTGTCAGTAAAGTACAGAGTTGTCTTCCTCTGATTGGTTCTTGTCTTCAGTGAATGTAGAAAAACAAAACGGCTCTTTTTGGTCAATCTCTCTGAATGAGATAACCTGAAACAACACTTTTGTCTGCACTAGAATGTTTTTGGGCAATATCTACTTTTCTGAACATGTGCGTTTTTCTCAGTTTTGTAGTCTTCGATAGATATTATTGATGCCTCACGAACATTCGAGTTATCTTGAGTATTCGGTATCTTCTTGAAGTCTTCGATTAACCTCTTTGGTCTTGAGTGACATCTTGAGTCTTGATGTCTTGAGTGACATCTTGAGTCTTCGATCTTCATCGATGACATCTTGAGTCATTAGTGTCTTCGATGACATCTTGAGTCTTGATGTTATCGATGACATCTTGAGCCTTGATCTAGCAGGAGTCTTCATTCCTTCAGTATCTTCAGTATCTTTACGAACATTGATTCTCATAATTCTTGATTCTTCGATTCTTGGGTTCTCGATGCCTTACGAGTTCTTCAAAAACTTTAAGATCTATCCTGATCTATATCTGCTGATTATACATGGTGGAGATAACTTCCTGAACAATTGTTGGTCCCGGTGAAAACGAGTCTTACACGTGTATGGGGGGGGGGAATACACGTGTTCAGTGTTTTTAAAACATTTTCTTTTACTGAGGTCAGCTTGGGTTAGGTTGTCCTGATGATTTGGTCCTGAAAAGAACAAATCGCTCGAGTCAAAGTCTATCCGAGATGGTGATCCCGAAGCCGCTTTCGGATACCTCGGATAATCCCAACCGAGTCCCGAAGTTTTTCAGATCCCGAGTTGCTTGGATCGATAACTAACTTATCAACCCTCGGAAGAGTAAGTTCGGTTTGGTAACTATCCGCTCAAGCTACTCGGATGTCGTAATGGTTGGCCCTTTAGTTTATACTCGTTTTAAGCTTTTTGCTGAAAAACCTTCCTTTAGTGGAATAGTGATTATGCTGTGATTCAATTATATGCAACTTTCAATGGATTGATTCCAACTGAAATATCAGTGAAAATATGCTTTCAAAACACAAAGAATGCAAATGATATAAATCAAGCAAAAAAATGAAAGCAAAGAACACAACAAATTATAGTTGTTCGAGACTCAAGCTCCTACGTCCACTCTCCCGATCTCTTCGTGAGAAATTCACTAATCACTTCCTAAGACTTTTCGACTACCTCCTCAGAGTTTACTAACCTTTCTAATTTTGAGCTTTACGACTACCTCATAGTTTACTAACTCAAAACTCACACAAAAGCTTTCTGTCTATCCAAGATAGATTACTCACTTCTTCTCTAGAGCTTTCTGACTACCTCAATGTAGTTTACTCACTCTTTACAACTCCAATCTCACCAACAATCTCACTCAAACTACCTTACAAAGGGTTTGGGGTTTCTTGGTTGGTTTCCAACTAGAATGAGATATCCTTTACAATAAAGAACAATGCAAAGGCTAGGATATCTCGACTAAGTTTTGGATATATCTTATCAAGCTAGGCTTAGTGGAATGAGCTCTCTTCGATTTAAAGCACTTGGGAAATTCTTGGTTTTTCGAGTGCTTCAACTTGAAGTAATAAGTTTGAGCTCTTGAGTTGCTTACAAATTTCCCGTAACTTTACAATGTAGAGGGTCACAAGTATTTATATGCATACACCAAGGTTACTCTTGAAAAACTATCCGTTGGAGAGATAACCCGTGAGTTTCTCTCTTATGGTGTGTGAGAACCGCTATATTTAGGGTTTGACACTCCCTAACACTTTTTAGGCAATAGCCTTTCATGTAAATTTGGTCTTCACTTTTTGCGATGCGGAACTTAGTACTTGACATCTTTTTTGATGATCTGTCATTTGTCGATTAATCGATAATGTGCAATCTTTGTCTTCTTCTTTTTGACTTTTGTCTCCAGTTAAAGGTAGACAACTTCAACGGCTCTTTTTGGTTACAATCTCTGAGTTGATATAACCTTAACAACACTTTGTCTTAGTTCCTTTTTTGCGCATTTGAATGTCTTGGCAAATATCTATTTTTTCTAAGGAATCGCGATCTTCTCGATGTTGCATCCTTCGATAGATATTTCATTGCCTCGGAACATTGGGTTTACACTAAGCATTCAAGACATTCTTGAGTCTTGATGATCTTCGCGCCGGTATTCTTGATCTTGATCTTGGTCTTCCGGTCTTTGCGTCTTGAGTCTTGAGTCTTGATGTCTTACCCTCTTGAGGTCTTACGAGTCTTCGAGATATCTTGGTATATCGCCCCAGTCTTCATCTTCGAGTCTTGATTTCTCGACCATCTCCTTTGAGTCTTGATATCTCGATTTCTTCTTGAGTCTTGATTCTCGTTTCTTCGCGAGTCTTGAAACTTATTTCATCTTTGGCTTCGGTTTCTTGAAGCTTATCTTGAGTCTTGATTCTCGTTTCTTCTTTGAGTCTTGAAACTTCACTTTCATCTTGAAACCCGGTTTCTTGGCTGTCTTGAGTCTTGGAACCTTCGGATCCCTAACCTTAATCTATATCTGGCGACTATACATTTTGCGGATATCATCTAATACTCTAAATAATCGACCGCTGACTATCAAGATTATCACGAACATGTCAAATACTTTCGGGGTTTTGGGATCTAATCAAAATCATATCTTTATTATATTCATCTCCCAACAACAATCTATACAGAAACCTGACTCAGTCTATCAGGATTATCCTGAACATGTCATACTCAGGGGTTTTGGACCTAATCAAAACTTCTTTATTAAATTCATCTCCCAACAAGACCCTTACCTAGGGTCTCGCTCTGGTAAATTGACTTTATCCTCTCATTTATAGTTTTCAGTAGATAGCCGCTTGTCGCGGTTTTAGGTTGGAAATTATGTGCTGTAGTTTTAGGTTTGTAAACTTGAAATCTATTTGCTTATTTTCTCTCCTTGTTATGTGGTCTTGATGTTCTTGTGACCTGTGGTAGTGCCTGCTTCCGCTTGCTACTTGCTATTTTTCTGCATCTTTGTGTGTGTAGTGTGAGTTTGTCTTTGCTTAAGTGTGTTCAAAGCTTTGTAAACCAAATGGCTACAACAACTACTTCATTTGTGTTGGCCCCTTTTAATGGTAAAGGTGATTTCAGTATATGGAAACAGAAAATGAAATGCATCTTGATCCAACAATGTGTTTACAAAGCCATTGATCACTCTTATGCTGCTACTGAAACTGAGGACAAGAAAATTGAAATGCATGAGTTTGCTTTATCTTCAATCATCTTGAATTTGTCTGATTCTGTGTTAAGAAAGGTTGGAATTATGGATTCTGCGAAAGAACTTTGGGAAAAGTTGGAAGAATTATACACTGAAAATTCTTTGCCTAGTAAATTGTTTTTGCTTGAGAAGTTTTTCCGGTTTAAACTTGATTTGCACAAAGATATTGATGAGAATCTTGATGTTTTTACTAAACTTGTTCAAGATATTAAGCAAACGGGTGATAAACACATTGATGACTATACTCCTATTGTGTTATTAAATGTTATACCTGATACTTATAATGATGTCAAGTCTGCTATTAAGTATGGGAGGGATAATGTCACTCTTGAAACTGTGGTTAATGGTCTTAAGAGTAAGGAGCTTGATTTAAAACACAATGGGAAGGGTAGTAAAAATTCTGAATTAGTTATGCATGTTAGGGGAAGGTCTTCTAGTAGATCTCTCAACAAGAAACGTGATAATCAGAATAATGATGGAAAAAAGAAGTCTAATGGAAATCATAGGTCTAAGTCTAGGAATAGGAAGTGCTATAATTGTGGTGAATCTGGTCACTATTACAAAGAGTGCACTAAACCTAAGAAAAAACAACAGGAAGAGCAAGGTCAAGCTAATAATGCTTCTAGTTCTACTCATGATGGTGTGATTTATATGGTGACTGAAGTGTGTGATGAACCATGTGTGAATTCTGTGCATTCTACTGCTTTATGTGAAAAATGAATGGCTAATTGACTCGGGTTGTACTTTCCACATGTCTCCGTTTAAAAATCTATTTTCATCATATAAAGAAGTGAAGTATGGTTTTGTTTCTATGGCTAATTAGAAAAAATGTCATATTGTTGGAATTGGTGATGTTTGCATTATGCTTGACTCTGGTATTGTTGTCACTTTGAAAAATGTAAGACATGTTCCTGACTTGTGCAACAATTTGATTTCTTGTGCTGCATTAGAAGATGAGGATTGTGAGGGTAGATGGAGTAAAGGTAGACAACTTCAACGGCTCTTTTTGGTTACAATCTCTGAGTTGATATAACCTTAACAACACTTTGTCTTAGTTCCTTTTGTCTGCATTTGAATGTCTTGGCAAATATCTATTTTTCTAAGGAATCGCGATCTTCTCAGTATTGCATCCTTCAGATAGATATTTTCAGTGCCTCGGAACATTCAGGTTTATACTGAGCATTCAGTACATTACTGAGTCTTCAGTAATTACTGTGCCTTCAGTATTCTTGATCTTCAGTCTTCAGTCTTCTGCGCTTCAAAGTCTTCTGAGTCTTCAGTGTCTTCTGAGTCTTCAGGGTCTTCTGAGTCTTCAGAGATATACTGACTGATATACTGAGTCTTCATGCTGAGTCTTCAGTTCCTCAGTTTCTCACTGAGTCTTCAGTATCTCAGTTTCTTACTGAGTCTTCAGATTCTCAGTTTCTTACTGAGTCTTCAGAAACTTCAGTTTCATACTGAAACTTCAGTTTCTTCAGAAACATACTGAGTCTTCAGAACCTTCAGATCCTAACCTGATCTATATCTGCTGACTATACATTTTGCAGATATCATCCTGAATACTCTAAAACTGAATCCTGACACAACTATCAAGATTATCCTGAACATGTCATACTCAGGGGTTTTGGGATCTAATCAAAATCATATCTTTATTAAATTCATTTCCCAACAATTTCCCCCTTTTTGATGATGCCAAAACCTATCTTGTTACAAAACAAATACTTAACCTATACTCAGGTTTCAGTTTATCCTATTACAAGATTGATTTTATCTCCCAACAAATTTCTAAACAGAGAATCTCCCAGCAATTTCTTCAGTAATGAATCTCTCAAAGGATTCATCACCAAATACTTAATTTCTCACCAATTAATCTCAGAGATAATCATTCAGGCATATCAAAATTAAAAGACATGTAAATAAGATAATGAGATATTATCTTTTGAGCATAAATGACAAGTTTTCATTGATGATAGGTAGACTGTTACAAGTTACAATGAATCTTATCTAACAAAATCAAAAAGACAAATATAAAGGATTACATGAATCTTCTGAGTCTTCATCTTCTGAGTCTTCATTTGTTCTTCAGTTCAGCTCTTCAGTTGGCTCTTCAGTTCTGATCTTCCACCTCATCAGCAGGGACTTCAAGGTTGAACATTCCGTAATATCTTCTTTTTAGCGCATCTCTCTCTTTGATGATATCAGGATTGTTCCCTGTCAGACCTAACTGAGTGGCGTACTGAGATATTTCTTGAGCAATGGCTTTCTCATTCACACAGCCATTCTCCAGCCTGGGAGGAGGGTACACGTATGGACCAGGGGCGGTTATCTGCACCTTTCCTTCATCCGCAAGATTTATCCAGCCTTGAAGATATTTCGGATAGAAGGTCAGGAGATAGTCGATGAAAGCCTCATTCAAATCTGAGCTCTCCCCTCTCCATTCTCAGAGCACATCATAGTAGAACCAGAAGGTTCTCTTAATTTCTTCCCATGCATCGTTGAGCTGGACTGGCATCCATTTGTCAACATGCGGCAATTTCTGTGCTTTTGTGTTCCCTCTCCTCTTGCTTGCGAACTTTTTGAACCCACTCCTTCTTTTCTGCTCTTCTTCTACCTTCTTTCTGATCACTGGTACACCAGAAACAGAAGCAGCAGTTTTCTTTGCTTGTTCAATCTGGAGTGTTTTCAGAGCGCTTCTGGTATTGAAGACCTTCTTCTTTGGCTCAACCTCAGATTCTTCAATATCCAGCATCAATTTTCTCTGAATTGGCTTAGAAGCCTTTGCTCTTTTGCCCTCAGGCTCTTCCATTGCCATAGCCTTTCTCTTGATGGGCATTTCAACACCAGTTAGGCTTGTACCAATCCTTCCTCTACCACTCAGTTTCTCTATAACAACTTCTTGCATTGTTTCCTCTGAAACCTGAGTGTAGATTGACTTCTACACCTTCTTGAACTTAAGCTTCTCAGTGGCTTCTATCTCCTTAATAGCTTCGGCAATGATCTTCTTTTCAGCATCCTTGACAACCTTGCCCTTCAGAGTATGTTCCAATAAATCCCTGAGATCAGCTCCAGGTCTTTCCCCCTTCTTGGAATCATACTACCGCGGGGCTTTGGAAGTCTTGGTCCATATGGTATTGTTCTTCTTCGACACTCCGCACCTCCCCCCGCCATCCGATCTTGCTCCTCTTCGAGCGCCTAAGGTGGTTCTTTTTCCCACAAGAATTCTTGAGACAGATGAGCAAATTGGCTTGAGAGAGCTTCCTGAACATGTTCACATCTTGGCCATGAGCATTGAGCTCATTTCCTCAACAACGTTCTTCACGGCATCTCATTCTTCTCTACCAACTTTGCTTCTAGAATGCGAGCACGCTCACGATGCTTTTAGCCGACTGCGCATTAAGCTCAACCCTCCATCTTCTCTTCTAACTTTCCTTCCATGGAGGTCGGCTTCTCTGTCATAAAGTTACGAGTAGCACCGGTTACGAAGAAGAACTCAAGCTTTCAATCTTACGAGCTTGGTTGGCCAATGCCTCGCCGATCGAGCAACTTTGGTGGGGATCGGCTCAACCTTCTCGGCTTTTCCATCACGGGGTGAGATCAATCTCGAGGAGCATATCGATGCTACGTGCCTCTGAGTTGGTTGTTCATCCTGAGTCTCGGTCCCGAACACGAGCTTCGGTTTGAATCGGGGCTTCACCCACGAGCTTGGGTGTCCACGAGCCCGGTCTGCATGTCAGACATTCTGATTTAAAGGTAGGAACTTCAGTAATCCTGGCATAATTATTAATAGTGCCAAAAGTTACCTGAAGGCTAACTCCAGTCTGAGGATGTTCGACAGCAGCCTGATCAGCATCAGTTGAGTCTTTCTCATTCTGAGATTGACTCTCATCATCCCCTTGTTGGTCCCCATCCTGAGATTTGTCAATGGAGCTCGGGGCACCAACTTCAGTAACTTTGCTCTCAGCAACCTTCTTCTTCACAAGCTCATCAAAATCAAAAATTTTCATCCTGAGCTTGGTTTTCCTGAACCCTGAGAATTCAGTGAGAAAAGCTGTCTCCTCGTTCCACCAGTCTTTGCCTCTGAATAAAGCAATGTTGAGCACCTCAGGAAGAGTCTGGTTGAGGATGTAGACCGTTGACCTCAATCTGAAGAAGATGTCTTGGAGGTCAGGGAATGAGCTAAGTTCAGGGTAGCTGTCAAGAATGAACCCTTCCCCCTTGCTTCGCCATTCGGTCTCTTCAGCTTCACCTTTCTTGAGTATCGGGCTCTCAGGTTCAGTTGGAAAGTCTGCTGAAAGATCGACTAACAACTCATTCGAGAGCTCATCAAAAGTTCATCGGCTCGCGAGGCTCGAAGAAATTCTAAGGTTTGGGCGGCGGCTCCTAAGTCCGAATCGACTTGGTTACGATAATCTGGCGAGAAGCCTCCTCGATTAGGAATTTTAGTTTGCTCAAAGAATCGGCGGGCACTTCCTCGAGGGAATCGAACTTTTAAAGGTCTCGGCGGTGCTTCCTCATCAGGAATCTGTACTTGCTCTGAGGTCTGAGGTCCTTGGAAGATTTCTTGAGAGAACTTATCAGAACTAAGCGACGTCTCAAGAACCTTAGAGAAGACTTGCTCCTCAGTTTGATCCTGTGCCTTTGAGATAGCCTGAGCCAATACAAGTAAAGGCGATTTATGAGCAGTTTGGCTCTCAAGCTGAATCTCCTCAGTCCCACTCTCTTCATCCTCATCATCATTGAGAACCACCATTCTCTTGCGCTTTGGAGCGAGGGTCTTTTGCCTTTTCAATTTATCACCCTGCTCTTTCTTGGCTTCCAACAACACCTCCCCCCTGGTTTGTTGGGTTTCTTCTGCAGCAGCCGCAATTGGTGATTCCACTTTCTTCTCTTTCTTCCCCTTGATAGTCCTCTTTGCAGCAATGGGCTTGAACATTACTTTGGACTTAGGGAATGGAGTAGAGTTGGAAAAGATATCCTCCTCCTCTCGGCACATCTCCAAAATAAATGCTATTTTGGTGGCATGGAGGATCCTGCCTTTGAGAGATATTACCCCATCCTCCCTTTTTATGACCTTGGCTTGCTCACTCACCACCTTGATAAGATACTTCAACCAGTTGAAATCCTTGGTGGGTGAGTCCTCAATCGCCGCCATCAGTCGGAGTTTGGGAGTGCTGATCTGCTCAAAGCTTCCAGATCGACTCATGATGCACTTTCCAACAATATCCATCAACACTCTGTATTTCGGCTTTAGATGCCGCTTATGCAGAGTTGCCTCAAACTTAACAGGATTCTCAGTAATCCCATCAAGATACTCTTGCTCCTGTCCCAACATATACAATGAGGGATCATCTCCCCTATCGCACAACTCAAAAACGTCGTTTAAATTCTTAGGGAGAATATAGAGCTCTCGAACAAAATCCACATACTTCATTGATTGTTCAAGATGTGAAACAGAAATTTTGGACCCTATATAATCATCCTCATTTATTTCCAAATTAGCGACAAACTCGATTACCTCGCGAGCATACTCCGCCTCCGGTAGGTTCGCGACGAGGTTCGTCAGTTTCGCCAATCGGATTAAATGGAGCGCCTCTTCTTCGTGCTTGGCATTTGAAGTACTCTCCAAAGAGACCACGTACTCATACCATGGCTTATTTGTCTCGGCCAATCTTTTGAATATGGTAGGAGCCATTTTAGATTTGAAGATTTAGGGTTTTGAGCGATGAAGCTTTTCTGGGTAAAAGGGATTTATTTGCAGAGGTTTTTGGGAACAAAGGGATTTAATAAAATTTGGCTTGAATGGCTTTTAAAGGAATATATAGTTCGAGATCGTGGGAAGTCATATTGGTTTGGTGAAAAACAACGGTTAAGATTAATCGACGATTAATCGGGTATGCGAACAGTCGATCTTCCGAAAAGTAAGCCGCCATTTTAACCTCATTGGTTATTAAAAGTAACAGAGCATTTAATGACTGTTGACCTTCTTTGGAATTTCAAAGATCCCGCCCAAAATTATTCTTCAGGTGTTTTGTATTTATTACAAATGATTACTGAGTTTCACTTAAGCAATAAATGAGTCGCATGAGTCATTACTTCTTTAGACTAATTTTCATCTATCAGTCTTACTGAGTATTGACCTTGATAAAATGTCAGTATGATACTGAATACTGAATGGGTTCGATAACATCGAGTATCTTGTCCTTCAAGAAATCGAGTTTCACGAGACTTCGATTCGGTATTTCCATTTTATCCCGAGTTTCTCGAGAATTACGAAAAACTTCATGCATCCGAAAACCTTCAATTTTTTCAGATTTACTCTATACACCGGATCTAACATCCCTAATTCAACTGATAGTTCTTGAAATCTTGATTCAAATTAAAGGTTTAGTCAAGACATCGACTCTCTACGCTTATCGGTTATGAATTTTCTCCATCCCGATGTCCTTTTTCTCGACATGATCTCTACGATGAAGTGATGTCGATATCCACATGCTTGCATCTGGTGTAATACCGGATTTTGTGAAATAGCAATGGCACTATTATTGTCACAAAATATTGGTACTTCATTGGCTACAACTTTATAATCCCTTAATTGTTGTTCGAGGCGAAGAATCCGAAAGTACAAGCAAACTTCCTTCGCACCCATGTATTCGATTCGATGAGATTTTGGTTGCTCTTGAGGTCCGTTTCTTCAAAAACCAAGATATCGACTTACTTTCCTAGAAATTGACAAGTTCACGTGGTGGACTTCACATCGGTCAGCAACCTCCATAATCGAGATCGAGTAACCCGATTAATTCAAGGTTATCATCACCGGATACCATAATCCTCTATTCATCGTGCCCTTAAGATACTTCAAGATCTTTTTGGCGACCTCCATGTGACTAGCCTTAGGATTAGCTTGGTATCTTGCACATATCCCAACAAAGAAATGTTATATCGGGCCTACTTGTCGTGAGATAGAGCAATGATCCAATGATTCCTCTATAATCGATATGATTTCTTACCGCTCGCCTTCGAAATCGGATCCATCTTGTAGTTAGTATTCATGGGAATCTTAATCGCATTGCAATTCAGACACCATATTTAGCAATCGATCTCTCGTGTACTTTGCCGGTTGATGAATATTCCTTCCTTTGATTGTTTCACTTGAAGACCTAGAAAGAAATTCATCTATCCCATCATTGACATCTCAAATTTGCCTTTTCATCGGTGTTGAAATTTTTTCACACAACCGATGGTTTGGAGATCCAAAAATGATGTCATCAACATATATCTCGAAAGAAGATATCTTCCCCATCTTCTATCCTGAACAGAGTTCTATCAATGCCTCCTTTGATAAAAACATGGTCGATGAAGAAAATCGAAAAGAGTATCATACCATGCTCGGGTGCTTGCTTAAGACCATACAAAGCTTTTCCGAGCACAGAAACTTGGTCATTCTCATGCAAATCGGGAGGTTGTTCTACATAAACCTCTTCTTTAAGCACACCGCTCAAATGCACTTTTCACATCCATTTGATAGATCGAACTTCATGTGGGCAAAGATATGCAAGAAACAATATGATGGCTTTAGTCTTGCAACAGTAAAGGTTTCATCATAATCCAAGCCTTCTTCTTGGGAATAACCTTGTGCAACTAGCCTTGCCTTGTTTCTTACAATGTTGTTGTTCTCATCTCTTTTATTCTTGAATACCCACTTGGTTCCAATAACATTGTGCCTTTCAAGTCTATCTACTAGCTCCCATACTTCATTCCTTGAGAATTGATTCAAATTTCATCTTGCATAGCAAAGAATCCAATGAGAATCTTGTAGAGCTTCACCAATCTCGAGAGCTCTTTCTCCGATAGGAAGCGAAGAAAATAGTGCACTTTCACCATGGAACCTTCTTGTTTTGACACCTTCGGTTAGATCACCCACAACTCGACTTGTAGGATGACTATCTAACCATCTTCTTCTAGATGTTCCCCCCTTCAATAGTATCCTCAACATTTGAAATGTTAGGTTCGCTTAATTCAATAAACTCGGGGAACAAATGAAAAGGAGAAATGGAATCATCTTCCTCGTGGAAATTCTATTCAACATTGTCGAGACATTTGTTCCCCTTTTAGTTGATAGATTCGAAATTTGCCTCACCGTGTGACCACATCTTCATTGGCATCACATACCGAGTCCGAGCCGGTGTCTGCTCGTGATTGGTCACCTTTGGTGTGTTGGCTTTTATGAGTCTCACCATCTTGAGTTTCATCCTAACTTCTTTATTCGAAGTCCGAGTCACTCCAATCATAGATGGTGACCGACTTCTTCTTTTCGTGTTCATGGATGTTTTGTCATTCTATTTCGGGCTTAATCTGGTGATTCTCTTGGTCGGTTCTTTCAAGATCGTGTTCTGCTTTCTTCCAAACACAAGTAGATTCATCAAAAACAACATGAGGTGTTTCCTCCACAATAAGAGTCCTACAATTGTAAACTCGGAAGCTTTTCGATTTTGAGAATATCCTAAGAATATTCCTTCATCGAACTTTGCTATCAAATGTTTTCAACCGATCTTTACCATTATTGTGTATGAAACACTTGCAACCAAACAAACGAAAGAAAGAAACAAGAGGCTTCCTTTCATTCCAAAGCTCGTAGGGTGTTTTGCCTTGACTCTTAGTCAGGATGGATCTGCTTTTGAGAATAGCATGCAAAGTGTTGACAAATTTGACCCAAAATCTTTTAGGAATATCGGCTTCAAATATCATTGTCCTTCTTGAACTTCTTTCGAGTCCTGTTCCTTCTTTCAAAGAACACCATTTTGTTGAGGGGTCCTTGCGGTGATGTTTCATGAGAAATTCCATTTGTTTTAACAATAATCAGATATAATATGGTTTATAAATTCAGTTCCTTTGTCAGATCTGATTTTGACCACACTCAAATTTTTCTCAATACTGAGCCTTTTCAAGAATTCAGTAAATTTTTATCTCGAGTCTCTTTCTTACTGAGTAAGAATGTGACCCAAGTATATCTTGAGTAGTCATCAACTACTACTAATGTGTATTTCCTGCCATTGGTGCTCACAGGTGTTATTGGACCAAAAAAAATCCATATGCAACAACTGGAGTATTCTTTCAGTAGAAACATCTACTTTGCTTTTAAATGATGCTCTAATTTGTTTTCCTTTTTGGCACGCATCACAAATATGTTCCTTACTGAACACATCATTAGGCAACCCTCTCACAAGAGCTAATCTAGCAAGTTTATTCAGGGTTTTGAAATTCAGGTGATTCATTCTTTTTATGCCATAACCAACCGGGTATCTCAGGAAACTTTTTAGCAACCAAACATGTATCTTTAGGAGTTGAACTCAATCAAAGAAGATACACATTTCCTTTTCTAGTACCAGTTAGTAATACTTTCTGTGAGATATCATCTTTCACATAACATAAGTTCTTAGAGAACTCAACATTAAAACCCTTATCACAGAATTGGCTTATTGAAAGCAAGTTATGCTTCAATCCAGATACATATGAAACACCATGGATATGAATCGAGTCGATTTCCAAAGTTTCATATCCTTCATCGTCCCTTGAGTTATCTCCAAAAGTGATCTGAGGGCCTCTTTGTTCAACATAGTCAATTTGAGTATCTTCTTGAATCTGTCACATGTCTTGAGCATCCAATCACAAGATACCATACATCGTGGGGCTTTTTCATCTCTCCTTTCATCAAGTCTTATGTGATCTTTAATCAGCTCAAAGCCCTTTGTTTTCCTCCCCGAAAAATGATCAATTATTAGGTACCCAATTTGTGTAGGGTCTTACAAGGTTAGTTAGTACCTTTTCGAGAATCCAAATCACTCGACAACTCTAATCACTTTAGAGTGGGCGATATGTCTTCCATAAACATCTACATACACATTTACTACTCGGGTGCCTTTAGCATTTTCACCCTGTATGAGTGCCACTTTAGCATGAACATGAGCCTTAGAGTTTTCTTTGGTACAGCCTTTTGTTCGAATGCTTTGCTTCAGGCAAATTGGTCCCGAATCTTTGTTGACTTCGGGTTCAGTAACCTTTACCCTTAGGCAAGTGGGTTTCGGGTTGCTCAGACTTGAAATTGGTCTTTTCAAGATATTTGAGGACTTGGTCTCTTCGATTGAGAATGTCTCTGGCGGTGTTTCTCTTCGAAGATTCCTATGATGGTTCGAAGGCGTAACCTTTCAGTTTGCATTCTTAGCTGAGGCTTCAAGTAATTGCTGAAATTTTTCAATCGAAAGTTTCGGTTTTTCTAGCCTTCACCGAGGTTTGGGCTTTCTTACCCGATCATTCGGTTTTTACTTGAACCATAGGTCCTCTTCCCTTGTCTAACACCTTGGGCATTTCTTCGCTAGTTGAAGTGTAGGTGCCCTTTGGTTTTACAAAGATTGTCTTCTTGCTACTTGATGCAAAAAGATTCAGATGACCTTGTGAGGTTCCCGAATGTATCCCATCCGTTTTTATAGTGACAGATCTCTAGTAACTCAAATTTCATCTATTACTTTAAATGCAATTCAATAGAGTTAGCTTCTTCTCAGCACTATCCTCACATTTCGTGAGAGTTTCATGCTTCTCGAGAGGTCATTGAACTTAGTTTTTGATCACCGAATCTCTTCAAATGGATTTCTCTAGCTTTTCGCTTAGGGTCACTATCAACTTCTCTTTCTCTCGAGAGTTGTACTTTCGTAACATCCAGTTCATCAAGAGCTCCCATTAATTGAGAAGTGATTTGATATTGCTAGAGAGTCTTTCCACTTAAGATTTTCAAATTTCGATTCCTTTATTCTCGCTCTTGAGTTTCATTTAGCGCTTCTTGTAAAACAAAGATAGTCCTTCTTCGACTCTCAAAAGAATCCATCGTGTCAAATTGATCGCTTACGCTTGAACTTGACAACTCTTGTGCTAGTGTAGGAGCAACAACAGAGAAATATGAGTTTACCTCCTCAATAGCCATTAGACGCTGGTCATCACTTTCCTTTGTGCGAAAGATTTCATCCAAGAGCTAGATCCTTCCTCCGAGTGTTCTTCTTCTTCGCAACCATGGCCTTTTTGCTAGAGAACTTCTTGTCTCTTTTTAGCTTGCCTTTCTCTTCTCTCCTTAGCACTCGTCGACAATCATAATTGAAGTGACCTTTCTTTTTGGCAATTGTAGCATCTGTTGGCATCATCATCCCGATCACTTTCTTCTTTGGACTTGGAGTCCTTCTTTCGATGAAGACCCTTCGCCGAGTCCTTTCTCTTCTCAATTGGTTTATCCTCGTGTTTCTTCCGGTACTGTGATTCCCAGTAATAGTTTTTATATTTTCCATATCGATTATTAAGTCTTTTCAAACCTCCTTGCCATCGCTTAGCTTATCCTCAAGCTCATCCTTCGATTCTTAGCAAGGGAGTTCTCGAACTCTCTAGTTTTTTGTGTTTTATCCTTGGCCTTAAAAGCCACATTCTTACTAGATGATGAATCATCTTTCTTTGTCGACCTTTTAGATTTCTTATCAATTACGAACTCATAGGCCTTCAAATTTCGCAGAAGACTTGTTGATATGACATTGAATTAATGTTTTTGGTGTTTTCAATCACCAATCGCATGTATATCCCATTTCTTAGAAAGACCTCTAAGAATTTTCAATGCAACTTCTCTCTCGTGGATATTTCTTTCCAAGTGCATTTAGATCATTCATAATGCTAGTGAATCGACTTCCAATTTGTCTATAGATTCACCTTCATCCATTTTCAAAAACTATCAAACTTTCCAATTGCAAACCGAAAGTTTGTTTTCCTTGATATGATCTCGTGCCTTGCACATTACAACCTAATGTATCCCAAATTTCTTTTGCAAAGGTTATAGTGAGAGATCATTCCCATCACACCATCATCAATTGTATTTGAGATAGTGTGTCTTTAGCAATATAGTCTAGATTGACTAACTTCCTCTCCTCCTGAGTCAAGGTTGGTCATCGTAATTATGAAATTTCGCTGCTCGGATTGTTTCTCTCATTTTACCTTCCTCCGATTCACCATAGAAATTGGAATGACCCTTCAGAGACCACTCTCCACATACGCTCATGTTTAGAATACAGTGAGCTGCATTCTCGGGCCTCCATAAATCATAGTTCTCCAATCGAGAACATGAGAAGTTTCTTAAAGACATTTTTATCTCGAATCTTTTAAGAATTTAGCAAATAAGATCATTCAGATAGACCACAAGTATTTTTAGCAAATAAAACTTTTGGTCAACAAAGCGGTGGTCAAGTTGAACCACCGCTTCGATACCACTTGTTGGTCCCTGCAACGAGTCTTACACGTATATGAGGGGAATACACGTGTTCATGTTTTTAAAACTTTTTCTTTTTATGAGGTCACTTGGGGTCGTTGTCTGATGATTTGGTCCCGAGAAGCACAAATCGCTCGAGTCAAAGTCTATCCGAGATGCTGATCCCGAAATGCTTTCAGATACCTCAGATAATCCCAACTGAGTCCTGAGTTTTCAGAGATCCCGAGTTGCTTGGATCAGACTACCACAAGTAGCTTACTATCTTCTTCTCTAGAGTTTTCTGGTTAACTCACTGTAGCTTACTAACTCTTTACAACTCTAACTCACCAACAAATCACACACAAACTACCTTAACAAAAGGGTTTGGGTTTTGGGTTGGTTTCCAACTAGGGTGAGATATCCTTTACAATAAGAACAGATGTAAAGGCTAGGATATCTCTTCTAAGCTTTGGATATATCTATCAATCTAGGCTTAGAATAGTGAGCCCTCTCAAATGTGAAACACTTGGGAAATTCTAGGTTTTTCGAGTGCTTCAATTTGCAATAATACGAATGAGCTCTTGAGTTGATTTGAAATTTCCCGTGGCCTCTCAATGTAGAAGGTCACTGGTATTTATAGGCAACCTTCACCAAGGTCACTCTTGAAAAACTATCCGTTGGAGGAGATAGTATCAAGGGTTTCCTCTTCGGGTGTTTGATGAACGACTATATTTAGGGTTTGAACACTCCCTTGCATGTTTTAGGAAATATGCAGTCATGTAGCCAATCACCAATTTTTGCCATCCTGAACTTAGTACTACCGACATGATTCAGGGGTCATGTCGCTTTCGGTCGTATAAAGTACATAGTTGTCTTCCTCTGATTGGTTCTTGTCTTCAGTGAATGTGGACAAACAAAACGGCTCTTTTTGGTCAATCTCTCTGAATGAGATAACCTGAAACAACACTTTTGTCTGCACTAGAATGTTTTTGGGCAATATCTACTTTTCTGAACATGTACTTTTTTCTCAGTTTTGTAGTCTTCAGATAGATATTATTCAGTGCCTCTGAACATTCAGGTTATACTGAGTATTCGGTATCTTCTTCGAAGTCTTCAAGAATTCACCGGTCTTAGTGACATCTTGAGTCTTGATGTCTTGAGTGACATCTTGAGTCTTCGCTATCGCGATTATCTTCGAGTCTTTAGTGTCTTCAAAGGACATACCGAGTCTTGATGTTATCGGATACATCTTGAGCCTTCAGTCCTAGCCGAGTCTTCATTCCTTCAAGATCTTGAAATCTTTCTTCAACATTGATTTCTCGATTCTTCATTCTTCCGATTCTTCGATTCAAAGATACCTTAAGTTCTTCAAGAATCTTTAAGATCTAACCTGATCTATATCTGCTGATTATACATGGTGCAGATAACTTCCTGAACAATTGTTGGTCCCGGTGAAAACGAGTCTTACACGTGTATGGGGGGGGAATACACGTGTTCAGTATTTTTAAAACTTTTTCTTTTATCGAGGTCACTTGGGTCGTCAGTTGTCCTCGATGATTTGGTCCCAAAAGCACAAATCGCTCTAAGTCAAAGTCTATCTCGAGACAAAGGATCCCGAAATTGCTTTCGATACCTCGATAATCCCAACCGAGTCCCGAAGTTTTTTTTGAGATCCTGAGTTGCTTGGATCGGATAACTAACTTACTAAACCCTCGTAAAGAGTAAGTTCAGTTTGGTAACTATCTGCTCAAGCTACTTTCGGATGTGTAATGGTTGGCCCTCAGAGTTTATACTGCTTTTAAGCTTTTTTTGAAAAAACCTTCCTTTAGTGGAATAGTGATTAGGCTGTGATTCAATTATATGCAACTTTCAGTGGATTGATTCCAACTGAAATATCAGTGAAAATATGCTTTCAAAACACAGTAATGCAACAGATAAATCAAGCAAAACAGAAAGCAAAGAACACAGCAAATTATAGTTGTTCAGAGACTCAAGCTCCTACGTCCACTCTCCCTGATCTCTACATAGAAATTCACTAATCACTTCCTAAGGCTTTCTGACTACCTCTGTAGTTTACTAACCTTTCTAATTTTGAGCTTTTTGACTACCTCTGTAGTTTACTAACTCAAAACTCACACAAGCTTTCTGTCTATCCAAGATAGATTACTCACTTCTTCTCTAGAGCTTTCTGACTACCTCAATGTAGTTTACTCACTCTTTACAACTCCAATCTCACCAACAATCTCACTCAAACTACCTTACAAAGGGTTTGGGGTTTCTTGGTTGGTTTCCAACTAGAATGAGATATCCTTTACAATAAAGAATAATGCAAAGGCTAGGATATCTCGACTAAGCTTTGGATATATCTTATCAAGCTAGGCTTAGTGGAATGAGCTCTCTTCGATTTAAAGCACTTGGGAAATTCTTGGTTTTTCGAGTGCTTCAACTTGCAGTAATAAGTTTGAGCTCTTGAGTTGCTTACAAATTTCCCGTAACCTTACAATGTAGAGGGTCACAAGTATTTATAGGCATACACCAAGGTTACTCTTGAAAAACTATCCGTTGGAGAGATAACTTCGTGAGTTTCCTCTTATGGTGTGTGAGGAACGACTATATTTAGGGTTTGACACTCCCTAACACTTTTTAGGCAATAGCCTTTCATGTAGCCGGTCTTCACTTTTTGCGATCGAAACTTAGTACTTGACATATTTTTCAAATTGACTGTCATTTGCCGAATTAATCGATAATGTGCATCTTGTCTTCTTCTTTTTGACTTTTGTCTCCAGTTAAAGGTAGACAACTTCAACGGCTCTTTTTGGTTACAATCTCTGAGTTGATATAACCTTAACAACACTTTGTCTTAGTTCCTTTTATCTGCATTTGAATGTCTTGGCAAATATCTATTTTTCTAAGGAATCGCGATCTTCTCAATATTGCATCCTTCAGATAGATATTTTCAAAGGCCTCGAACATTGGTGTTTATATCGAAAGATTCAAAGACATTCTTGAGTCTTCGGTAATTCTTGTATCTTCCGATTCTTGATCTTGATCTTGATCTTCGTCTTGAGTCTTAGTCTTGAGAATCTTGAGTCTTGAGGTCTTAGTCTTGAAGATATCTTGGTGATATCTTTGAGTCTTCATCTTTGAGTCTTGATTCCTCGATTTTCTGTTGATCTTGATATCTCGATTTTAACTTCAGGAAGTCTTGAAAACTTGATTTCATCTTGAAACTTCTTTCTTGGCTCTTTAGTCTTGATTCTCGATTCTTTACCGAGTCTTGAAACTTGATTTCATCTTGGCTTGATTTCTTGATAAATATCTTGAGTCTTGATTCTCGGTTTCTTCTTGAGTCTTGAAAACTTCGATTTCATCTTGAAACTTCCATTTCTTGGCTATCTTGGTCTTGAGAACCTTGATCTAACACATCTATCTGTGACTATACATTTTGCGAGATATCATCTGAATACTCTAAAACTGAATCCTGACACAACTATCAAGATTATCCTGAACATGTCATACTCAGGGGTTTTGGGATCTAATCAAAATCATATCTTTATTAAATTCATCTCCCAACAACAATCTATACTGTAAACCCCGACCCGATCTATCGGGATTATCCCAACATGTCATACTCGGGGTTTTTGGACCTAATCAAAACTTCTTTATTAAATTCATCTCCCAACAAGACCCTTTACCTAGGGTCTCGCCTCCCGTAAATTGACTTTATCCTCTCATTTATAGTTTTTTTTTGAGATACCGCTTGTCGCGGTTTTAGGTTGGAAATTCATCTTTTTGTAGTTTTAGGTTTGTAAACTTGAAATCTATTTGCTTGTTTTTCTCTCCTTGTTATGTGGTCTTGATGTTCTTGTGACTGTGGTAGTGCTCGCTTTCCGCTTCTACTTTGCTTTTTTTTCGATCTTTGTGTGTGTAGTGTGAGTTTGTCTTTGCCTAAGTGTGTTCAAAGCTTTGTAAACCAAATGGCTACAACAACTACTTCATTTGTGTTGGCCCCTTTTAATGGTAAAGGTGATTTCAGTATATGGAAACAGAAAATGAAATGAATCTTGATCCAACAATGTGTTTACAAAGCCATTGATCACTCTTATGCTGCTACTGAAACCGAGGGCAAGAAAATTGAAATGAATGAGTTTGCTTTATCTTCAATCATCTTGAATTTGTCTGATTCTGTGTTAAGAAAGGTTGGAATTATGGATTCTGCGAAAGAACTTTGGGAAAAGTTGGAAGAATTATACACTGAAAATTCTTTGCCTAGTAAATTGTTTTTGCTTGAGAAGTTTTTCCGGTTTAAACTTGATTTGAGAATCTTGATGTTTTTACTAAACTTGTTCAAGATATTAAGCAAACGGGTGATAAACACATTGATGACTATACTCCTATTGTGCTATTAAATGCTATACCTGATACTTATAATGATGTCAAGTCTTCTATTAAGTATGGGAGGGATAATGTCACTCTTGAAACTGTGGTTAATGGTCTTAAGAGTAAGGAGCTTGATTTAAAACACAATGGGAAGGGTAGTAAAAATTCTGAATTAGTTATGCATGTTAGGGGAAGGTCTTCTAGTAGATCTCTCAACAAGAAACGTGATAATCAGAATAATGATGGAAAAAAGAAGTCTAATGGAAATCATAGGTCTAAGTCTAGGAATAGGAAGTGCTATAATTGTGGTGAATCTGGTCACTATTACAAAGAGTGCACTAAACCTAAGAAAAAACAACAGGAAGAGCAAGGTCAAGCTAATAATGCTTCTAGTTCTACTCATGATGGTGTGATTTATATGGTGACTGAAGTGTGTGATGAACCATGTGTGAATTATGTGCATTCTACTGCTTTATGTGAAAAATGAATGGCTAATTGACTCGGGTTGTACTTTCCACATGTCTCCGTTTAAAAATCTATTTTCATCATATAAAGAAGTGAAGTATGGTTCTGTTTCTATGGCTAATTAGAAAAAATGTCATATTGTTGGAATTGGTGATGTTTGCATTATGCTTGACTCTGGTATTGTTGTCACTTTGAAAAATGTAAGACATGTTCCTGACTTGTGCAACAATTTGATTTCTTGTGCTACATTAGAAGATGAGGATTGTGAGGGTAGATGGGGTAAAGGTTGCATGAAAATATTGAAGGGTTCTTTGGTTCTTTTCAAAGCTGTTAAAAGAAATAACTTGTATGTGTGCTTTACCAAATCTGATTTTCGTGCTAATCATGTGAATGTTGTCAAAGTTGACAAGACTGAATTGTGGCATAAAAGACTAGGACACATGAGTAACAATGGGTTGGAAATTCTGCATAAATCTGGTGTTTTTGGTGATGAAAAATGGTCATGCATACCTTTTTGTGATTCATGTGTGTTGGGAAAGCAACATAAAGTTAAATTTCCTGTTAACCCCTACCCTAATCCCTCTTCTTGCACTGATGTTCTTGAATACTTGCATGCTGATGTTTGGGGTCCTGCTAGTGTGCCCACCCATGGTGGAAATGTGTATTTTTTGTCTGTGATTGATGTTTTTTCTAGGAAAGTTTGGATTTTCTTAATGAAACACAAATCTGATGTGTTTGAAAAGTTTAAGGATTGGAAAATTCTGATTGAAAATCAAACTGGAAAAAGGATTAAAAATCTTAGAACTGATAATGGGTTAGAGTTTTGCAACAACTTGATGGATAAATTGTGTATTGATTCTGGAACTAAAAGGCATAAATATGTTCCTTACACGCCCCAACAAAATGGGGTTGCTGAAAGGATGAACATAACTTTGATTGATAAGGTTAGGTGCATGCTAGCTGCCTCAGGTCTTTCTAAAAAATTCTGGGGTGAGGCAGTTTGTACTGCTGCCTATCTTATCAATAGGTCTCCATCCGTTCCCTTGAAAGGTAAATGCCCTGAAAATGTGTTCTATGGTAAAAGTATTGACTATTCTAACTTGAGAGTTTTCGGTTGTGCTGTGTTTGTGCATCAAAAGATTGATAAACTTGAACCTAGGTCTAAGAAGTGTGTGTTCCTAGGTTATCCTAAAGGTGTGAAGGGTTATAGACTTTGGTGTAAAGATGAACGTGGATTCAATATCAGTAGAGATGTTATCTGTAATGAATCTGAATTTCCTTGTTTACATGCTTCTGTGTCTTCACATGAGAATGAGACTCCTCCTAGTGAGGTGGAGCACCTGCCCTGTTTATCTGATGCTGAAAATGCTGATTTGCATGCTAAAAATGGTGATTTGCATGCTGAAAATGGTGATTTGCATGCTGAAAATGCTGATTTACCTGCTGTAAATGCTGAAATTACTGCTGAATATGTGGAAAATGTGCCTGAAAATGTTGATTTGATTGATTATCAGCTTGCTAGGGAAAGACCTAGGAGAAACATTAGGCAACCTTCTAAACTTGATGGTTTCTACATTGATACGCATGCTTTCAGTGCTTTTGAGTCGTGCAATAATGAGCCAAAATCGTATAATGAAGCCTTAAAGTCTAAAAATTCGGTTGAGTGGTTAAATGCTATGAAAGAAGAAATGAAATCCTTGCATGTTAACAAAACTTGGAATCTTGTCTCTAAACCTAAGCATTGCTCTGTTGTTGATTGTAAGTGGTTATTCAAGATTAAGTATGAAACTGAATGTACTAGATTTAAGGCTAGATTAGTGGCTAAGGGTTTTACTCAAAAGGAGGGGATATAATACACTGAAATCTTTGCTCCTGTTGTGAAATTTACCATTGTGCGCATAATGCTTGCTCTTGTTGCTCATTTTGATTGGGAATTGAAACAAATGGATGTAAAAACTGCTTTCTTGCATGGTGATTTGGATGAAAAGATTTATATGAGACAACCTGATGGCTTTGTTGATTCGAAATATCCTGAGCATGTGTGTCTTCTTAATAAGTCTTTGTATGGATTGAAACAATCACGTAGACTGTGGAATAAGAAATTTGATGAATGCATGATGTCTTTGAAACTCAAAAGAAGTTCGTTTGATCATTGTCTTTACTTCAAGAAAGATGCATCTGTTCCTTTCTTCTTGCTCATATATGTGGATGACGTGCTTCTTATTAGTCCTTGCATTAGAACTGTTGAGCATGTTCAAAAATGCCTTGGTGATAAATTTGACATGAAAAATCTTGGTAATGCTAAGAAGATTTTAGGCATGAATATTGAAAGAGATAGAAAAAGTCATACTCTCTTGCTTAATCAGATTTCATAAGTTGATAAGGTTTTGAGTAAGTTTTCCATGTCTTCCTCTCAATCTGTTAATGTGCCTCTTGCTGTCCATTTTGTGCTAAGTAAGACTCAGTCCCCCGAAACTAAGTCTGAAATTGATGTGATGAAAGACGTGCCCTATTCCAACGCAATTGGATCTGTGATGTATCTCATGGTAAGCATTAAACCTGATATTGCTTATTCTGTTAGTTGCTTGAGTAGATATATGTCTAATCCAGGTATGCCTCATTGGGAGGCTTTGAAGTGGCTTCTTAAGTACCTTAAGGGTACGATGGAGGTAAGTCTTAAATTCTCAAAATCTATAAATGGTGTGAGGTTAGTTGGTTATGTGGATTCTAACTATGCTAATGATAGAGATAATCGGAAATCTACCACTTCTTATGTGTTCACTTTATGCGGTGCTTGTATTAGTTGGAAATCCCAATTACAACATATTGTTGCTTTGTCCACTACTGAATCTGAATATGTTGCGATTACCGAGGCCGCTAAAGAGGTCATTTGGTTAAAAGGTCTTATTTCTGAAATTGGTTTCCTTGAAGGTAAAGTTGTTGTGTTTTCTGATAGTAAATCTGCTATACAACTTTGTAAGAATCCTGTATTCCATGAAAGAACCAAACATATTGATGTTAGATACCATTTTGTGCGTGATATTGTTGAAAAAGGCATTATTAATCTTGAGAAAATTGCTTCAGAATTTAATCCTGCTGATATGGGTACCAAATGTCTTTCGGTAGAAAAATTCAGGTCTTGCATGAGAACTTTGAATTTTGATTCTATTGATTATGTCTGATTTTTCTGTTTTGTTTGTGACTTGTGTGTCAAAACTGTTTTTTTGTTTGTGACTTGTGTGTCAAAACTGTTTTTGGGTTGTGTTTTGGTTGTCAAAATTGTTTTTGCTTGAAAGCCTTGTGTCCTGCATGTTTTTGAACTTTGTGTTGTCCTTAATAGCATTCTTGTATTTGCTATTATTTGCCTCTTCTAACTTTTGTGTTTTTTCTTTTGCAGGTGGTTGGTGTGTGTTTGTTTTTGGGCGATGATGAACTCCGCGGATTTTTTAGAATATTTCGTGTGTATTTGGGAATGGCCAAAAAGGTGGAGAATTTGTTGGGCTTGAGCCCATTTCGGTTTAGGCCATTTTGGCCCAAGTCATGTGGCCCTCCCAACTTGAAACTCTAGGTGTGTTGGAAGCTTCCTTATATACTATTCTTCTCCTTCTT
Organism: Stenogyne calaminthoides; assembly: GCA_037126765.1. Lineage (NCBI taxonomy): Eukaryota > Viridiplantae > Streptophyta > Magnoliopsida > Lamiales > Lamiaceae > Stenogyne > Stenogyne calaminthoides. The sequence continues at coordinate 25,190,848 of JBBCBC010000032.1, forward strand.
TGTAAATTTGGGACGTTAAACTGAGATTGAGAGAGTGAGACAAAGAGTGAGGAATGCTACCAATATACTTAGTGGATCTTTGAGTCTTCCCTTTTACACCGTTCATTCCGTCTCCGACAATCAGGAAACCTGAGCCCGTGTCCCTCGGTGTGCATAATAGGAGCAGGAAGAAGACCCAACAACGACTGCTGCGGATTCTGCTGTCTCTTAATACTCTTTTTAACTGCCGGCGCCTTTGTTTGGGTCTTTCTCGACACTTACGGTCCCACTTTCGCAGTCGAATCCATTGCGGTCTCGGAGTTTCTATCAAAAATCGGAATAAGATTTCGTGTTTGGAGTTTGGAGAATTCAAGGTGTGGGTGAAGACGTGTTGGAGAGCTCGTCTCAGGCGAGTATTCCCGCTTTTAAATTAGGTCATGGAAACACGCTTTTTGCGAATGGGACGGTGGAGTCGCTGTTGACTGATCATGCGCGTTCTCAGTTGGTGCATGGAACGGTGATTGACGTGCTTTTGAAAGGTCCGTACGTGCATCCGGTTCTCGGTCGAAGTAGGGTCACCATTGGGTGTAGGGATGTTGGCGTCGGGGTTTTATCGGGTGCCACGCGGGAGAGGAAAAATTGCTCGCGATTCCACTTTGATTTCTAGTACAAACGACGTCGCTCCGATTGCCGTACTAACTTTTTTTTTTTTTTTTAATACTAGGGATTTATAATTGATGAATTTTTTTGTTTTTCGTTTTTTCGTTTTTATGAATTTGAGAGTACTCTTTTCTGTTTATGATTTTCAGTTGGAAAAATTCAGATGAATATCTACACTCCTATTTTTAATGTATTGATAGGATTGCAAATGAATCGAGTTGAAGCCAATAGTACCGTATTGTATTCGAGTTGAATCGAGTTGGAAAAATATGGAATATAAATTCATATCTATTTAAAATAAGGCTCCTATTTCAAAATATCGTCTATACGAGTTGGAAAAATATGGAATATAAATTCATATCTATTTAAAATAAGGCTCCTATTTCAAAATATCGTCTATATATATAATCAAGTGATATTGACGGATCCACATCCATATATATATATATATATATATATATATATTCAACCAAATAACCAAATCTATCTCTAACGTATTCATTATATCTTTAGCATTAATTACAAATTGCAACTTGATTTATTTTTTTTAATAAAATTCAATTTGAACTACTAAATAATGACGAATGTCAATCACAGACTCTTTTTTTTTTTTAAGTTTCCAGTTTACCGATAATATATATGTTGTATATACCACAATGACAAAAAATATTTTAACAAACATCAAATTAAAAAAGTAAAAAGAGTAATTGGGAGTGGGGATTGCGTACAAGATTCAAGATATCTTCTAATCAGCTAATCATATTTATCACGAATTAATCCACATCCATCCACATATTTAATAGAGATATGGTAACAAATCAAATTAAATCTCAAGATCACGATATATTTAGTCAAAAGGAAACCAAATCTCCAGAAGATCCGAGCTAGTCACATGAAGATTATTTTCTATATGTATTCATCTATAGGTGTATATATAATTGTACATTGTAATTGTAAAAATTGAGTCAATGAAATATAATTTCTCACGTTCTAATAATATTACTCCTTCAAAAATCTCTCTTAATAGCTAGAGATCAATTAAGCTATTTATTTATTTATTTATTTATTTATAGTGTCGCAATAATAGTAATAATGATTTAGTGCTAGTAATATTAGATCATCATGCAATACTCATGCACGCAGTGACGGACCCAGAAATTTTACCGAGGGGGGCCCAATTTATAACATAGTGTAGCTAAATGCACTTTAGAATTTTTATATATTTTCAAAAATTATTTGGACTAAACATCTTTATATTAACAGAGTCGAATACATTTATATGTATATTGAAAATGTGAATTATACATATTCTTTCTCTATTTTGTTACCCCTTTCTCACCTAAAAATCAACATTTTATTTATAGAGTGTTGATTTTTACAAGGATTAGTAATAGTGGTGTACAGTGAACATGATGCACATAATACTTTGTTTAAAGGAGACAGACATTCGTATGAGATAGTTTTATACATGATATAGGGTATAATCTATAACACAAATAATACTCATTCTTCCAAAATATTAGAGCGTTAATACACAATTTATGCTTCGCCTTACTATGAGACTGTCTCATACAGGTGTGTCTTAATTATAAATATATATATATAAGAAATTCAAGTGGGGTCAGGGGGGCCCAGTGACCCCCCTGGGGTCAAGGTAGGTCCGTCACTGCATGCACGTCTGACTGCTGCCTTACCGTAACATTCCTTTTCATTTTTGCCGCATCTTTTTGGATTTTCATCGACGTTCGCGATCCTAGCGTCGCAGTCGAATCAATCGCGATTTCATTACAAGACGAATCGATTACGATTCCATTACAAGCCGACAATGCAACGGCCAACTGGGATATACTACTTTCTGTCCAAAATCTAAACGCGATTTCGTATCTGGAGTTCCAAGACGTCAACGTTTGGGTCAACTCCATGTCGGAGAGCTCGTCGCAGGCGGTTATAATTCCCGCGTTCGAATTAGGCGCTGGAAACGGGATTTATGTGACGGGGAGCGTGAAGTCATCGTTGACCGATCACGCGCGGTCTCAGTTGGTGCATGGGAGTGTGGTTGACGAGATTTTGAAAGGTGCGTGCGTGCATCCGTATCTGGACGGTCAACGCACGGTCAAGGCTGTGTGTAGGGATATTGGCGTGGGTTTTTATCGGGTGCGACGCGGGAGAGGAGATATTGCACCGTGGAGGAGGGATTTGATACTGATGAGAATTACAAACGACGTCGTCGCTCCGATGCCCGTCCTGTTTAACTTTAATTAAATTCAGAATTGAATATTCATCTGCAAGCAATTTTAATGATTACCTAGCAGAGTCGATCCTATAAATTCTAGAGCCTGACCCTTCATAATCTTTTTATATGTGAACTAAAAGATTATACAAATTGATTGTGCTTCACAATTTGAAAGTAAAATAGTAACTAATGACAACTTAATATGAAATAAAAGATTTATAAAAATTTTATCCATGTGACCTACATTTTGTACTGATAAATACCCATGTGACCTCCGTTTTTTTAATTAAATAATCAACTATAGGTGGGAAGCCCTAAGAATAATAAAAAAAAAAACAAATCTGGACTTTTAGGGAAAAGTCAAATTAAGTGGAAATCCTTCTATAGGTAGAGACGTACATAATAATATTTAGAAAATAGAGTTTATTGTGAATTCGAGATCTCACACAATTTTTTCTTTAAAATTATCAAAGTCAACTCAAAAAATAAAAAAAAAATCTAAACTTTACGAATAATATTTTTTAGGACAATAACTTAAAGGGTGCTGTGTTTTTAGAAAAATAATTTTACATGCTTGAAAATGTAGAACAATATAAAATTTGTAAACAAATTCTTAAAAATATTTTCCCACTTCAAACTCAGTCTTTTGGCAACGAAATTATATCAAGCTACCAAGTACTAAGCAATTGTAATTTGATGGATCCATGTCCATTTATATATGACTCTTCAAATATATATATATATATGCACGATTCAGTGTAAATAAATTACATTTTTTAGTATAACAAGTTGTATGATTTTAAAATGCACTATGAGCACATGACACACCTAAATATACATGACACCCGCTCGAAAAATCTCTTATCTACTAAAGGTGAAGCACCCCCTATTTCAAATTCAAAGAACATTATGAAGAGTTATTTATGGTATCTTATATTATACAATTTTTAATTAGAACCTTTAATTTTATTAGGATTGATTTTGATTATCCAACAATTTTTTAGGATAAAAAAGAAAATCAAATATATAATATTTGTGATAAAAAAAAATACAAATCACATGATTAATTTTATTAGATTAAGTATTTTAAGTATTTATTTAATTTAACATGTTCAATTTACTTATAATCATGTTTTTATTTTTAAACTATAAATAATATGTATTTTTAAAGACACATTTTTTTTATTGTGATTGATTTTGATTATCCAACAATTATTTTAGGGTAAAAAAAAAATCAAATATATATTATTTGTGATAAAAAATAATACAAATCACATGATAAATTTTATTAGATTAAATATTTTGAGTATTTATTTAATTTAATTTGTTCAATTTACTTATAATCATGTTTTTATTTTTTAACTATACAAATGTTTTTATTAGGATTGATTTTGATTATCCAATAACTTTTTTAGGGTAAAATAGAAATCCAAATATATAAAATTTGTGAAAAAATATAATATAAATCAAATGATTAATTTTATTAGATTAAATATTTTAAGTATTTATTTAATTAAAAATTTTAATTTACTTATAATTATGTTTTTATTTTTAAACTATAATAATATGTATTTTTAAAGACAAAAAATCGTATGAGACGAGATACATAATAGAACAAATCTATAATAGAACAAATCAACATCTTTCTTTTCAAAATGTTAAAACATCATTACCCAAATTATAATTCGTCTCTCCGTGAAAATGACTCATACAAATTCATTATTAAAAATGTAATATATTTTTATTTGTGAATGTTAAATCTTTAGAAATTTAATATTATTTTATAATATTATTTTATTTTTTATATGCGTAATACATTAGTATACTATACAACAACATAGAAACCCCATCAATCCCCACAATCTCGCCAAAATCTAGTCTTATTAATTAGTGGTATTGCAATCGTCTATTAAGTAATTGATTACAACAAATAAATAAATAATATATTTCACGAAAAATAAATTAATGAATCTTTTACCACCAAAATCCTTATCTAACTAAATCTCAATTAATCTTTTAGCTAGTAATCACGTATGAGACTTGAAAATATCTTCTAATCAGCTAATTAATACATGGATCATGATGCAGCGAACGTATCGAACGTACAAAATAACACCTTTTAAAATACGTTGATTCAACAATTAAATTGAATATTGATACGTTAATTCAACAATTGAATACCGTAAAATAGACAAATAGAAAAACTCTTTTTTTAATTCATCATTCATCTAAATAAAAAATTTACATTACTAACTCTTAAATAGACTTGAAATTCTAATTAAAGATTCTAATACTAACTTTCCTAATTATCTTAATCCGTTCATAATTATTCGAGATTGCGATAAGATCTCGTCTCCATTAGATCCATATCCATATATACATATATTACTTGATATATCACATTTTTTTAATTTCTTTCAATACCCAAAACTATCCTTTATTTTTATTATTTTACTATTATTTCTTAATTAAAACACCCAAATGAAGAGAGTATTTCGTTACAATTAATAATTTGACGTTGATACATGATATATAACATAAAAATATAATTTTAAATATTGAATGTGAAATCAATTAATCTTTCACCACCAAATTAAATCCTTATCTAACAAAATCTCAATTAATGTTTTAGCTAGTAATCACGTACGAGATTTGAAAACATCCATATATATGTACATATATTTATATTAATCCTTCGCAATTAAATCTCTCTCTCTATATATATGACAAAGCTAGAATTTTATTTTGAAGTTTGGCAACTCTCTAGTCATGTGATGGTATTTATAGTAGTTAGTAGGAGTATTTATATTTGGTGATGTTAGTGTTAAGATAGATTAGTTAATGGAGAAGGAAAACAGGGGAGTAAAAACAGAGACTATTTTAGTTAATGTAAGAAGTTGAGTTTGTTATTTGATTTTCTACACTTTTACAATTACATCATTGCTGTATATATAGGACTAGTATGTCGGCTACTATTTTATGCCGACATAAAGAGATGTTACCATGCTCTTCTAGATTCTTCTTACATTATGTAGTTACATGCTTACTTTTCTATTTTCTAGATTCTTACTTCTACAACTTTCTTACTACATCTTTTTATATCTCTTTCTAGAGTATTCTAGAATTTAGTCAATTCATAAAATTCTTCTATAATCTGGATTATTCCAGAAATGTGCATCACTTTCTAATACTCCTCCTTGATGCATATTTCAGTTACTCCAATCTTTTCTCGTAGTGTCTCGAACTTTCCACGAGGTAGCGATTTTGTGAAAATATCTGCTAGTTGTTCTTCAGTCTTGCAATACTCCAACTCGATTTCTTTATTAGCTTCTGCCTCTCGTATAAAGTGGTACTTGATCTTGATGTATTTGGTTTTGCTGTGGAGCACTGGATTTTTCGCCATTGCTATTGCCGACTTACTATCGCAATAGATTTTCGTGGCTTTATCTTGTGGCTCTCCCATATCTTCAAGTATGTATTTCAACCATTTTGCATGACTTGTAGTCATCGCCGCTGCTATATACTCCGCTTCGGCTGATGATTGTGCAATTGTTGCTTGCTTTTTGGATGCCCAAGAAAATATTCCTGAACCCATTGTGAATGCATAGCCTGACGTGCTTTTCATGTCGTCAACTGAACCTGCCCAGTCACTATCAGTATAGCCAATTAACTTTGAGTCAGGTGTTGATTCATACCAGATGCCGAAGTTCTTAGTTCCTTGAAGATATCGGAGTACTCGCTTTGCTGCTCCATAGTGAATCTGACTTGGATTCTTGCATAAATCTTGATAGGAAGCTCGTCGCGTACATTATGTCCGGTCGAGTTGCTGTGAGATAGAGTAAGCTTCCGATCAGGCTTCGAAATGCTGAGATATCTGCCTTTGGTGAGCCATCTTCTTTTTGTAATGCTTTAGAGCTGTCAAGTGGAGTGGCTACTGTCTTGCACCTTTCCATCTTGAACCTTTTTAGTAAGTTGTCGGTATATTTCTTTTGTGAGATAAATAAACCATCTTCTCTTTGATTTATTTCAATACCGAGAAAATATTGCATTAAGCCCAAATCGGTCATCTCGAACGTCTTCATCATGTCTTTTTTAAACTCCTTAATCATTGTCTCATTGTTTCCTGTGATTATAAGATCATCAACATATAGAGAGACAATGAGTGTATCGTTAGTACCTTGGGTCTTGATGTATAGTGTATGCTCACTCAGGCTCCTCCTGAATCCAAAGTTTGTGAAGTAGTTGTCGATTCTACTATACTAGGCTCGTGGGGCTTGTTTTAGACCGTGGAGTGCTTTCTTCAACCTGAGGACTTTGTCTTCCTGTCCTTGTATCACGAACCCTTGAGGTTGTTCCACATAGATCTGTTTTTCAAGATATCCATTAAGGAATGATGATTTCACATCAAGCTGGTAGATTTTCCATCTTCTTTGTGCAACTAGGGTGATGAGTGCTCGAATGGTGTCGAGTCGGGCCACTGGAGCGAAAGTCTCGTCGTAGTCAATTCCTTGTTTTTGCGAGTAACCTTTAGCTACCAGTCTTGCCTTGTGCTTCTGAATTGAGCCGTCTGGGTTGAGCTTTGTCTTATACATCCACTTAACTCCGATGACTTCTTTGTTGTTTGGTAGATCCACCAACTCCCATGTTTCATTTTTCTCGATCATCTTGATTTCTTCTTCCATTGCTTTTGTCCATTCTTTTTCTTTGATGGCAACTTCAAAGCTTTTCGGCTCCAGGGTCACAAAGTTGCAAGTCTCGTAAATTTCTCTGAGTTGTCTTAATTTCTTGGTGGTGATTCTGGAGATGATTCTTCTTCAATTGAAACTGGTGATGGTGTAGGTGTCCTTGGACTAGAAGGTTCTGGAGACTCTTGCCGTCCTTCAACTTCTTCTTCTTCTCGTGGTTCGGTAGGACGCCGTAGTTGTGGTAGTATGATATTTTGTCTTTCAATTTTTTCTTCCTCCTAGTTCCATGTTGCATTCTCATCAAATTCAACGTCTCGACTGATGATTAGCTTCTTATTTTTAAGACTATAGATTCGATAACCTTTAGACTGAGAGCTATAGCCGAGAAAAATACCTTTCTCTGTCTTCTTCTCTAGTTTATGTCTTTTCTCTTTTGGGATGTGCACGTAGCAGATACTCCCAAAGATCTTCAGATGTTGAGCTGATGGCTTTCGTCCACTCCACGCTTCAACTGGTGTTTTGTTCTGAACTACATTGGTTGGACACCTGTTTAGTAAGTAGACCGCAGTGTATACAACTTCTGTCCAAAACTCTTTAGGCATATTCTTTTCTGCTAGCATTGCCCTGGCCATCTCCATCACTGTCCTGTTCTTCCTTTCTGACACGCCGTTCTGCTCTGGAGCGTAGCCGACTGTTAGTTGATGATGGACTCCTTCCTCTTCGCAGAATTTGTTGAATGCGTTAGAAGTGTATTCTGTCCCTCTATCGCTTCGTAGGACTTTGATTCGTCGACCACTTTGGTTCTCGACCAAATTCTTGAATTTCTTGAATATATTAAACACCTCCGATATTTCTTTCATGAAGTATACCCACGTCATCCTCGTATAGTCATCAATGAAAAGGATGAAGTATTTGTTTTTCTCGAATGTTGATGTCCTCATTGGGCCTGTTGGGAAATTTATAGTTTTGATGAAAGTTCCAAAAACACATGTAATACCACCAACAGTTCGTTAGGCGATCGATGTTTACATTATCACGATAGGAGACCAGGGATAATGATTGTATAGAAAAACTGATGTAATAGATAGGTCACATATTGAGGGGGAACTCAATATGTAAAGGTCAGATCTGAAGAATCAGAAGAAAGTCGATATCGACAGGCGTATCGCTAAACTGTAATCGGAAGATCGATCGAATCGATCTAGTCGATAACTTTCAATAAGAAGTCATGAAGCTCAAACCTCGAATACTAGAAGATCGATGACTTCCGTATCGGACCAGAAGACCTACATCACGAGTCACCCGGTTAAGCTAAGTCAATAGCGCCGAAGACTCCATCGTGGATCGATCGGTTCAGATCGATCGGATCATCACAAGATGAAAACGATGTTTTATCTTATCATACGTCTGCGATCCAACAAGATGAATACCAACCTTAGTTGGAGGAACAACAACGCAAAGCAAGGCTTCCATCCAATAAGGAAGAGACACGTATGAACAGAGTCGATATCAAGATTCGATGTTGCTCTCTCAAACGGCTATAAATACACATTCACGCTTTTCAGCCGTGCCGCCTCAAGCACGCCACATCAAGCCCGCAAGTCTACCTAAAATAGCCGAGATTCAAATTGCTCTCCAACGGCTCTTTGATCTCAAGGTCTATAAATATGGGATCACACTTCAGAGTGAAAAAACGGAAATGCTTGACAAACAACATAATCACGGCTCAAACTATAGTCGATTTCCGCATCGAAGAACACAACAACAAGCTTATTTTATATTGTGTTCATCCCATAAGTTCTTAGCAAGAAATCTTTTCATCTAGCTATCGTCGCTTGTACGCAAGGAAAGATTTCATAGTTGAACCTCAACAATCTTACCCAAACCCCCAAGTTAGGATAAGTTGTTTAGCGAGATTTCGATCTAGAGTTTCTAGTACCGATTTAAAGGATCGGTTGAGTGAGAACTCTTAAAACATCTGTTGGTGTCTTGGTTGACTAACACACTAAACTAAGTCCAAATGGGTTAAGTCGGTTAAGTTGGTGCCCCTTGGAAAGGGAAGAGGGACGAGGACCTGGTTTGTCCGAACCACTATAAATCTTGTGTGCCTTTTTATCGCTTTTGATTAACCGCTTCTCACATCGCACAATCTTAAAGCAATACATATTCTAAGTTAAGATCGATAGCACCAAGCTTCGATCCGACGGACCGATATTTCGGTCTATCCGATTAAAAAGATAAAACTTGAAATCTGATATACAAACCGGTTTTTCACACGGTAAAACTTAAAGCTTCCGTGACACTTCAGCTTAATCGATAGTTACCGAATCGACCGCGCTTTTCGGGCGCTCAAGAAGTTGGTTATCGACCAAACTGATTCACTAAGACTCGATCAAAGCTATCTGCTTTCGCACACCCTGACCGCGACGAAAAGTTTTTCAGAAGTCTATTCACCCCTCCCCTCTAGACTTCTGCCCTCACATAACCCGTTCGGGACCTACAGGGCCGCAAACATCTGTATGGACCAGCTCCAAGATTTGCTTCGCTCTCCATGTTTGTCCTGAAGGGAATGGCTTCCGGTGTTGCTTTCCTTCCATGCATCTCTCGCAGACGTCATCTTTTGCTTGGATGGCTGGAAGATCCTTCATCATATTCTTCTGGTGGAGAATCTTTAATCCATAAAAGTTGAAATGCCCGAACCTCCGGTGCCACATCCAGGATTGATCTTCTTGGGCTTTTAGTGCTGTCTCGACATATTGCCAGCTGATAGGAAAGTTTCTTTGTTGCTGCATTTTTACTACAACAATTTCTGAATGTTTATTTTTGTCGTCATATATCGTGCATGAGTCTCCTTTGAATAGAAGAGAATATCCTCTCTCCATCATCTGACCCACGCTGAGAAGATTTGTGTCGAGCTTTGGAACTAGTAGTACATCTTGGATGAGTCGTGTACCTTTCTTGGTATTGATGGCGATCGTGCCCTTTCCTTCGACACCTACTAGAGCTCCATTCCCGAGCTTCACTTGGGATTTAATTGATCTGTCGATGTTCTGGAAAATTTTCTCGTCTCCTGTCATATGGTTACTGCAGCCACTATCCAGGAACCAAGTGTCGTTCTTTACTTCAGATGCAGTATGGCACGCATAGAACATGTTGTTTCTGCTATCCTCCTCCTTAGTGTAATTAGCTTGGAGCTTGAGTTTAGAGCGGCAATCTTTCTCCAGATGACCAAACTTTCCACAACTTTTACATTGTGGTTTATCTCGGTTCCAACAATCTTTTTCAAGATGGTTGGTCTTCTTACAAATTCCACATGGTGGATATTTGTCCTTTCTTTGATAATTATTACCACCTTGATTTTTATTTTTATTGTTTTCTCCAATTTTTCTCCCACCATTTCTAAAATTCTGAGACCATATATTGATTTTAGATTGAAATGCGTTTTCTACAGATTCATTTTCACGCATACTCAATCTTTTCTCATAAGCTTCAAGTGAGCCTATTAATTCTGTCACAGACAATTTATCTATGTTTTTAGTCTCTTCTGTCGTAGTGACGATTGGATCATATTTAGCTGGAAGAGTAATTATTATCTTTTCTACTATTCTCTTATGAGTAATATTTTCTCCATATGCGTTCATTTGATTAATTACTTCTCTTAATCTAGTGTAGTAATCTTTTACGGTCTCAGATTCTTTCATCTTCAAATTCTCCATATCTCTTCTAAGCGTTTGGAGTTTGAGGTTGCGTACCTTATCACTGCCTTGATATTCCTCCTTCAAAGTATCCAAAGCTTCTTTCGACGACGTAGCTCCACTAATCCTTGGAAATAGAGACTCTGCCATAGCCATTTGCAATACGTAGAGAGCCAGACTGTCCTTCTCCATATTTTTATCTAGTTTTTCTTTGTCAGCCGTAGACAAAGAAGACGTGTCATCAGGGATAGTGTATCCCTTCTCAACGATTTCCCATTGGGACATAAAATATGTCTTCATTTTAATGCCCCAATAGTTATAATTTTCTCCTGAGAAAGTTGGGATTGGAATTTGTGAGTTATTTGATAGGGACATTTTTGTAGGCTTGGAAATGACAATAGAAAATTATTGGGTATGCGGAAGCTAGTTTATGTCCAGTTAAAAATCTAACGGGGCTCTGATACCACTGATGGTATTTATTGTAGTTAGTAGGAGTATTTATATTTGGTTATGTTAGTGTTAAGATAGATTAGTTAATGGAGAAGGAAAACAGGGGAGTAGAAACAGAGGCTATTTTAGTTAATGTAAGAAGTTGGTTTGTTATTTGATTTTCTACACTTTTACAATTACATCATTGCTGTATATATAGGTGTTGTAGCACAAATCAAACTGGATATGTGCCCGTATCCGACACGTAAGCAGGCCCACCTAGGCCCAAATCGACCCGACCCGACAGAAGATCAGCCTCACCTTAACGAGCGACCTCCACCGAGGACGATCCATAGGCGAGATCAGAAAGAGAAGAATAAAAACTGCCTGAGTGGGCGACCTCCCCCGAGGTCGCTCCCCGGGCGACCTCCCCCGAGGTCGCTCCACGAGCAAAGCCAACAAGCACAACACGAGACGATAATCCGGCTAAGTCAAGAGTCAACGCCAACTTTACAAGACCGTACAAGAGCATTTGATGTAAAAAATATATAAAATAGATAATGTTTTACTGTTTAGATCAACGGTTGTAATAAAAACCTACGATAAAGGGTCAAGATGGATAGAATAGTATTTTAGCTTTTAGGGTTGGTCCTCTATAAATAGAGGACCACACCCCTCATTGTAGAGGACTTGGATCCTCTCATTCTCTCATCATCTATACAACATCAAATTTAAGGGAAGAACTCAAGAGTTCTTCCCTTAGTCTTCGTGTTCGATTATTTACCATTAATTACTTGTTTGTGTTACTAGAATCGATAGCCACATTCAAATCCTTAAACCCGATATTTTAGTACGCAACAATTGGCGCTAGAAGGAGGGTACTCTTTAAGAGTCAAACAATGATTCTCATTGGATTATCCTCAAGAATTTTCCATTTTCATCATCAAATCTTCAAACCTTCAAATCTTCATATTCCATCTTCAAACCTTCAAATCTTGAAGTATGCAAGTTTGAATCTAAAATCTCCAAACCAAAAAACTAAGAAAAAATCACATTCATTTTATCCATTCTTCAAGCTTTCACCAAGCTTTCATACCATCCATTTCTCCTGCAATTGCAAAACCTCTTAACGTTGGTCTTCTTACAAAAAACGAAACCAACCAAAGACCCAGGTCACTCCCAAAAATGAAAAATCTTCGGGCAACTCTCACTTTCCTCATCTCTGTTACAATTGCTCACATTCTCATGGACTCAAACCCACCCAAGATTCACAATTCCAAACCTACAAACTACAAAACAAAAACCAAATATACATGCCACACATATACATACAAACAAGAACTCAGAAACTGGTACCATCCACAACATCAAACACGTCCGAATGAAGATTTACCTCACATATCCGAAGCTTACATTTTGTACAACGTTCACCCTCACGGATCTCAAACCATTTGCCGCTCCACCGGTCGCACGCCGCTCACGGTCTCCGACCCAAACTTGACCCTCCGATGCCTCCCCGTCTATATCTCCACCAGAAACGAATTAGGTTATCATCCGCAACCCGCCACCACCACCAAACCCCAAATCGCCAAAGCCATCGCGTCAAAGATTGGAGTCGCACCACCGCGGGTCTCAAAACCAAGTCCGCCGCCTCGCCACTTCTGACTTGAGCAGGACCGAAGGCCACCACCTCCAAATCACCGTTTTGATAAATTGAAGCAGGCAAATTAGGAAGACTCATCACGGTGACGCCTCTCCTATAATACCACGCCCAAAGCAAAGGTCACCCCATCTGAATAATCGCCACCAACCCGATCGGCTCCCAAATGCAGCGTCTTCATCCCGAAAACCGGCCGCCCGAAACCGACTTACCACTCGCCACAGACCGAATCCCCAAAGTCCACCACCGTCTGTTTCAATCTCACCGCCATCTCCTTTCTCCATCGGAATCGCACCACCGCACCCGACATCGCCATCGCCCATCACACCATCGATCTCTGCGCCCAAATCCGCCCAGGAGGAGCGGTCGGCCCTCGAGCCCCACGCCAACTTCAGAAAGCCCTTTTGGAGCTTGACCTAATATCATTGGGTCTGGTTTTTATGATCTATTGGGCCAACTTTCAGGAACAAATGGGCCTAGACTTCATTTAATAAATTTTGGGCCCAGATTCTTATATGACCCAGGTTTCGTTTTGAATTAATTTTTTGGGCCAGAATTATTATTTATTAATAATAATTTTGGCCCAATTAAAAAAAAAAGGTGGGGACAGCAGCTCAATAAAGTCAATTGCACGAGCACCCGGAGTCTCGAAAGCTACTCAAAGAATCTACGAGCAGTCCTTTTGCTCACTTCTATCAGGTTTATTCTATTATCTCCATTTTAATATAATGCACCTTGCATTTTATCAAGTACATTAAAACTATGGAGGCGGGAATACTCATTCATTAAAATTATTTTGGGGTGTCAAAATAAAAAATAAATTGTCAAATGCCGAACATTTGAAAGTGCAACAAATTGTTGAAAACGTTTGACACAATTTTTATAGCGAAAAATCTTCCAACAAACTCCTTTTAATATATATTGCATACTTTTATATAAATTAAAAGGCGGGGGCATAGATACTCGTAGATACTCAAGTTATCAAAACATCAAAATTGACATCATATATGAATATTCATCTTCGAATTAGTGTATCGCATGCACCACCTGCTTGATTAAATGCCTAAAAGAACCATACTTGACTTCACTCTCCTATGAGAAGCTGCTCACTAAATCAAAGAATTGACAATTGAACATGTCGTGAGAAAAATCTTGAAATGAAGTAAATATATTTGATGATAATTTTCATACATGATAATAATGGTGATTAGAAAAATGCCCTACGATTATATCCTTGAATTTTGCTAAACATGAATGTGACCTCTGAATGCTTGACATGTTTAATTTATTAACTATCCAGATTGGATAAAGGTAACGTGATATTAAACAATTTGCTTATTTCTTGCGAGGAAATTGCTCATGACTCCCCGCATTGGAAAAACTTCCAAGTTCGAGGGAAATGCAGATAAGAATGCGCACGAATCAGAATCACCTTACATGATTGATGTTATGCAACGATACACATTGATATAATTATCATGGAAACATGGGTATTAGTTGAAACAAAAGAAAACTTATACGGGCGCCAGGAGGCCCGAAGGCAACTCATAGAATCCACTGGCAATCATTTACCCATTAATGTTAACATATACTCAGGCTCTCTCCAATGAGCCCTCCTCAACGATCTGCTTATCCTGAGTAGATTCCCATCAGGCTCTATCCAACGAGCCCTTCTCGACGATCTTCAGGCTCTCTCCAACGAGCCCTCCTCGACGATCTGCTCATCCCGAGTAGATTCCTATCAGGCTCTCTCACACGACCCTTCTCGACGATCATCAAGCTCTTTCCAACGAGCCCTTCTCGACGATCATCAGGCTCTCTCCAACGAGTCATCTCTGAAGACCTGCTCATCCCGAGCATTATTCTACCGAGCTCTCTCTCACAAGCTCCCCTTGAAGACCTGCTCATCCCGAGCAGGATCCCATCAGGCTCTCTCCAACGAGCCATCTCTGAAGCCCTGCTCATCCCGAGCAGTATTCTATCGTGCTCTCTCTCACAAGCTCCCCTTGAAGACCTGCTCATCACGAGCAAGATCCCATTCGGCTCTCTCCAATGAGCCATCTCTGAAGACCTGCTCATCCCGAGCAGTATTCTACCGAGGTTTCTCTCACAAGCTCCCCTTGAAGACCAGCTCATCTCGAGAAGGATCCCATCAGGCTCTCTCCAACGAGCCATCTCTGAAGACCTGCTCATCCCGAGCAGTATTCTACCGAGCTCTCTCTCGAGCTCCCCTTGAAGACACTGCTCATCCCGAAAGGGATCCCATTCTACCTCTCCAACGAGCCATCTCACGAAGACACCGCTCATCCCGAAAGCAAAGATTCTACCGAAGCTCTCTCACGAAGCTCCGCGAAGACCTTGCTCATCACGCAGCAGGGATCCCATTTGCTCTCTCCAACGAGCCATCTCAAAGACACCGCTCATCCCGAGCAAAGATTCTACAAAGCTCTCTCACAAGCCAAGCTCCCTTGAAGACACCTTTCATCCCGGCAGATCCCATCCGCTCTCTCCAACGAGCCATCTTCAAGACTGCTCATCTCGGCAGTATTCTACCGAGCTCTCTCTCACGAGCTCCCCTTGAAGACCTATTCATCCCGAAAGTAATCCCATTCGGCTCTCCAACGAAAATCTCTTCAAGACACCGCTCATCCCGAAACAAGATTCTACCGAGCTCTCTCTCACGAGCTCCCCTTGAAGACTGTTCATCCTTAGCAGATCCCATTCGCTCTCCAACGAGCCATCTCACAAGACTTGCTTCATCCATCCCGGAAAGAAGATTCTACCGAGCTCTCTCTCACGAGCTCCCCTTGAAGACCTGTTCATCCCGAGCAGGATCCCATTCGGCTCTCTCCAACGAGCCATCTCTGAAGACCTGCTCATCCCGAGCAGTATTCTACCGAGCTCTCTCTCACAAGCTCCCCTTGAAGACCTACTCATCATGAGCAGGATCCCATTCGGCTCTCTCCAACGAGCCATCTCTGAAGACCTGCTCATCCCGAGCAGTATTCTACCGAGCTCCCCTTGAAGACCTGCTCATCCCGAGAAGGATCCCATTCGACTCTCTCCAACGAGCCATCTCTAAAGATTTGCTAATCCCGAGCAGTATCCTACCGAGCTCTCTCTCACGAGCTCCCCTTGAAGACATACTCATCTCAAGCATGAATCCGATGAACTACTCATCCCCACGAGCAGAACCAAAAGAGCTCTCCACACGAGCTCGCCACCTGCATCAAAGATCTTACGAGCAATCCTTAACCACTCGTATCAGGTATATTCCGGTAACTTCCTGGAAATATATCAAAGTCAAAACATAAAACGAGATATCTGAATCGAAATACAAAACAAGATATCATGCATCAAAATCCAAAATTATTGCTGATACCTCTCAAGTAAATTATAATCTTATTAAAACATCAATAAGAGATCTTCCTTCGATAGATTTGAAATTCAAGTCTATCTCCATTTACGAAAGATATCTTTATCAAGATACCGGATTAATTTCCAAACTTTCTAAATCATGTCTTTATAATGTTTACAAGAATCTTAAATCTCAATCTCTCTCTCAAAGAAATTTCCTCACGAACACGTGATCCACTTTATGACCCCAAATTTTCAAAGTATCCTGAATATCGGTCTCAAAATAAAATAACCAAACATTGCTTTGGCCTTTCGATTCGACAAGGTTTTTTGTCTCATAATCATTTCGCTCAAACCCAAATTTTATAAACTTCGATTTTCATATTGAAGGACTTAGGGGACCGGTCTATGACCTCCAAGGAGATCATCTTTTCTAAAAAATAAATCCTCCAATACAAAAATGCTCATATCATGATATACTTTGGAGCATAATAGTAATAAAAAGATAAAAATCTAAGGACAAAGGGAAATACATGCGATCTCCAAAGAGATTGCTTCCCGAAGAAGCTATGTCCGAAGTCGATTACAAAAACAATCAAAGACAACTAAGTCGCAAAGTCAATAAGACGACAAGCAAAGAAATACCGCGTATACCTAAGCCAAATACACCAAAGGCAAGGCGAAGTCGCAAAGTCAATAAGACGACAAGCCAAGGGAAAACATGCACTACCATCTATAAGTCGACAACCATGTCGCATACCCAGTCTAAGTCGGCTAAGCCAAGAACACGTGAGGGCTATTACGTCGCATACCATCTATAAGACGACCTCGGTCGCATGCCATATTAAAGACGACCTCGGTCGCATACCATCTATAAGTCGACAACCATGTCGCATACCCAGTCTAAGTCGGCTAAGCCAAGAACATGTGAAGGCTAGTATGTCACATACCCAGTCTAAGTTGGCTAAGCCAAGAACATGTGAAGGCTAGTATGTCGCATACCCAGTCTAAGTCGGCTAAGCTAAGAACATATGAAGGCTAGTATGTCGCATACCCAGTCTAAGTCGGCTAAGCCAAGAACATGTGAGGGCTATTACGTCGCATACCATCTATAAGACGACCTCGGTCGCATACCATCTATAAGATGACCTCGGTCGCATGCCATATCAAAGACGACCTCGGTCGCATACCATCTATAAGACGACCTCGATCGCATGCCATATCAAAGACGACCTCGGTCGCATACCATCTATACGACGACCTCGGTCGCATGCCATATCAAAGACGATCTCGGTCGTGTTGGGAAATGAGTTGCACAGATCTATTCGGGGTGAATATTTAAATACAAATTTAATTCTTTAATTATTACTAGCATGAATTAATCCTATATTAATTCAAATAATAATTGCAACAACATATCATGCATATAATAAGCCACGTAAAATCTACGCATGCGGAATCTACGGGTTTACGTGAACGTACCTCTCGGGATGGCAGTGAATTCGGTTGGACGGACTAACCAAAAAGACTTCCCAAGTATTCCCTTAGCCCTTGCTCAACTATCCGGTGGAAGGACACTTGCCGAACAATTAACAAAAGGAAAAAATAAACTTTGTTGCACCACTTATGTGGATTTGCTAATTTTTCCAGCACATGGAATTGTACTTGGGAATGAAAGAATCATCCCCTATTTATAGGAGAGGAGTGGTCGATTTTTCAGTGGAAAAACAATGTGGGAAAAGACTTTTCTTGATCACCAAGAAATCTCGAATATATCTCCTATATTCTTTTTTCCATAATTAAAATATTCCACAAAAATCCCACCTCCTCAAATTATGGAATTATTTTCGAAAATATAGTCTTGCAAGAAACCAAGATTTGGATCTTCTTGAATTTATGAGATATTCTTGTATTTCAAGAAATACATATCTTCCATAATATCTTTTCAAGAAAATCAAGAAAATCTTTCTTGCCCTATATCTTCAAATTTTCGAAAATACTATATAGATAACCAAGTGGGAGATTTCTTGAATTTAATGAGATAATCTTGTATTCCAAGAATACATATCTTCATTCCATAACAAAATTCAAAGAAAATCTTTCTCCCTACTATATCTATAATTTCGAAATTTACATGGAAAAAATAAGCAACAATATTTATTTTATTTTAATCACCTTTTTCAGTTATTGGACTATTTGTTGGGCTACTCAGGGGGCCTTTAGGAGAATTAAGATTGGACCTTCTAATGGACCTTGAATATCTAATATTGAGCCACAATATAATTCAAGCCCATAAATATTAATTAATCCCACTACATAATTAATATTGCACTATCCATCTTAACCCATATTACAGTCAATATGGCTCCCGGTCATTATTTCCCGTGTTTAAGATTATCTAGTCCATTAATTAATTCAAGCCACTGAAATAGCTTTCCATTAATTAACATCTTTTATCCTTGGTCGAGGAACAGTTCAACATTATTATCCATACCGAAAACTAATTCCACTTGCAAGATTTGGTATGATAAAGCTTATGAACCTCCCAAGGGGGCAAATCAAACAAGCGTACTTGCACACGATTCTTCGTATTAAATCTTAGCAATCACATGTGACTAATAATATTGCCCAAGATAAAAAATATTGAATCTCTTTGATTCGCTACCCATGATAAGTCAAAGCAATAGTTACCAATCCCACGATCCTATTTAAGGAACGAAGATTAAGAAACAACGAACCACCGAGGTCTAATTCTTCCTTGTTCGATTCAAGAATTTATCCTCCTGTAGGTCCTATTCAGTGCATCACTCATGCACTAGTGTAATCTCTTGGTCAAGACAAACCAATCTGAGCCTTACACCTCAACCTTTCGCAATGGGTTGTTCATTTCCATCTAGGTCGTGAATGACGTACTTTTTAGTTACAAGGGACTTATTAATTTAATCTTCTCGTGATCTGGTATCACTAAATTAACTACAATGTAACACGCATTTAATTATTGAACAGGTTATGCAAAGAAATATATGTAACATTCAATCATATTTAAAGCATCGATAAACAATTTATTTCAAGAAATAAGTCCGAAAATTCAGTTTAGATTATACAAAGTAAAAAGCATACTTTTCAAAGATAATCCCAACAATCTCCCACTTATACTCAAAGTCCGCTTTTAAGTATACTACAACATGTCTCGCGTAGTCCGTGACATCTAATGTCATTACCACACGAACCTAATAATTTCTCCCACTTATACTCAAAGCGATTGGCAACGGTCTTGACACCCATTCCACCCACATGTCTCTCAATGTATTGAGAGGCGCTCTTTTGTGAATGGATCTACTAGTCACCCCTCGAGACGCTATCTTTGCCACATCTATATCTCCTCTTTAACGATTTCTCGATAAGATGTCATTCCTTTAGTGTGCTTGTTTGACTCGTGGACTCTTGGTTCTCTTGAATTTGCAATCGCCCTAGCAGATATTGCTAGACAAATTGAAACACCATCCAAGTCCACTAAGAAGATCTAGAGCCCAATCGGTTCTTTCAACGCTTCTGGCGACTACTTACCCGACTTCCATGGTTGAGTCAAGGATGCATTTACCTTCACACTCGTCCATTTCATGGCTACACTTCCCAAATGGAAACACACTAACCGAGGCGGATAATTCTTGAATCTAAATCTAATTGGAAATCCGAGTCCGTGTGGCGATGGGGATTGGAGTATCGATGATAAATCAACATTCTATCCCGAGTTCTTTTCGCACACTTGAATGTTTTTAACGTAGTCGTCGAATGCGCTTTCCACAGGTTCTTTTTGATATCTTGCTACCATGCCTCACGACAAAAGCGATATCCAGTCTCATACACACATTGCATACATAAGGTTTCCGACAAAGAAGCACAAGGAATGCCTTTCATGTCATCTATCTCCTTTTTAGGTCTTAGGGACATTTTCTTGGATAGATGAATTCCAAGTCTGAAAGGTACGAATCCTTTCTTGAATCTTGCATCTTTGAAGCGTTTCAAGACAGTGTCTATGTATGAAGCTTGCGATAAGCCTATCATCATTTTCTTGCGATCTCGAGTGATCTTGATCCCAAGGATGTGTCCGGCTTCCCCTAAGTCCTTCATATCAAACTGTTTTGAAAGCCATGCCCTTACGTCTGATAACACCTTCACATCGTTCCCGATGTTCAGAATGTCGTCTACGTATAGTACTAAGAATACCAATGCAGTTCCGACACACTTTTTGTACACACAACTTTCAAACTCATTTTGATCAAACCCATAAGACTTTATAACATGATCAAAACATTGGTTCCAAGCTCTGGATGCCTGTTTGAGTCCGTAAATGGACCTCTTGAGCTTACAAACTAGGTGTTCTTGGCCTGTTTCAATGAAAACTTGGGGTTGTTTCATATAGATCTCTTCATCAAGACTTCCGTTAAGGAAAGCTGTCTTGACATCCATTTGCCAGATTTCAAAGTCGAAATACGCAGCAATCGATAAGAGAATACAGATGGACTTAAGCATGGCTACGGGCGAAAAAGTTTCCTCATAATCGATCCCTTCTTTCTGAGTATAACCTTTCGCCACTAGTCTTGCTTTAAAGGTTTCAACCTTCCCGTCCGGTCCTCTTTTCCTCTTATATACCCACTTGCATCCAATGGGTTTGACCCCATTAAGTGGTTCGACTAGCTCCCACACTCTATTATGAAACATAGAACCCATTTTGGCTTTCATTCTTTGTTTGCAAGAATCAGATCCTTATCTTGGAGTGCCTCGTCATATGTCCATGGGTTCTCGATTAAGTCTTGTCCGGGAATCAAGTTCGAGGACTCTCCTATTCCCATGAATCTCTCGGCTGTCTAACAACCCTCCCACTTCTGACGATGCTCCGGCCAGAAAGCGTATCGTTTGGTATATCATCTAATCTGATTGTTACCGAGGTTTGCCCTCTAAGCTCATTTAAGGTAATTTCACTACGGGTTTTCTTTGGTTCATATAGTCTTCTTCCAAAAATCTAAAGTGGGTCTTTGATGACCACCTTTTTGATCTTCGGGACTATAGAACATACACCCTTTTTGTTCCCTCGGGGGTATCCTACAAACGGCCTTTTAATTACGATCGAGGATCCAATTTACCGGCTTCCTTGTCCAACACGTAGGCCGCATTACACCCCCTAATTCTCATGTGTCTCATACTAGGCTTGCTTGGGTCCACAATTCTTTGGGAGTTTTGGGAACCGATTTGGATAGCACCAAGTTCGGAATGTAAGTCATTTGTTTCCAAGGTATGACCCCAGAATCGACTCGGGAAGATCCGCATAACTCATCATTGATCTAACCATTTCCAAAAGAATTATGTTTCTTAACCTCTGCAACCCCGGTTTTTGTTGAGGGTTCCTGCAATGAAATTTGATACAATCCCTTCATCGAGATAAGTAGTTCAAAACTCATCATTTGAGGTATTCGCCTCCACGATTAGATCGTAGAGACTTGATACGTTTTTCCCTATGATTCTCTGTTTGAGCCTTAAATTCTTAGAATTTCTCAAAGGTCTCAGATTCATGCTTCATAAGGAAAATCTAACCATACCTTGAGTAATCATCAATAAAAATACTCATAACCTCCTCTTGCTTTGGTTGACATTGGACTACATACATTTGTGTGAACGATCTCTAACACTTCTTTGGCCCTATTCCCCTTGGCTCCAAATGCCCTCTTGGTCATTTTAACCTCCAAACATGATTCGCAGGTTGGAATCGGTTCAACTTGGAGAAGCCCTAGTGAACCGTCTCTCACCAACCTTTGGATCCTCTTTGGATTTATATTACTCAATCTTAGATGCCAAAGAAGTGTCTCGTCCACGTCTGATGAACGTTTTCTTTTCTAAAAAAAGCTTGATGTGTTATAGGATACATTTCGTGAGTGGTGTGCACATTAATTATATAGAGATCATTCAACAACGTTCCATGACAGATAAATTTATCAAAAAGAAAAATGGTAACAACTTTATTAAAAAGTAACCAAATATCCATCATAAAAGTTTAGAAACTGAAAACGAATTCTTTCTAAAATCCGGAACGTAAAGAATATCTCAAAAATAAAACTCTGTCTTCAAAAGACTGGTGCACTTATACCACTGCTTCAGCTGCCACTCTCGTAGCATCGCCCAGTGTGATGAGGACCTCACTCCCACTAAGTTGCCGGGTCCGCTTGAACCCCTATAATGTGAAACAAACATGATTAGTGGATCCCGTATCCACCACCCACAAAATGGGAGGCATACGCCGCTAAACAAGTTTCAAACAACTAGTGTGTGAGAATTACCTTTCTTTCCATCCCTTTTGGGTCTGGAACAGGCTGACCTCCAATGTCCTTTCTCACCGCAGTTGAAGCACTTCCCCTTAGCTGGCTTGTTCACTCCACCACCCTTTTTCACCTTATCTTTGCCATTGGAAACACTTGAGTTAACTTGCTTATGGCCTTTGTTCCTTTTCTTGTTCTTACCACCCTTGGTCTAGAAGAAGAAGAAGGTCCGTTTCCACCAAGGCTTGGCTTTTTTTCGCCTTTAATATCGCCTCGTCGAGACTAAAGCTTGCAAATCGATCGGCATCGAGAACTTCGATTATTCATCCGTAGTTCAACTCGAACTGCTTCAAAACTTTTCGGCAGAGAATGGAACACTGAAATTGATTTGGGTCTCGATATCGTATTCGAGCCAAGTACCTCAAGTTTATTAAGGTGAGCCATCATCCGGAGAACGTGTTCCCTTACGCGCGTTTCCTCCACCATTTTCATAGAGAGCAAGTCCTCATGGTGATCCGACGAGCCACACTTGCTACGATGTTGAAACATCGCTTTAAGACTAGTCATGATTTCCTTGCCGGTCTCAACGTTTTGGTGTTGGTGTTGCAACACATCTGACATAGAAGCCAAGATGGTACACTTTGCCATTTCGTTAGACCGCTCCCAGTCAGCATACTCTTTCTTAACCGTTTTAGTGGACTCGTCTGATGGTTTATCCGGTTTAGGTGTGGTCAGAACCCAGTTATGGCTTTGTGCAGTGAGGACAATAGTGAGTTTCCGATTCCAATCAACAAAATTTTCTCCAGTGAGCAAATTATCTTTTAGTATATTGAATAGTGGATTAAAAGGTTGCGACATGATGAACTGAAATAAATAATAATATGCATAAGCACAAATATATCACAAGGTTCGATCACATGCATCATATTAAAATCTCAAAAAATATGAACATGCATCGCCCAACATCTCAAAAAGTTTAAATAAGCCACGGGGCGGGTCATTATTTAAACACATTCAAGCTGTTTACAAACAAGAACGATTAAAACCTTTAATATCCAGATTAATAGTTGGCTCCCTCTTGACCAATATAAAATTGACAGGGACTTCGGGGAAGTATATGCATATCAATTTTATACCTAAGTAATAACCATGATTAAATACATGAGTACTATTTCGCTTTGATCGAGCCTCGTGGGGAGGGTCATCGTCGCCACTAGTAATAACCCACAATCATCCGTTTGGAATTCATTCATGTGAAAGCTATCTTTTGACCGGGTCCCATGGGGAATTTCTCCAAAAGAATTCACAAATGAATAAATCATGGAGGTCAAAATTAATTCAATTTTATTATCCGGAATAAAATTGTCAATTAATTATTTAAACATACATAGTAATTTTTGAAGGTGAGATTTTTCCATTTGACAACTTTCATGCAAACACATTTAAACTAATTAAATAAAGCACAAGATAGCACAAATAAATCAAGCAAAACAGAAAAATAAACATATTGGGCACAAATTATTCAATTGTCATGGTTTGATTTTTCTTGACTTGATCTTGAAGAAACACGTCTCGAATTTCTCCCACTCGTTCGTCTCGGAAATTTTTTTTGTCTCGAAATGCCACGCCAAGCGGCTTTCGGATGCACGGATCCGGCCACATTGCCTAAAATGCCACTTAAAAATCTCGGCGAAGACTCGGTAGCACCAGCGGGCAGCGGCCTTCGCCGACACCCTAAGAAGCTTCGCAGCTCTGGCAGGACATCACAAGATCCACGCGGCGCTGGCGCGCATCCGACTTTCGCCTTCCCGCGACGAGCGTTCGCCAAAGTGTCCACGCGCAACCGTCCGGCCCGTCCGCCTTTCGGCAGATCGTGCAGTGCGTGGCGCTTAAGACACTGCGCCCGTCTTGGCTCACTCGGCGCTCACGCTTCACCTCCCTCGCTTCCTATTGCCCTGCGCCGTCGTGCCGGCGCCCGCACGCCCCCTGCCGGTTACGGATTTAGTCCTTTAATTCTTTTTCCTCCGTCCTCGTTTTCGATCCGGTTACAATTTATTTACAAAAAATAAATAAACCTAGATCTAGACTAGTCTATTACATTGATCAAATCAAACAAATTCTAATCTACTCGTGGATTTTCTCACGAGGCAAAACGAATCCGAACGAATCGAATTAAAAACCACAGTTTATATGCATGCATAAATAAACACATTAAAATCCATGACAATTGGATACCTGCAAAACAGATCTAACAGTTCTACTATCCAATTTCAAATTTAATGTCCACGAATTAAATTACAATTTAAAAATTCAGAGCCCGAAACCGTGGCTCTGATACCAGTTGTTGGGGAATGAGTAGCACAGATCTATTCGGGGTGAATATTTAAATACAAATTTAATTCTTTAATTATTACTAGCATGAATTAATCCTATATTAATTCAAATAATAATTGCAACAACATATCATGCATATAATAAGCCACGTAAAACCTACGCACATGAATCTACAGTTTACGTGAACGCATTCTCTCGGGATGGCAAAGGTGAATTCGGTTGGATTGGACTAACCAAAAGGACTTCCCAAGTATTCCCTTAGCCCTTGCTCAACTATCCGGTGGAAGGACACTTGTCGAACAATTAACAAAAGGAAAAAAATAAACTTTGTTGCACCACTTATGTGGATTTGCTAATTTTTCCAGCACATGGAATTGTACTTGGGAATGAAAGAATCATCCCTATTTATAGGAGAGGAGTGGTCGATTTTTCAGTGGAAAAACAATGTGGAAAAAGACTTTTCTTGATCACCAAGAAATCTCGAATATATCTCATATATTCTTTTTCCCATAATTAAAATATTCCACAAAAATCCCACCTCCTCAAATTATGGAATTATTTTCGAAAATATAGTCTTGCAAGAAACCAAGATTTGGATCTTCTTGAATTTATGAGATATTCTTGTATTTCAAGAAATACATATCTTCCATAATATCTTTTTGAGAAAATCAAGAAAATCTTTCTTGCCCCATATCTTCAAATTTTCAAAAATACTATATAGATAACCAAGTGGGAGATTTCTTGAATTTAATGAGATAATCTTGTATTCCAAGAATACATATCTTCATTCCATAACAAAATTCAAAGAAAATCTTTCTCCCTACTATATCTATAATTTTGAAATTTACATGGAAAAAATAAGCAACAATATTTATTTTATTTTAATCACCTTTTTCAGTTATTGGACTATTTGTTGGGCTACTCAGGGGGCCTTTAGGAGAATTAAGATTGGACCTTCTAATGGACCTTGAATATCTAATATTGAGCCACAATATAATTCAAGCCCATAAATATTAATTAATCCCACTACATAATTAATATTGCACTATCCATCTTAACCCATATTACAGTCAATATGGCTCCCGGTCATTATTTCCCGTGTTTAAGATTATCTAGCCCATTAATTAATTCAAGCCACTGAAATAACTTTCCATTAATTAACATCTTTTATCCTTGGTCGAGGAACGGTTCAACATTATTATCCATACCGGAAACTAATTCCACTTGCAAGATTTGATATGACAAAGCTTATGAACCTCCCAAGGGGGCAAATCAAACAAGCGTACTTGCACAAAATTCTTCGTATTAAATCTTAGCAATCACATGTGACTAATAATATTGCCCAAGATAAAAAGTATTGAATCTCTTTGATTCGCTACCCATGATAAGTCAAAGCAATAGTTACCAATCCCACGTGTTCCTATTTAAGGAACGAAGATTAAGAAACAACGAACCACTGAGGTCTAATTCTTCCTTGTTCAGTTCTGAAGAATTTATCCTCCTGTAGGACCTATTCAGTGCATCAGTCATGCACTAGTGTAATCTCTTGGTCAAGACAAACCAATCCGAGCCTTACACCTCAACCTTTCGCGATGGGTTGTTCATTTCCATCTAGGTCGTGAATGGCATACTTTTAGTTACAAGGGACTGTTAATTTAATCTTCTATGATCTGGTATCACTAAATTAACTACAATGTAACACGTACGAATTATTGAACAATTATGCAGTAAATATATGTAACATTCAATCATATTTAAAGCATCAGTGATAAACAATTTATTTCAGTAAATAAGTCTAAAAATTCAGTTTCGATTATACAAAGTAAAAAACATACTTTTCAGTATAATCCCAACAGGTCGCATGTCATATCAAAGTCGGCCAAGCCAAAAAATTCCTAAGGCAAATAAGGTCACAAGTCAATCGAATAAAGAATAACAAATAATTCTAAGACATTAGAAGTCAAAAAACGATAACACGACCAGTTGAAAGAAAATTAAGATGACAAATCAAAACAGACTGCATACACGTAAGACGGTCGAACAAAAATATTTACAACCAAATAGACTCTCGACGAGCTCCGTCTCTCGATGAGCAATCAAATAGACTCTCGACGAGCTCCGTCTCTCGATGAGTAACCAAAAAGACTCTCGACGAGCTCCGTCTCTCGACGCGCAACCAAAAAGACTCTCGACGAGCCCCGTCTCTCGACGAGCAACCAAAAGGACTCTTGATGAGCCCCGTCTCAACGAGCAACCAAAAAGACTCTCGACGAGCCCCGTCTCTCGATGAGCAACCAAAAAGACTCTCGACGAGCCCCGTCTCTCGATGAGCAACCAAAAAGACTCTCGACGAGCCCTGTCTCTCGACGAGCAACCAAAAAGACTCTCGAAAAGCTTCGTCTCTTGATGAGTAACCAAAAAGACTCTCGACGAGCAACCAAAAAGACTCTCGACGAGCTCCGTCTCTCGATGAGTAACCAAAAAGACTCTCGACGAGCCCCATCTCTCGATGAGCAACCAAAAATACTCTCGACGAGCCCCATCTCTTGGCGAGCAACCAATATGACTCTCGATGAGCTCCGTCTCTCGATGAGTAACTAATAAAAACTCTCGACGAGCCCCGTCTCTCGACGAGTAACTAAAATATGACTTTTGACGAGCTCCGCCTCTTGACGAGTAGCTAATAAAACTCTCGACAAGCCCCGTCTCTCGACGAGTAATTCATAAAATTCCCGACGAACCACAGAAAAGACTAGTACAAAGAGACTCACCTCGTAGTCTGAGCCTGAGAAAAAGACTTCGTCTGAGGAGAGACTCACCTCGAATCTGAGCCTGAGAAAAAGACTTCATACAAAGAGAGTTACCTCGAGATCTGAGCACAAAAAAGACTTCGTACAAAAGAGGTTCAATCTCGAAGTCTGAGCCTGTAAAAAAAGACTTCGTCTGAGAGAGGTTCACCTCGAGAGTCTGAAAGCCTGAAAAAAAGACTTCATTACATCGAGGTTCACTTAGTCGAAAGCCACAGAAAAAAAAGACTTCGTCTGAGAGAGGTTCACCTCGAGTCTGAACACAGGAAAAACTTCGTCTGAGAGAGAGGTTCACCTCGAATCTGAGCCAAAAGACTTCATCTGAGAGAGGTTCAACTTCGAGTCTGAGCATAAAAAAGACTTGTCGCGTAGAGGTTCACCTCAGTCTGAGCACAAAAAAGACTCGTACAAATGGGTTCACCTCGGAGTACGAGCACACACAAAATCGACAACGAGCATAGGAAAATCCTCAAACCGGGGGCTCATTCTGAACCATCAAGACCTTATATGACATCCGAGCATGCTCGGGGGCAAACATGATAACCGCAGATGCATCGAAGGTATGGATCAAGATCAAACTCCGAACAAAGTCAAAGCCTGACCTTGGGGGCTATTGTTGTAGCACAAATCAAACTGGATATGTGCCCGTATCCCACACGTCAGCAGGGCCCACCTAGGCCCGAATCGACCCGACCCGACAGAAGATCAGCCTCACCTTAACGAGCGACCTCCCCCGAGGATGATCCATAGGTGAGGTCGGAAAGAGAAGAATAAAGACTGCCTGAGCGGGCGACCTCCCCCGAGGTCGCTCCCCGGACGACCTCCCCCGAGGTCGCTCCACGAGCAAAGCCAACAAGCACAACACGAGATGATAATCCGGCTAAGTCAAGAGTCAACGTCAGCTTTACGAGACCGTACAAGAGCATTTGATGTAAAATATATATAAAATAGATAATGTTTTACTGTTTAGATCAACGGTTGTAATAAAACCCTACGATAAAGGGTCAAGATGAATAGAATAGTATTTTAGCTTTTAGGGTTGGTCCTCTATAAATAGAGGACCACACCCCTCATTGTAGAGGACTTGGATCCTCTCATTCTCTCATCATCTATACAACATCAAATTTAAGGGAAGAACTCAAGAGTTCTTTCCGCAGTCTTCGTGTTCGATTATTTACCATTAATTACTTGTTTGTGTTACTAGAATCGATAGCCACATTCAAATCCTTAAACCCGATATTTTAGTACGCAACAATAGGACTAGTATGTCGGCTACTATTTTATGCCGACATAAAGATATGCTCTTCTAGATTCTTCTTACATCATGTAATTACATGCTTACTTTTCTATTTTCTAGATTCTTACTTCTACAACTTTCTTACTACATCTCTTTATATCTCTTTCTAGAGTATTCTAGAATTTAGTCAATCCATAAAATTCTTCTATAATTTGGATTATTCCAGAAATGTGCATCACTTTCTAATATCATGAAAGACACCACAAATGTACCGCTATTGACAAACACACCAAAGAAAATATCCCCAGAAGAATTGTTCGGCTGCTGCGATTTTATAATAACCTTTTTATTTGTGGCCACGTTTGTTATGATCATGTTCGACGCCCGGGACCCACGTGTCGCACTCGAATTGATTTCGATTTCTTTACAAGACCGCGATGACATCACCAACGGCACAACGGCCACGTGGGATGTCAGAGTTTCTATCGAAAATCGAAATACGATATCGTATTTGCGGTTTGGGGAATTCGGCATTTGGGTGAAGTGCATGTCGGAGAGCTCGTCGCAGGCGGTAATTCCCGCGTTCAAATTAGGCGTTGGAGATGCGATTTTTGTGAACGGGACGGTGAAGTCGTTGTTGACCGATCACACGCGGTCTCAGTTGGTTCGTGGAAGTGTGGTTGACGTGCTTTTGAGAGGCGAGTACGGGCATCGGTATTTACGTAAACGGACGGTCAAGGTTGCGTGTAGGGATTTTGGAGTGGGGGTTTTATCGGGTGCGACGCGGGAGAGGAAGTATTGCAGTGTGATGAAGGGGCCCGATGCTGATGATTCGTGCAAACGAGGCCGTCCTATTATTATTTATGTGAGGCCGGGAAGACGGGCGATTTCAACCGTAGCTAAAGAAATCGCAAGACGAGTAGTTTAAAGAGGGATTCTTTTCTCTCGTTAAAATCCTCGCCAAATAAAATTACCACTTAAAATAACTCGTTAGAAAGACCATTATTTTACAGCGCGGTTTTCCTGTTTCACAAGCCTGTTTCATCTGGTGTTTCATGCCTTGGATTTGCGCCACATGTCTATGGGCCGGGTGAACCATCTACACCCTAAACACTAAATAATAAACTCTAAATTATGGCCTATTCGGGCCACGTAAACCATGAACCACTCGGGCCGGGTGATGGAACGGAGTGGGCCAGAATGGACACGTGGCGCAAATTCAAGGCATGAAACACCAGATGAAACACACATGTGAAATAGGGAATCCGAGCCGATTATTTTATGGCGTTGGAATATCTTCTTAATTATGGGATTATATCCATACTCCTGTTTCTTTTGATTTTGCCACCGATCTTGTGTTTCCTTAATATCACTAAGTGATGGAGGAGACTTCCTTCATTCCGTACTTGATTTTTTGTTGATTATTCCATTCGTCTCAATTATATAAATTTATTAAAGAAAAAATTGGATGCTAATTAGACAATTATTTATGATAGTCGTATTTAGATTTTAGGGGATGTTTGTAATAAATTATAAGTGATTATAGTTATCTAGAATTATCTGCATAAATAATTATACAATTTGGATGCTAAATTAGACAATTTTTTTATTATATTTAGTGGTGTTTGCAAAAAATTATAAATGATTATAATCATTTAAAATTGTGTGAATAAACAATTTGAAGTGTTTTATTTCTCTTTTATTAAATTAAATAAACTCTCAAAAGCTAAAAGTTGAAAGGGGTGCTTTTGGTTGCTTATGAACATTTTCTTAAGTATTATCAAATTTTTTGCAAACACTAACAACTTTTTTTTGATTTTTTTTACAAACATCATCAACTTTTATTATTAATCAATTTTCTTATAATCAGTAATTTTAATTACTTTTTCAAAAGGATAATTTTTTACAAACACCCAATGTTTATTATAGACATATAGTTCCCAACATAATTAATGCATATCGTTATATTAATAAATTGTCGGGAAGTAAATGTGTCAAGCTGTTCCCAAACTATTCGGATCTCGACTAGAAATATTTATTCTGAGTTCGTTCGCAAGATTTGACAAGTTGAGCTCGAGCCCGAATTCAAGCTCGATTATTTATCGAGCTGAGCGCTCGAGCCACATGGTATTCGACTTGAATGCTCGAGAGCAGGTTCATTTACGAAGCTAAGCTCGCGAACATGTTCGTGAATAGGCTCGGTACGGGCTCGAGTAAAGCTTGATTATTTACATTTTCTTTATTATTATATTAAAAAAAACACGTCACATATTTATTGTCTTTGTTTAACTTTTTAATTGGTTGTTGGTCTTTGTTTAAATGATATTTCTTAATTATCATGAACAATATGTTCTGTTGTTATTGAGATGTGTTGATGAGCTGTTTTTTTTTCTTTTTCTTTTTCTGTGTTTTGGACGTTGTCTTGCATATTTCGGTCAAATTGAAAAACAACGTCGTTTTGAGCAATTTTAAGCGACTTTCGACGAGTTGGGACTAAATATATCAAATTCAATAAATATGAAATTAAATTAAAAAAACTGATAATTATGGGACCATTCCAACAAATGTTCAAAGTTATAAGACTTTGATGAGAACCGCGATTTGGGAATAAGACAAATTCGTCAAATATTTAATAGACAAAAGACATAAATTCTGCAAAACAATCTCTTGTGCATATTTATTGAAGAACAAATTTATTGTTTTTCATTAAATAACAATTACTTACATTTAATACTTATTTGATTAGTCAAAACCCTAAGCCACACTACACAAATCATTGTCGATAATTTGACTATTAACCATTGGCGCTAGAAGCATAAATTTAAATACTTTTTTACATTTGATTCTAACTAATACAAATCATGAAATCATACATTCAAATATATTATACATTAAATCTAAACAAATTTATATTCTAATTTAAAACGCATTATAATATCTTCCAAATAATGATAACAGATTTATATAACGATTCCAAACAAACAAAATATCAAATCTCAACTGAAATTCAAAATATATCTCAACCCTTAAAAGTTGAAACTCATTATATCTTTTTGCAACGAAATTAATTATATTATACCTACGAAAGTACCAAGCAATTGCATTGGGCCAAAATCCTTATAATCACGTACGAGATCTGAAAACATCTTCTAATTAATCGGCATATATTACTCCTTCAAATATTCATAAATCCCTCTATATATATTTATCAGACTCGTTCCTCTCAATCAATTAAGCCTAGAATTTTTTTTTGTGGGATGATATTGGACGTTCAGTGTTCGAATGTCGGAGTTGGAGTTGGAGTTGGGGTGGGGGTTTTATCGGCTGCGACGCGGGAGAGGAATGGTTGTATTATTGATTTGGGATATTATAATTGAGGATTCATTTGACCTGGCATATATTCACGTTTAAGTTTTCTTTTCTGTTTTTTTTTTTTAATCAGGATTTTTTAGTTTTTCTATTTTTCATTTTAGGAATTTGAGAGTACTACGTACAATTGATTTTTATTTAATTCATGTTCCAATAATTGTTCTTGCATTCTTTTATATTGTGATCATTTAATTGCAAATTCCACATAGTTGAATTGTTCTTGCTTTCTTTTATATTGTGTTCATTTAACTGCAATTTAGATCATATATATAGATGCTAGATTTCTTTATTTTAATTATTATCAAAGAAGTAGGTGGTAAACGAAGGGGGAATATAGTCTTAAGAGCTTTTTTATTTTTGAGCGCAAGAGCTAATTATTTTAAAGTTATAGCAGATATTCAAACTTTTAAATTATTGATTCTACGGGTACTTATTAATGAAACAGGTAGGTGATTTAACCTATATATGATTACCCTAACATGCGTTGATATACTCTGAATTAGCAAAGTACTAGTTACACCATTTTTAGCGTACTATTATTTGTAAAAAATCAACACTTTACAAATATTATTGGGCAAGGCCAGGCCCAAGACCAATAAAAATTGGCCGGTTGCGAAGGGCGACGCGCGATTTGACAAGATTTTCCCACGTTTGTTAAGATATCGCAGGAATTGCAAGATTATTTAAGATTTATCAAGTACTCATATTTATCTATTCATATTTATATTTATCAGTTTAAATTCACGTATCTAGTTATTAGGATATGCTTTATTTTAGATTGGGCTAGTTAGTATTTAAACATTGTGAGACTCTTGTTTTTTAATTAATGAATAATAACTTATTTTTTTTATCAAATTCTTGTTGTACAATCGTTATCCTATTGACCTGAGCCAGAGCGTCGATTTTTATCGTGTTTTCTATCGTTCTCCTGTTGGCCTGAGTCAGGACATCAATTTTATCGTATTTTCAATTCGCGGTTCTCAATAAATTGGTACTTTTATTGTGAGTATTTGAGAATAGCGGTCGAAATTCTGCTAACATGTCAGCAACCCACCGTGAACTGATTGAGTTGGAGACGATTGTATTGACCTTTTGATTTTAGTCCTGTAAGTTTTCAAAAGTTTTGAAATTGGTCTGTTAACCTGCTGCAGCAGGTCACCAAACAGTTAACCATCACATGTGTAATTATTTTATTTTTTCATTTAATTTGAAATTTCACCAAGATATTTTTAATCCTAATAATTTTGGCTCGAGAGTTTTTTGCATATTTTTTTAGGGAGGAAGAGTGGTTTCTACGTACTTTGGTTTATTTTTAGTTTTTCGGGTCAGTTTAGACGATAAACCGACATGATTCGATTTGTCTTTTAATATCTAGATTGTCTTTATATATACTCGACCCACAACCCGACCCAAAATTATTAAAACTAAAAAAGTCTATGTGATGCTTTAAAATTAGAGTGGGTCTCTTGTGCACCAAGTGCGCACCGTGCACTTGGGTATATGAGTGATCCATTAAGAAAATGAGACCTTGCCATTAGTGAAAATGAGGATCCACAATAATAAAAAAATGGGCAGGGTTAAAGTGAGTGCACGGATAGAGTCTGTGCACCAAGTACATATGAGACCCTGCATTAAAATTAAAGGGAAAAAAACACATATGATGGTTACCTATTTGGTAATATGTATTAGAATTAAAAAAGTCCATGTGATACTTTAAAATTAAAGGAAAAAAAAACACATATGACGGTTACCTATTTGGTAATCTGTTGTAGCAGGTTAAATAACAAATTTAAATTTTTTTAAAAATTTATAGGATAAAAAAAAAAAGTCAAAACAATCTGGACCAATTTCAAAACGAAGTAAGATTATTGGGCTACATTTTCAAATTGGAAAAGATTTTTTTAGAACGATCTTGACCATTAATTTAATATTAGTTGAATATTATGTTAAATGAGAATTTTTTTTTTCAGAATACTAACTTTGTGTTTTAAGGACAATAATTTTACGAAATTTGAAAATATAGGACAACGTATTTTAAAATATGTAAATATAGGACAATATGTTTTAAAATCTGTAAATGTATGATACTCCATATATTGGCCCCGACAGGACCGGTTCGACGACATCTATATATTAACAAGTATGATAATAAACAATATTTGGATATATATTAATGATATGTTATATTAAATTATATTTATTTAGATATGTATTGATGAATCCTAATTATTTTTAGAGCGGTCTTATCCATTGATTTAATAATACGCGAATATACAAACAATAATATTTTGATACATACGCAAATTAAAATATTATTTTACAATTGATTAAGTATATCTAATAATATACATACTAAAATTAAAATGATATCTCAACCCTTATCTTTTAGCAACAAAAACTATTATATCTGCGAAGTACCAAACAATTGCATTGCCACCAAAATATATCTCAATTAATATTTTTGTGATGCCAAAGATATCTTCAAATCAGCATAAATTAATCTCTCTATATATATCAGACAAGAAATTTATTTAGAAGTCTAGCTCGTAACAATAATTTAGTGCTAGTGAATTTCAATCATCATGGAAGACGCAAAAAGGAAATCAGGCAGCACGTTTAACTGGTGCGCAATATTCTACTTTGTCGTAATATTATTTTCGCTTCTATTTATTTGGTTCTTCTTGGACGCTCGGAAACCCGCTTTCACAGTCGAATCGATTGCGATTTCGTTACAAGACGATGACGTCACCAACCGTACTGTAACGGTCAAGTGGGATATCGGAATTTCCATAAGAAATCGAAATAAGATTTCGTATTTGGAGTTCCGAGATCTCAAAGTTTGGGTGCATTATACGTCGTTGGAGCGCGCGTCGCAGGCGGTAATTCCCGCGTTTAAATTAGGTCACGGAAACACGATTTATGTGAATGGGAGTATGGTTGACGTCATTTTGAGAGGTGGGTGCGACCATTGGATTCTTATGCAGACGTCATTGGACGTTGAGTGTACGAATGTCGGAGTTGGGGTTTTATCGGGTGCGACGCAGGACAGGAAAGGTTGTACCGTCTTCGTGTGAAGAGTTTTTTAGTTTTTATATTTTAGGAGTTTGAGACTACTCTTTTTTCTGTTTATTTTTCTTTCATATGATTTATTTCTTCTAGCTAATCTCGAGCACGAAAGTAGTTTAAAGATTTTTCATTATACGTACATTTGATTTTTATTTAATTTGTGTTCCAATAATAGTTCTTGCATTCTTTTATATTGTGATCATTAATTGCAAATTCTACATAATTGAATTGTTTGGTGAATTGCTTGAGTCTGGGAGGGATATATTTCAATTTAGATCGTGTAATTGCTAGATTTGTTTATTTTAGTTACTAGTATTTGTTCATTTTAATTACTAGCAGAGAAGTAGGTGGTAAACGAAGAGGGAATATAATCTTAGGAGTTAATTATTTTAAAGTAAGGTAAATATACAAACTTTTAATAATTGAACCACGGGTACTTATTAATTGGAAATTGTGTTACTAAATACTCATAGAATTATTGTAAAGAGAAAAATGTGTTATTGTATATGAACAAAACGACACCATTTAATTCATCCACCCACCTTTTTATCTGCTTCTCATTCTGTCCTGTGACTATGGATCAAAACGGGTGTTAAACATATATGTGTTCGTATCGAAATTCGGTTATTTTGAAATTGGAGTGTCCGTGCCCATACCGAGATTTCGGTATGGATTAGTACAAATTTATTATTTTTGGGTACGGATCAGAACGGATTTTCGGTTATAACGAAACCAGATCTTAATGGAAAAATGGATTTTTTACCCTTTTTTTTTCTATTCATCATTCTTTTGCACTGAAAAATATTAGTTGTTTTCACTTAAATGTATTAGGTGTTCTGAATAATATTAGTTGCTTTCGTTGAATTGTATTAAGTTAGAACCATATTAATTAACAACTAAATTTTGTTTATGATTGACCAATATCATTGTCTAAAGTTAAATGTTGTGGTTCTCTAGTTAAGATGTTTAAATTTGTAATTACTATCAATTTATTATGAATAATTTGATACTTTTCTAAAATCGATAAATCATACTATCATATAATTGTTCTCATGTAATTCAGTAGCATTATAACACTATTTGACATATTTAATTCGGTTATTCGGTTCGGTGCAGTTCAATACGGTACGGTTATTTTTTATTCGATTCATTTTCGATTCGAATTTCAATTCGGATTCGGTAATCTCCAAACTCCGTGAACAACCCTATCTGTGACCAACCAACCGCCTTAGGTAAGTGCTGAAAACACTAGATTACATAATTAAATTAATAAAAATATATTTTTATCCATTATTACGTAGTAACACATAATTATTTTTCCAGTATCACATACTTGACTGTATAGTAACATAAAATGAGAGCGAGTTTTTCTATTTTGCCTTTGCTAAAAGTTTGCTTGACCCGCACAAGTTTGCAAATTTTCAGCCCCTCCTCATTTAATTTGAACTAATATTATATTTACAATATTATATGTTAGAGAAAGAAAAAATGAAAGAGAATGGAGAATGGAGAGTGGAGAGTGGTAAGGAATGGGAAAAGGGTAGAAAGTTTCAACCATGTTTTCGAGAGACAACCGGTGAGGCAGAATAGTTTTCCAAACCTAGGATGAACCTTAACCCTTCGAACCGAGTAGTAGTTTTGGTAGATCAAAGGCAGTTTGGAAAGACCGTGATCAGAAAAAGTCAGGCACAAACCCTAGTTGGATGAACTTTGATTCGTGCACGAAGAATACATACAGTTTTTTATTCCAGAACTTCCCAGAAGACTGTTCTAGGGAGGAGTTACTATAGAAATTTAGGGAGATTAGAGAGGTATGTGATATTTTCTGCCCGAACAAGAAGGACGAACAAGGCAAGTACTTTGGCTTTGTAAGGTTCCCAGGAAGATATGAAGCAAAAGAGATATTGCGAGAGTTGAACGACACATGGATAGGAACGTACAAAATGAGAGCGTTCATACAGAAATTCGATAGAGAGCCAATTCAAAAGGCGGAGCAGATCAAAAACCTAAAAAACACAGTGGGATCCATTATTCCTTTCCAACATCTTCGGGGGTTAGGAAGGATAATGTGTCCTTTGCAGAAATTGTCAACGGGCAAAAGAAAGTGGGTGATTCAACATTGAAAGCACTACCGATGGTCATATACCAGACCTCGGAGACAGAAAAAGATTGGCTCGGAGACTGCTATACAGGTCACCTAAAAAGGGAGTTTACGTGGGAAGAATATAAAGAACTGGAAGGAGAATGTAGAGGAAAAATGAAATTCAGAGCAATGGAAGGGAATCTTCTCTGGTACAATCAGCCTCTGATTTGTCGATGCAAGAACTAGTTGAGGGATTTGATGAATGGGTCCAGTTTTGGTTCGATTGGCTTAGGCCGTGGAAAGATATCGATGTGAATCAACATCGCCTTGTTTGGACAAGATGGTTAGGGATCCCGCTTCATGCATGGTCGACAAATTTTTTTGCATTGGCATGTGCAAACTTGGGAATGTTCATGAAATTGGACCCAGTCTCGGAACACAAGCAAAGGTTGGATGAAGCAAGAGTTATGATATCCACTTTTATCATGATGAAGATCGATAATACCATGCAGATACAGGTAGATGAAAAGTTATTCACTATCCGTATCATGGAGGAGATCGAATGCACGTGCAATCTGAAGGAGAAATATGCGTATACAAGGCTAGAGGAAACTGATTCGGATATATCAGACGAAGAGAGATTATTTCCGGAGTCAGTGTTGGGTCAAGATGGTATGGTAGATGATGACGAGTTGACAGATCTCAAGTCCGATGCAAATCAGCGAGAGAAATCACCGCCATCCGACAATGTGGAATATACACGACGGAACCAAGACCATAATCCATCTAGGGTTTTCTCAACCTCGAAACTCGTGAAAGGAAAAGAAGGCGGTTCAAGTCCCTCGAGAATAGCCGAAACCGTTACAGTTCCAGAGGAACAATTTGAAATGGTCAGTTTTCCTAGGCACCATGATCCATGTGGACCTCGAGAACACGATTTAGACGGCGCGGGAGACAAGGAGTTAATGCCATCATCAATGGGCAGGCATAATGGGCCAAGTTTGGAGGTAAATCAGTCTAAAATAATTAGTTAGTTGGGCCCAATGTGGAGATAACTAAGAATGTCGAGATAGTGTTAGTTGGGCCCAAATCCCAGGAGACAGAAAAGTTGGATGAACCAGACCAAAACATCCCAGGCCCTAAGGTAGAATTTCCCAATAATATATTGGAACCCAGGCCCAACTTAATGGAGTATCAGGTGGATTATAGTACAGAGAATCGTGGTGAACCGGAGCTGAACAAAACCTGCTCAGATCAGAGAACCGAACCCGAGCCGGACGAAGCTGCACCCACCCCAACAGATCCCCCAATCCCTAATAAACAAAATGCCCCAAACCCAGAACACAACCCCCTAACCAATTCGATAAACACACACCCAGATCAATCCAGCAGCAAAGACCAAACCCAAACCCTTATCTCGAGCCACCAAATCAATCCAAGCCAACCTGTACCCCTCTCCCTAAGATCGTTCCATCCCAAATCCCTAAATCAACCTACCAAATCTCACAAAAACACTAATTCACAGACTGCTATGGCGACCGAAACACCGTCAGGAGGAAAAAAGAAGGGTAGAACCATGGGAGAAAAGAAAAAAATTGAAAGGGACGGAAAGAATCAGAGAAAAGAAGAAGACAATACAAGAGTTCTCTGCTTTTGTCCAAGAAATGGAACCAGAGACGGAGGTGAATCAGCAAAACCGTGAAGAGACAGACACCATTTCAGAGGATATTATTTCACAACAGATCCGAGATGAGGCAATCAACACTTGGAACTTTGGAAGACAGATTGGAATCCAATGCAATGTAAGGGACAAACTGATGGTAGAGAAACTGGTTGCAATGGAAACAGAGGGCACAGAAGGACAGAAGAGACTGGGAGAGAAAAAAAGAAGTAATTAATGAAGCTTATTTCCTACAACATCAGAAGGGCTGGGAGTAAATTAAAAAGCAAAGAATATAGAGAACTAATCAATCTCCACAAGGTTGATTTCTGCTGTCTTCAGGAGTCAAAGATGGAGAAAGTAAATATTGCAGAGGCTTATGGGGAATGGGCAATTTCGATTGGATAGCAAAGCCCTCAAATGGAAGATCGGGAGGTGTGATTACTTTATGGGATTCTAATAAGTTTGTTTGCTCAAGTTCTTGGGAGACAGAGGGAGCTGAAATTATAAAGGGACACTGGGGATTAGATAGGTTGGCATGATGTATTGTTAATGTCTATGCTTCGTGTCAACTATCTGATAGATTAGAACTCTGGAATTGCTTGAAGTTGATCTCAGAACAAAATAGTGATTGCTGCATTTGTCTAGCTGGGGACTAATTCGATTAGAGTGGCAAATGAGTGATTGGCCTGAGTGAAACAACCAATAAAAGGAATATCAGTGCTTTCGACGAATTCATTAGGGAGTCCAATCTCATGGATTTACCACTTAGAGGAAGGAAATATACTTATTATAGAACAGATGGATGCTGTAAGAGTCGTACTGATCGTATTCTAGTGTGTGATCGATGGATGACCGAGTTGCCTTCAGTTGCAATCCGAGGGCTAAAACGTACAGTTTCGGACCATTGTCTGGTCCTCATGGAGACCAAGCAAGTTGATTGGGCCCGAAACCGTTCCGCTTCATCAACGCGTGGTGTACGCATCCTGAATTCAAAAGATTCATTGAAAATGCGTGG
Source organism: Stenogyne calaminthoides (assembly GCA_037126765.1). NCBI lineage: Eukaryota > Viridiplantae > Streptophyta > Magnoliopsida > Lamiales > Lamiaceae > Stenogyne > Stenogyne calaminthoides. The sequence goes on from JBBCBC010000032.1 coordinate 25,231,431, forward strand.
AATAGTTACGAGTTCGAAGCCTGGTATGGGTTCAGAATAAAAGAGAAACTCAAGAAATTGAAGGAGGACTTGCAATGAAATAAAGAGGTGTTCGGGGCAATTGAAAGTAAGGTGGAACAATTCAAACAAGAAATATGAGCTCGATATCATAGACGATACTATCGGTCTTGAGGAGGAGAAGATTATAAAGAGAAATTAGTCAACATCAAACCTATTCAGGAGTCTTAACCAAAGGAATAGTTTGTATGCACAAAAGGCGAAGTACAAATGGCTTAGAGAAGGCGATGTCAACTCAAGTTTTTTCCACATATCAATCAATTTTAGTAGAGAAAAAACAATGAGATCACATGGCTCAATTTGAATGGATGCTGGACGGAAGTGGTCGGGGCGGTAAAAGCAGGGGTCCGAGATCATTTTATGAGGCATTTCAGCAACAATTCCAGAGGCAGGCCATACCTAGCACCAGACTTATTCACTCGAAAAGTGTCAGAGGCCGACAATACCATGCTGATCGATCAATTCTCAGAATCTGAAGTGCTTGAAGCTATCAAAAGTTGTGACACATCAAAGAGTCCAGGTACAGACGGTTTTAATTTTAAATTCATTAAGGAATGTTGGAGTGTAATCAAAGATGACATTCTCAAAATGCTCGAAGAATTCCATGCAAATGGAAAACTGGTCAAATGGCTGAATATGTTGTTGGGAAATTCATGGGTGCCCGGATCTATTCGAGATGATTTTAAATACATATTTAAATTAAACAAATAATTACTAACATGAATTAATCCTAAATCAATTCAACATAATAACTAAACAAGCAATAAGCATCATGCGTACACGTAATCCACGTAAATCCTAAGCATGCGGAATCTAGGAGTTACGAGATTACATACCTCTTGTAGAGACAACTGTTGAGACGATGAATCAACCCAAAGAGCCTTCCCAAATATGTTCCAAGTCCACGAATGTAATCCGGTGGGAGGATTCACACGAACAATTTTAATAAAGGAGAAAAATAAAAATATTTTACCACCACCTTTGTGGGTTTCTAATATTTCCAACACATGAAATTGCATTTGGGAATGAAAAAATTCATCCCCTATTTATAGGGACAGGGGTGGCCGATTTTTTGGTGTAGAAAATAAGGAAGAAAATCTTTTTCTTGGTCTCCAAGAAATCTTGAATATATCTTCTATATTCTTTTCTCCTTAATTAAATTTTTCATAAAAATCTCTTCCCCTTCTTATCCCATAAATTTCGAAATTTACAAGGAAAAAGAAACAAGATTTGATTTCTTTAATTTATGAGAGAATTATTTATTTCAAGAATACGTATCTCTTTCCATAAAATATCTACAAGAAAATCAAGAAAATCATTTCTTCCCTTTCCTACAAAATTTTCAAAATTTTCAAGAAATATTAGGCAAGAATATTTTCTTCTCCTTTTCATTAATTGAACTTTAATTGGGCTATTTGAGGGGCCTTTAGGAGAATTAAGATGGACCTCCAATGGACTATGAAGCTATAATATTGGGCCAAATATTATTCAAGTCCATTAATATTAATTTACTCCACTATAAAATTAATATTGAACTATCCATCTTAACCCATATTACGACTTTACTATAATATGACTCCCGGTCATTATTTCCCGTGTTTAAGATTATCTTAGTCCATTAATTAATTAAGCCACTGAACAAGCTTTATATTAATTAATATCTTTGTCCTTGGAGTAAAGACAGCTCAACATTATTATTCATACCGGAAATAAATTTCCACTTGCAAGATTTGGTATGATAAAGATTCTGAGCCCACCAAGGGGACAAATCAAGCAAAACGTACTTGCACACGATTCTCCATATTAAATGTCAGCAATCGTCATGTAATTAATAATATTGCCCAAGATATAAGGTATCGAATCACAATGACTCTCTTCCTATCATAAGTCAAAGCAATAGTTATTAATTTATCACGATCCTATTTAAGGTACGGAGATTAAGAAATAACACACCACTGAGGTCTAATTCTTGTATATTCAGTACCAAAGAATTTATCCTCCTGTAGGTCCTTATTCAGTGCATCTAAATGCACTAGTATAATCTCTTGGTCAAGACAAGCCAATCTGAGCCTTATACATCAACCTTTCATGATGGTTTGTTCATTTCCATCTGGGTTGTGAATATGTACTTAATTACGAGGAGCTGTTAATTTGATCTTCTGTGATCTGGAATCACCAAATTAACTACAACGTAATACGTATTTAACTTATTGAATAGGTTTGCAATAAATATATATAACATTCATTCATAGTTAATGCAACAGTGATTAATATATTATTTCAGTAAATAAATAAGAAAATCCAGTTTGGTTATACAAAGTAAAAACTTACTTTTCAGTATAACCCCAACAATCTCTCACTTATACTCAAAGTCTGCTTTTAAGTATACTACAACATGTCTCGTGTTCTATGTGACATCTAATGTCACCTACATGAACCTAATAATTTCTCCCACTTATACTCAAAGCAGATTGACAACATTCTTGACACCCATTCCTTCCACATGTCTCTCGAATGTACTCTGAGGCAGACCCATTGTGAATGAATCTGCTAGGTTGTCTTCCGATGCAATCTTTGCCACCTCAATGTCTCCTCTCTTAACGATTTCTCATATAAGATGGTATTTTCTTTCAATGTGTTTGCTGGCCTTGTGTGCTCTCGGTTCCCTCAAATTTACCACTGCTCCGACATTATCACAATAAATCGTGATCGTGCTGGGCACATCCGGGACAACGTCCAAGTCCACTAGGAAGTTCTTGATCCAAACCGCTTCCTTCGCTGCTTCACAAGCAGCTACGTATTCGGCTTCCATGGTAGAATCGGTGATGCATTTATGCGTTACGCTTCTCCATGTCATGGCTCCTCCCCCCATGCAAAACACACTACCCGAGGTAGACATTTCTGGAGTCCATGTCTGATTGGAAATCCGAGTCCGTGTAACCGATGGGGATTAGACTGTCTGACTGATAAACCAACATTCTGTCCCATGTCCTCTTCAGATACTTCAGAATGTTCTTTACCACAGTCCAATGCTCTTTCCCAGGGTTGCTTTGATATCTTGCTACCATGCCTACGACAAAGCAGATATCCGGTCTCGTGCACAGCATTGCATACATGAGGCTTCCCACAGCCGAAGCATAAGAGATGCCCTTCATGTCATCTATCTCATTCTGTGTTTTGGGATACATCTCTTTGGATAGATGGATTCCATGTCTGTAGGGCACAAGGCCTTTCTTGGAATCTTGCATGCTGAAACGCTTCAAAACAGTGTCTATGTACGAGGCCTGCGAAAGCCCGATCATTCTTTTCCTGCGATCTTGAGTGATCTTGATCCCTAGGATGTGACCGGCTTCCCCTAAATCCTTCATATCATACTGTTTTGACAGCCATGCCCTTACGTCCGATAACACCTTTACATCATTTCCGATGAGCAGTATGTCGTCTACGTATAGTACCAAAAATACCATGGTAGTTTCGTCATGCCTTTTGTAAACACAACTTTCAAAGTTGTTCTGATCAAAACCATAGGATTTTATAACTTGATCAAACACTGATTCCAAGCTCGGGATGCTTGCTTCAGCCCATAAATGGACTTCTTAAGCTTGCAAACCAGATGCTCTTGACCTTTTTCAATGAAGCCTTCAGGTTGTTGCATATAGATTTCTTCGTCAAGACTTCCATTGAGGAAAGCTGTCTGACATCCATTTGCCAGATCTCAAAGTCTAAATGCGCAACAATCGACAAGAGAATGCGGATGGACTTGAGCATGGCTACGGGCGAAAAGGTTTCCTCCTAATCGATCCCTTCTTTCTGAGTGTACCCTTTCACCACTAGTCTTGCTTTAAAGTGTTGGGGTTATACTGAAAAGTATGCTTTTACTTTGTATAACCAAACTGAAGTTTCTTATTTATTTACTGAAATAAATTATTTAATCACCGTTGCATTAAATATGAATGAATATTATATATGTTTATTGCAAACCCGTTCAATAAGACAGTATGTATTACGTTGTAGTTAATTTGGTGATACTAGATCACTGAAGATCAAATTAACAACCCTCGTAATTAAGTAAAAATTAACAACCCAGATGGAAATAAACGAACCATCATGAACGGTTGAAGTGTGAGGCCCAGATTGACTTGTCTTGACCAAGGGATCACACTAGCGCATTTAGGTGCGTTGAATGAGGACCTACAGGAGGACAAATTCTTTGGTACTGAATATACAAGAATTAGACCTCAGTGGTGCGTTATTTCTTAATCTCCGTCCCTTAAATAGGATCGTGTGAAATTAATAACTATTGCTTTGACTTATGATGGGAAGAGAGTCAATGCGATTCGATACCTTATATCTTGGGCAATATTATTAATTACATGACGATTGCTGACATTTAATATGGAGAATCGCGTGCAAGTACGTCTTGCTTGATTTGTCCCTTTGGTGGGCTCATATCCTTTATCATACCAAATCTTGCAAGTGAAAATTTATTTCCGGTATGGATAATAATGTTGAGCTGTCTTTACTCCAAGGACAAAGATGTTAATTAATATAAAGCCTGTTCAGTGGCTTAATTAATTAATGGACTAATATAGTCTTAAACGCGGAAAATAATGACCAGGAGCTATGTTATATGTGAAATCGTAATATGGGTTAAGATGGATAGTTCAATATATTTTATAGTGGAGTAAATTAATATTAATGGACTTGAATAATATTTGGCCCAAATATTAAAGCTTCATAGTCCATTGAAGGTCCAATCTTAATTCTCCTAAAGGCCCCTCAAATAGCCCAAAATAAAGTCCAATTAATGAGAGAGAAAATAAAATATTCTTGCTATATTTCCAAGCAAGATTTTCGAAAATTTGTATATTAAAAGGAAGAAAAGATTGTCTTGATTTACTTGTAGATATTTTATGGAAAGAGATAATTATTGTAGGAATACATAATTATCCCATAAATTCAAGAAGTCAAATCTTGACTCCTTTCATATTGTAGTTTTCGAAAATTATGAGGTAGAAGAGGGAAAGAGATTTTTATGGAAAATTAAATTAAGGAGAAAAGAATATAAAAGATATATTCAAGATTTCTTGGAGACCAAGAAAAGATTTTCTTCCTTATTTATTTTGCCCTAATTTTCACCCCCCTCCTCCCTATATATAGGGGATGAACTCTTCATTCCCAAGTGCAATTCCATGTGTTGGAAATATTAGAAATCCACAAAGGTGGTAGCAAAATATTTTATTTTTCTCTCATTAAAATCGTTCGTGCGAATCCTCCCACCGGGTTACGTTCGTGGACTTGGGGATATATTTGGGAAGGCTCTTGGGTTGATCCATCGTCTCAAAGTTTGTCTCTACAAGAGGTTAGTAATCCCGTAACTCCTAGTTCCGCATGTTTAGGATTTACGTGAATTATGTGTACGCATGTTGTTTAATTATTATGTTGAATTGATTTAGGATTAATTCATGTTAGTAATTATTTGTTTAATTTAAATATGTGTTTAAAAATCATCTCGAATAGATCCGGGCACCCTAATTTCCCAACAACTGGTATCAGAGCTTTGGTTTCGAGCTCTGATTTTTTAAATTGTTATTTAAATTTTTGAACATTAAATTGAAATTGGATAGTAGAATTGCTAGATCTGTTTTGCAGGTATCCAATTGTCATGGTATTTAATGTGTTTTATTTTCATGCGTATGAATGATTGGTTTTTAATTTGACTCGTTCGGATTTGTTTTTCTCGTGAGAAAATCCACGAGTAGATTAGGCTATTTGATTTGTTCAATGTAATAGACTAGTCTAGATTAAGGTGTATTTATCTTTCGTTAAATAAATTGTAACCTGATCGAAGACGAAGACGGAGGCGAAGGGAATTAAAACGGATCCGAAACGTCTGGCGTCAAACGCCAGACGCCGCCGAAATGTGCCAAAGGGAGACCTGCAACGGGCGCGAATCTGGCAGCCGGACGCGCCTAGCGACAACGCTTAGGCGATCTCGCCAGACTCGGCGGAGATGACGGCAATACAAGAAGAACGCCGACACCATCTCTGGCGTGAGGATGGACCCAGTGGCCAAAAGCCAGCGCCGCCGCCGCGGCCGCTAAGCTCCTCTAGCGGCACCCTTGGCAAGCGCATGGCAGTCGTGTTTGGCCGGATCGCGGGGCATCTGGCCGCGAACTGTTTGGCGTGGCGTTCAAGATGGAGTTCTTTTTAAGGGCGAATGAGTGGAGTGCTTGTGAGTCGTGTTTAAATGGATAATATGATGTGGCGATGTGTGTGGCGACTTAACAAACAAAATATTGATGTGTAATGCAGCGTGTGTGGGTGTGACGAAACCTGTATGCGAGGATGATAACACGGTTTGTTGACCCGGTTAAATCAAGAAATGACTACGTCTGGAGGCCAAGCCGGGATTATAGTATTTATGATTTGGGGAGTCGTCGAGCACAATATATTTAGTTACACGATAATGGTTATGTGGGAGGAGAATTGATACAAGAGCTATCTTAGGAAAAATTTCCGAACCCTCTTTATGATTTTTCAGGGCCTATTTATAGTACTTTGATAAGCATGTGCTGGTTTAGTAAGCACGAGCTGGCGACTTTATGGCATGCAAGACTTTATGTGGTATCGCCATGTTTTCCTACATCATCTCCCTGACTGACACCTGTACATACCTGGTTGTGAAGTTTTGTACTTGTTGTCCAAGTGACCGAGTGGAGAGATGATTCGGATATGCTTGCGACTTTTCAAAGTGTATTTAACTGGGTTGCTTTGTTCGTTCGTAAATGCCGAACATAATGCCCTTATTCTGCTCGGCTTCCATAATTTGCCTATCATAGCGAGCGTGGCCGCAAATCAAACACCACGACCTTGATTCTGTGCTCGCCCTGCTCTCCACTCTTCCGGACCTCTATTAACCATTGTTGTAGGCCATGTGCCTTGATTCTTACCCGTATGTTGCCTTGAGCATGAGCATGTCTTCCTCCTCTGTTAAATGCGGCTTCCGTCTTTCCTTCTCTATTAAATGCGGGCTTCGTCTTTCCTTCTCTGTTTATGCGATTTTTCCATCTTTCCTTCTCTGTTCTTACGGTTTTTACGTTAGGCCACTACCCTTGTTTGTCTATCTTGGTGAGTGGTCATTGGGTTCTTAGGGAGAGCATAATTTTTCTAAATATGATGGCTTCCGGCGCCCACCCTCCGTCGCCCTAAATCGGGCGTGCTCACAGCTAGCATAGATGGAAGAGCGGGATGTGTATCCAACTGGTGAGCACTTATCTGATGGGCTAGCGGGCACCTTTGTTTTACTGGTCCACGTGTTCGTTGTGCGAGCACGTGGTAGGAAAGATTATTTATGTGTACAACAATACCCCCCAGTCGGGCCGCTTTGCGTTCGCATGGGGCCCGACTGTTGAAGGCCTTAGAGAGGGAGATCGAGGCATCATTTCGTTCTTCGTAGGGTGTATCTCGAGGCAATCATTCCCTCTTCTTTCTCAGAACTCCGGCAACCTCATCTTCTCCGGTAGTAAATTTCTTCTTCTTTTTTTATTTTATTTTTTATTATGCTATCTCGTTCCATCTCTTTCGATTCTTTATCCAACTCCGAGGGGGTCTAAGATTTCTCGGGGGTTGGTGTCTTCACCTCACCACCCATTTACTCGCAGCATGGCTTGTTCATCAAAGGTTGATGCTTTTGGACCACAACCTCACCGGAGGGTTCGGAAGCCATTTGTCGTTCTCTCCTCTGATTCCAAGGAGGAGATAAACGAGCTAGGTCGGGAGCACGTTATATTTTTCTGGATGACTCTGATGAGAATAGGTTGTCGCCGAGGGATGATGCCCGGGTTGTGGGTGATTATACTGTTGGTGAATCTGAAACCAAAAAAAACTGGCGAGCATAATGTTGGGGCCGAGTATAGAGTCGAGGGAGTGGGTGAGCAAAATGTGGAGGTCGATAGCGAGTAGAACATCACGCTTGGATGGCTCCATATCTTGAATTATGCCGAATATAGTGCTCAATACAATTTTGATTGGTCCGATCAGCCTCACCGGATTGCCGTTGAGAATAAATTGTCGGCGAGCAGAATTGCAAGCATAATCGATGCAGACTGGCTTGGTCAGTTGTACCGGGCTTATGATACTTTGAAAAATGTATTTTTCTGGGTGCCCGAACCTGATGAGCATGTGAATTAGCCTCCCAAAGGTTGTGTGGCAGTAAATCTTAACACCATGGAGGCGGGCCTCTAATTCCTTCTTCATCCGGCGATCTCCCATTTGCTCGTTGAGTGAGACATTACCATCACTCAATTGATGCCAAATCGAGAACACAAAGCTTGTTGTTGCTTGTACCTCCTTGTTCTGGTCGTCATATTTCGGTGCTGGAGGGGTGGGCAAAAAGGATTATCCGTAGATTCTTTGAATCGCTTGTGAATCTCTGGGTTGAAGATCTTTCCTACGCTCGTCGTCAATTTTTTATGTGCTCGTACTCCGAGATAGTGAGCCCTCTTGTACGAGTCTTTTCTATGCTCGTTGACGACCACTTCTGGCGAGCACGTGCCAATGCCAATGAAGGCGGGAAATCTCATCGCCGAGAAGACGGAGAATACTTTGCTAAAACGGCGGACTGGACATCGCCGAGGTAGCGGAAAGCCAATGCCTAGGAGGTGGGCTGGTCGTCGCCGTAAAGGCCGACAATCTCATCGCCGAGAAGACGGAGAATACTTCGCTAAAATGGCAGACTGGACATCACCGAGGTAGCGGAAAGTCGACGCCGAGGAGGCGGGCTGGTCGTCGCCATAATGGCCGACGATCTCATCGCCGAGAAGGCGGGCAGGTCGTCACCAAAGTCTGGACGAGCACAATTGATGGTGGTCGTGTTCACCCGAACAGGGGAGGTCTGTGCTCGTCCGAACCGACGTGTCCCATTCTCGTCCGAACTGGGGAGGTCCGTGTTCGTCCAAACTATTGTGAGTCATTGGTCACCATCTCGCTTCTACCGATCTCCAGGAAATCAGCCTTGATTTCTTGTTCTTGCCAGAGGGAGTCGAGATGGTCGACCCCCCATCTGATGACGAGGACACGGACGTGGGCGAGCATGGGGGTGATACGACAGCTGGAGGCGAGCAGAGCGCTCAGGTGTCGGCGAGCAGAGGGCTCGGGTTGGTGGCGAATAGGGCAATCAGGATATGATGGGACCGCTCAGCTTTTCGCTTCTGCCAACTCTGGATAATGAGCCCTTTCCTTAGACTTTTTCTTTGTAAACTCTGTGTTTGACTAGGATAGCCTTTTTTACTTGGCTGGGATGGCTGTTGTGAAGTTTCGACCCAAAGAAAAAGACAACCAAGAGCTGAGTGTTCATGTGCACCAGGCCGAAGAAGAGATCACCAACCTTGGTGTTAAGATGTCGAAGATGTTCACAGAAGATTATCATTAGGAGATGATCAACTTCTCCTATGTCTGTGCCTTCGCGGATGCCGTGTGCACAACTCATCGTGTCTTTCCGGACGACCAGCTCGAGCCATTTAAAACCGATCTGAAAGAATGGTTGGTCGACTATCCTCCGGTCCCTGGTCGCGATCTCCCTTTTTCCGACCTTCAGGACATTGGTATGGACTTCTCATTTTTACCAGAAGGGGTTCTGGTAGTTGATCCTCCTGAGGATGAGGCGATCAAGGAGCCGGAAAGGGATAACCTCAACACGGGCGAGCAGGCTGGAGACAAAATTCCAGGTGACAAACAGAGTGCTCGGGATGGTGGCGAGCATAACGCTCTGGGTGGCGAGCATGGTACTCATGGTGGCGAGCAAAGCATTCAAGGATAGAAAGTTCCTTTGTTGACCTTGAAGTTTTTAAGCTTTTTCTGGTTTGTTGTTTGAAGTTTATTTGTGTTTAGACTAGGATTGTCTCATTTCTGTTTGGCCGGAATGACCTTTTTGATGTTTGACTCCTAGCGGGTCTTCTTGTATGGTTGGCAATTAGCGCCTGTTTTTCCGTATAAGAACTGAACCATCTGATGTGTCTGTGTTTGACTTGACTTCGTTTTATGATTGTCTTACGTTGGTGCAATCATGATGATTGGCTTATTTAGGTGCAACCCGTTCTCGTTCGCGATCGGCTTACGTAACTGGCGATTACTTCTGCTCTGGTCGTCTTATTTATGGTGCGACCTATGTACTTAATGCGTGCTTTGTTGCGAGCATGGTAAGCATAAGTTCTTTCGCCAAGCAAACACAAACTCTGCTCTGTCCGATTCTTGTTGGGTTCTGGTCGTCTTATTGCGATGCGACCCGATTGGGCATATGGACAAACAAACTAGATAAATGAATAAACATCACGCAGGATGTTTTTAATCTTTGAGGCTCTTATCCATACTTGTTAAAACTCCTTTTTTGCAGACAAGACTTGCTTACAAATTTACACTCGTGTAATAACCTTATTGATGCCTTGATGTCTCTGTCTTTTGCCGATCGAGCAGAGGTTTTCTGGTTATGTGTTCGACACCCCTTGCTCGGCTTTTGTGGTCGGTCTGCTTGTCTTGAGCGAGCAGAGGTTTTCTGACCATGTTCTCGTGACCAGGCGAACACAGGCTTGTGCTCGACCTTGGTTTTTCTGTTGCGCTCACCACTACTGATAATATTTTTTCAAATTTGACGCATTCCATGACTAGGAAAGTGGAGTTCCATCCATCGTCTCCAAATCGTATGCTCCGTTTAGCAAGCGCTCCGATATTTGGTATGGACCTTCCCACGCTCGGCCGAACACACAACCCGGGACCCCCTTTGCTCGCCTGAGGACGAGCTCACCGATTTTGAATCTGTGGATCCTTTGTTTATACATGGACTTCTTGAGGTCGGCCTCGTTTCTTTTAACCTCCAACAAGTCTGTGCTAAGGGCGAGCGCCTGGTCATTGGTATGTTAGCCAAAACACATAGTTCGGTGGCTCAGGATTTTGACTTCTGCCGGAATAATCGCTTCGTACCAAAAGCTAAAGACGAGTCTCACCCATGGATGTTACGAAAGTGGTCTTGTATGCCCACAAGTTCCGGAAGTAGTTAGAAGCAATGATCTTGTCGACGGATGGCGAGGTGAGCGCGCGGCGGAATCTGTGTCGCCACACGGAACGCCAATTAAAGGCCCGGAAGATCAACGCCATAAAAGGCGGATGAACGCAAGGGCAATGATCTCGTCGTCGAGATGGGCGAGGAAAGATTTCGCCGGAAATACGAAGACGCCCAGCCGCAAGGCCCGGCGCCTAAAAAGCGAAGCGGCGATCAACACCGTAAAAGGCGGATGATCTAAATGCCGCCGACGGCGAGGAAACCCGCGTGGAGAATATCGTCGCCCAATCTGAAGGCCGGTGCTTAAAAGTCAGGCGGATCAATGCCATAAAGGCGGATGAATGCGAGAGGAATGATCTCGTCGCCGAGATGGGCGGTGAGCTCGGCGCGAATCTAGTCGCCGTCTGCGAAAACCAACGCCTTAAAGGTGGCGGAATCAACACCGTAAAGCGGATGAATCTTAGGAGCTTAATGATCTTCGTCACGAGATGGCGCGGCGGGCATTTCGTCGCTTCTGGCAACCGGCCCGATCTGAAGCCAACGCTAAAAAGCGGGAAGATCAATGCCATAAAAAGGTGGATTAACGCCGTGGGCGAATGATCTTGTCCCTTAAGATGGCGAGGAGCGCTTGGCCGGGCTGTAATACGCGTCGCCGTCACGGAAGCGGCGGCCCTAAAAGCGGACCGAATCAATGCCAGAAAGGCGGATGAACACGGGGAGGCCGAATGATCTACCGTCGCAGGATAGGCGCTTTGCTCATCGGAATCGTGTCGCCCGATGTGGAAGGCTTGTGCCTTTAAAAATGAGCGGATCAACGCCCGTAAAAACGGATGAAGCAGCAAGGAGGCGAATCTCGGCCGGAATATGTAGCCGGTAACTCTGGAAGGCAGTAGCCTAAAAAAGCGGGTGAATCAATCTGGTAAAGGTGGATGAGCGGGAGGTGAATGATCTCGTCGATGGAATGGCGAGGCCGGCTTTGCTCGGCGGAATCACAGCGTCGTCGATCACGGAAGGCGGCCCTTGGCGGGCGAATCAACGCCGTAAAGGCGGATGAGCGATGGTGGAATGATCTGCGTTCGCGGGATGGATAGGAGCGCCGCTTGGCGGAATCGCCTCGCCCGTCACGAGCGACGAAAAATGACCGAATCAGCCTTGGGAGGCGAATACTCTCCGCGGGATGGCGAGGAAACCCGGCTGCGATCAGAATCTGCTTATCGCCCGTCTGGGAAGGCAGCGCCAAAAGGCGGGCGATCAATACCAGAAGGCGGATGAACGCCGGAGGGCTAATGATCTCGCCGCCGCGACGGGCGGTGAGCCCTTCACTGGGCGGAATACGCTACGCCGGCTGTGGAAGGCTAATACTTAAAAGGCGGGAGGTATCAACGCCAGAAGGCGAATGAATGCCGTGGAGACGAATGATTCTAATACCGTGATGGCGAGGAGCACTTCACTCGCATGGATTGCCGCCGATGCGCATAAAGGCCACGCAAAAGCGTAAGTGTATCAACACCGTAAAGGCAGAGAACGCCAAGAGGGAGAATGATCTCGTTGTCGGATGGCGAGGAGGGCTTCGCTTTCGTCAATACGCCGCTTACGCGAAGGCCGCGATTTAAAAGCGCCGCAGATCAATGCTATAAAGCGTGATGAACGCCGGTATAATGATCTCGCGGGTCGGTGACGGCGCAGAGCGCTTCGCGGGGAATACGCCAGTCCGGCGCGAAGGCCTTTTTAAAAGGCGTCGGATCAACGCCCATGAAAGGCGGATGAACGCCGGAGGGCGAATGATCTCGCCGCCGAGATGGCGAAGGGCGCTTCAGCGCGTATCCGTCGCCGATGGGGAATGCCAAGTGCAAAAAGGCGGGTGATCAACTCCATAAAGGCGTATGAATGCCGGAGGGCGAATGATCTCAGGACCGGGATGGGAGGAGCGCCGCTTGCCGAATACGCCGCCGATCGGGTCGCCCGATCGCCAAAAAAGCGGGGGCGGATTAATGCTATAAAGGCGATGAACGCCAGAGGGCGTAATGATCTCGGTCGGTGATGGCAAGGAGCACTGCCGCGGGGAATACGATCACCGACGCGGAAGGCCGCCACAAAAAGGCTGGCCGATTCAACGCCAGAAAAGGCGGATATGAACGCCAGGAGGGAGAATGATCTCGCTGCCGAGATGGCGCAGGAGGGGCTTCGCCGGAGGAATATGCATGACGCCCGCGAAGGCGGTCACAAAAGGCCAAAGCAGATCAATGCCAAAGCGCGATGAACACCGGGAGGGCGAATGATTCGTAGAATGTAGATGACGGCGAGCACGCCGCTCGGCGAAACGCTGCGCCGATGCGAAGGCCTCGTTTGTGCGTTTAGTAAATCAACGCCGCAAAAGGCGGATGAACGCCGAGGGCGAATGATTCGTAGCCCGGATGGCGTGGAGCGCTTCGGTGGAATACGACGCATCGTAGAAGGGGAAAGGCGAAAAGGCGGGCGATTAACTCCATAAAGGCAGATGAACGCCGTGAGGGCGAATGATTCGCCGGCCGTTGGTTAGTGAGGCGCTTCATTGGGCGGATTATGAGTCGCCCGCGCGAAGGCAGTCGCGTAAAAGGTGGGCCATTAACGCCATAAAAAGGCGATGAACGCCCGGAGGGCGAATGATCTCAAGTCGAGATGGCAAGGAGCACCGCTGGCGGAATACGATCACCGTCGGGAAGGCCACGCCTAAAAAGGTGGGTCGATCAACGCCCGTAAAGGCGATGAATGTCGGAGGGCGAATGATCTCGTTTCCGAGATGGCGAGAGCACTGGCTTCGGCCGGAATCCCAGCGTCGCCCCGTCTTGCGAAGGCTAACGCTAAAAAGCGGCGCGGATTAACGCCATAAAGGTGATGAACACCGGAGGGCGAATGATCTGCCGCCGAGATGGCGGTTCTCGGCGGAATACGACGCTGATCAGTGAAGGCCAGCGCTTAAAAGGCGAGCGATCAACGCCCCCGTAAGCGGATGAACGTAGAGGCGAATGATCTCACCGCCGACGGCGATGAGTTCTTCGCCGGTGGAATATCGCCGCTAACGCGGAAGGCGCCTAAAAGGTGGGCAGATCAACGCCATAAAGGCGGATGAACGCCAGAGGGAGAATGATCTCATTCTCGGATGGCGAGGAGCGCGGCCGGGCGGAATACACGCCGCCCGATGCGAAGCGTTTAAAAAGCGCCGCGAATCAATGCCATAAAAGCGGATGAACGGAGGCGAATGATCTAAATCCGAGATGGCGAGGGAGTCATTTCGGAATACGCGTCGCCGGCGGGAAGGCCACCTAAAAGGCGGGAAAAGATCAACGCCCGAAAGGCGATGAACGCCAAGAGGCGACGATCTTCGCCGCCACGGATGCGGAAAGCGCTTTTTTCGCGGGAATACGCGCCGCCGGATGCGAAGGCCAGCGCCTAAGAGATCGGCAAAACAACGCCAGAAAGGTGAATGAACGCTGTGGAGGATTTAATGATCTCATCACCGATGGCGAGAGCACTTCGCCGCAAGAGAATACTTGCCGCCGACGCGAAGGCTGGGGCCGGGCTTAAAGGCTGGCAAGATTAACGCCGTAGAAGGCGAAACGCCGGAGGGGAGAATGATCTCGTTGTCGATGTTTGCGAGGGCCGCCGAGGAATACGCATCGATCACGGCGCGGAAGGCCGCGCCTAAAAGGCCAGCCGATCAATGCTATAAAGTGGATGAACACCGGAGGGCGGCCGATCTCGTAATGATGACGAGGGAGTACCTTCGCCGGCCCGGAATCTGTCGCCCGATGAGGAAGGCTCGTTTAAAAAGCGGGTAAATCAACGCCGCGGAAGGCGGATGAACGCCGGGGAGGCGAATGATCTCGTAGCCACGGATGGCGAGGGAGCGCTTTCGCTCGGTGGAATAATCGTCGCCGGATGGGAAGGCGGTGCAAAAAAGCGAATCAAACTCCATAAAGGCAGATGAATACCGTGAGGCGAATGATCTCGCCGCTGGATGGTGAGGAGCGACCGCTTACGGATTATGAGTCGCCGTCTGGCGGAAGGCCAAAGCGTAAAAAGCGAATTAACGCCCATAAAAAGCGGATGAAAACGCCGGGAGGCGAATGATCTCGAAATCGAGATAGCCAAGACACCGCTCGGCGGAATCGCATCACGATCGCGAAGTCAACGCTAAAAGGTGGGCGATCAACGCCGTAAAAGCGAATGAATGTCGGGATGGCCGAATGATCGCTTCTTAGAGATGGCGAAGAACACTTCGGCCCGGAATCTGGCGTCGCCGTCTGCGGAAGGCCGTACCTAAAAAGCGGGCGGATCAACGCCATAAAAAGGTGGATGAACACCGGGAGGCGAATGATCTCATCGCTGAGATGGCGGCGACTTCTCTCGGCGGAATCACATCTCCGTCCTGCGAAGGCCAGCGCCTAAGGTGGGTAGATCAACGCCGTAAAGGCGGATGAACATGAGGAGGCGAATGATCTAAATCGCCGAGATAGCGAGAGTTCTTCGCCTCGATGGAATATCGTCGTCGTATCGCGAAGGCCAGCGCCTAAAAAGCGAAGCGGAATCGCCGTAAAAAAAGCGGATGAACGCCAGAGGAGAATTATCTCGTTCTTGGGATGGTGAGGAGCTTCGCTTTCGGGAATCTGGCGTCGCCCGTCAGGCGTCCCGATGCCTAAAAATTTGGCGAATCAATGCCCACTAAAGGTGGATGAGCAGCTGGGAGGCGAATGATCTCGTCACCGAGATGGCGAGGAGCTCCGCTTCGGTGGAATCTGCTGTCGGCAAATGTGGAAGGCGGCGCTAAAAGGTGGGCGAGATCTAGCCGTAAAGCGGATGAACGCCATGAAAGGCGAATGATCTCGCCGCCGGGATAAGCGGAGCTCCACAGGCGGAATCTGGCGTCGCCGTCACGGAAAAGGACAATTGCTAAAAAGCGGCGGGCGATCAACGCTTATAAAGCGGATGAATCTTTAGAGAATGAATGATCTCGTCACCTGGGATAGGCGGCGAGAGCTTCGCCGAGAATAACACGATCGCCCGTCTGGGAAAGGTCGCGATTAAAACCATAAAGGTGGGCAAATCAATAGCTATAAAGGCGATGAACGCCGGAGGAGAATGATCCGTGTTCTTGAAATGGCGAAGGAGGATTCGCCGCCGGAGGAAATACGTCGCCCGATCGCGGAAGGTCTTCAAAAGGCGGCAGATCAATGCAAAGAAAGGGCGATGATCGCCGGAGGCGGAATGATCTCATCGCCGAGATGGCGAGAGAGCCGTTCACGGCCGGAATATGACGCCCGATCTGGAAGGCCTATTCTTAAAAGTCGGTAAATCAATGCATAAAGGCGGATAAACCCATAAAGCGAATGAACGCCGTCGGCAAATGATCTCATGGCGAGATGATTTAGGTGGGCTTCGGCGGAATACGCCGCCGATGGGGAAGGCGACGAAAAAGGCGAGATCAACTCCGTAAAAGACGGATGAATCTTGAGGCGAATAGTCTAAATCAGATTGGGATGGTGAGGCGCTTAAGCTTAGCGGAATATAGTCGCCCGTCGCGAACGCCGTAAAAGGTGGGCGGATCAACGCCATAAAAAGCGGATGAACGCGGAAAGGAATAATCGAAATCGAGATACGCGAGGAAACGACATTTGAAGGTCACCGTCTGTTTTCGCTAAAAGGTGGTGATCCATGCCAGAAAGGCGAATGAATGTCCGGGAATTTAATGATCTACCGTTGCGAGATGGCGAGAGCGACGCTTTGGCTCTGGCGTCGCCGTCACGGAAGGCCGCCTTTTAAAAGGCGGGCAGATTAACGCCATAAAGGTGGATGAACACCGGAGGGCGAATGATCTCGCCGCCGATGGCGAGGGGCGCTTTCGCCGGAGGAATACGATTCCGACGAAGGCCAGCGCCTAAAAGGCGGGTGATCAACACCGAAAGGCGGATGAACGCAGTGAGGGGCGAATATCTTGCCGCCGATGGCGAGGGAGCGCCGCCGGGCGGAATATGCATCGCCGGCCGATGGAAGGCACGTTTTAAAAGGCGGCAGATCAACGCCAGAATGGGCGGGATGAACGCCGGAGGGCGAATGATTTCGCTTACCGACGGCGGAGCGCTTCGCCGAGGAATACGCGCCGCCACGCAAGCGACTCGTCTTGCGAATTAACGCTGGCGCAGATCAACGCCGCGAAAGGCGGATGAACGCCGAGGGCGAATGATCTTGCCGCCGAGATGGCGAGGAGTTTTCACGACGGAATAATACGCTACGCCAAATGCGGGCGATAAAAAATACGGGCGCATCAACTCCATAAAGGCGTATTTAACGCCGGAGGGAGAATGATCTTCACCGCCGATGGTGGAGGCCGCCGCAGGAATAGGCGCCGGGCTCGGAGGGGTCGGGTTCAGGCGGGCGTATCAATGCCATAAAGGCGATGAACGCCAGAGGGCACGATCTCGCCGCCAGATGGCGAGGGAGCACTTCACTTAAGGGAATACGCCGCCGATGCAGAAGGCCAACGCCTAAAAGGCGGGCAACTAATGTCAGAAAGGCGGATTTAACGTTATGAGGATGAATGATCTCGCTGTCGGAATGGCGAGGAAGGCCGCTTACGAATACTGCCGCCGATCAGGAAGGGCAGCGGCATAAAGGCGGGCAGATCAACGATATAAAGGTCGATTTAACACCGGATGGAGAATGATCTCAGGCTGACGGGACGGAGAGCCGCTTGTTTTGGCGAATACGACGCGACAAAGAAGGCCAACCCCTAAAAAGGCTCGCAGATCAATGCCATAAAGGAGGATGATCACGCGGAGGGCAATGATATCGCGTCACGAGATGGCGAGGAGGCTTCAGGGAATACTATAATAACGCGAAGTGCCAAATACGAAAAGGCCGGCCGCTAAAAAGCGCCGGTAGATCAATGCCGTAAACGATAATGAACGATAATACTTAAAAGGCGGTGGACTTAATGCCATATCGCCATGAACGCGGAGGGAGCGATCTCAAGTCAGAATGGCGAGACGCTTCGCTTCTGAGTAGGCTTAAAAGGCGGGCGATCAACGCCGTAAAAAGCCGATGGAACACCGGTGAGGCGATGATTCGGCCACGGACGGGCGGTAGAGCACTTTGCTTGGTGGAATACGACCATTTACGGCGCTGCCGCAGCGCGGGCAGATCACCGCCATAAAGGCCGGCGAACGCCAAGAGGGCTATCGATCTCGCCGCCGATGGCGAGGAACACTTGTTTCGTACGAATACGCATCGCCGACGGGCGCCGCTACTAAAAGTCGGGCGGATCAACGCCGTAAAAAGCGGATGAACGCCGGAGGGCGAATGATCTCGCCTGCAGATGGCGAGGAGACTTATTTCAGCGGGAATACGACGCGATGTGGAAGGTCAATGCCTAAAAAGCGGGCGATCAATGTCCATAAAAGGCGATGAACAAGGAGAGGGAATGATCTTCGGCGCCGAGATGGCGGAGGCGCCGCTTCGGTACGAATCGTCAAGGTCAAAGACGCAAAGGTCAGGAAGATCAACACCAAAAGCGCAAATCAAAGCCATAAAGGCGATGAACGCCGGGGGGCGATGATCTCGTCGATGGATGATTTAGGTGCTTATTTCGCTTTGCGGAATATCTGTCGGGACGCGAAGGTCACGCACCTAAAAATGCGGCAGATCAACGCCATAAGGCGATGAACGACGGAGGGCGACGATCTCGCCGCCGGATGGCGATGGCGAGCGCTTTGCTCGGTGGAATACGGTCGCTTTATGTGGAAGGGCCGGCTCTAAAATGGTAAGGATCAATCGTCAGAAAGGCGGATGAACGCCGCGAGGGTAAATGATCTCATCAGACGGCGGCGAGGAGCTTCACTTTACTGAGAATACGACGCCGGAAAACCCCGGCCGCCGTTTATCAGCCGCAGATCAATGCCGAAATGGATGAACGCCGGGGGCGAATGATCTTTGCCGCCGGATGGCGAGCTGCGCATCGACGCGAATACGACGCTAATGCGAAGGCTGCCGCTTAAAAGGCGGGCGGATTAACGCCAGAAGGCGGATGAACGCCAAGAGGGTGAATGATCTCACCGCCAGGGGACGGCGCGAAATGGCTTTTCCTTGGGAATCTACGCTGCCGCCGGACGTCGAAGTCCGGTTTAAAAAAGGCGGGCGTAACAACGCCAGAAAGGTGGATGAATGCCGTGAGGATGAATGATCTTGCCACCGGATGGCGTAGGAGAGCTTCGGCGGGCGGAATACGCCCGTTCTACGCGAAGGGGAAGGCGGTAGCTTAAAAAGCGGGGGATCAACGCCAGAAGATGGATGAACTCGGCGGAATATCGTATTAATATACGCCGCTAATACGAAGGTTTAAAGGGGTAGATCAACCGCCGTAAAAAAAGGTGGATGAACGGAGGGCGAATGATCTCGCCCCCGGATAGCGAGCTGAAAGCGCTTCCGGTGGAATACGCTGCCGCCCGTCGCGGCGCCCGGTCTGCAAAGCGGGCGATCAACGCCCGTAAAAAGCCGATGAACTCGATGAGGGCGAATGATCGTTCTTGCGTGATGGTATAGAGCATTTCGCCGGATCTGTCGCGCGCCGATCGCCGGAGCAAGTGAAGGCTGCAAAAAGCGAAGCGATCAACTCACGGGCGAAAGTTCTCTAAATCCTGCCGGCGCAGGGAAGCGCTTCGCCGGTGAATCTGACGTCGTCGATATGGAAGGCGGCGCTTAAAAAGGCGGTCAATTCCATTCTCAAAGGATATGAATGCCGGAGGGCGAATATTCTAAAGCCATGCGCGGCGAAGCGCCTGGGCCGGCGAATACGACGCCCGTCACGGAAGGCCATACCTAAAAAGGCGAGAATAACGCACGAAAGGCTAGATGAACGCTGGAGGATTTAATGGGATCTCGCCACCAGATGGCGAGACATTAGCGGAATACTCGTCGGCCGCTTAAAAAGCGGCCTTTAAAATGCCGAGATCAACGCCCGTAAAAAGCGAACACCGAGGGCGAATGATCTCGCCAGCCGAGGATGGTAGTGAGTCACATCGCCGTGGAATACGCATCGGGCCACGAAGGCGGCCACCAAAAGGCGGGCGGATCAACGCCCGTAAAAAGCGGATGAAGCAGCGGAGGCGGGAAATGCTCGTCTCGGGATGGCGAGAGTCATTTTGTTCGGTGGAATCTGGCGTCACGATCACGGAAGGCCGGTGGTTTGCTAAAAAGGGGCAGATCAACGCGTAAAGACGGATGAACACCGTGAGGCGAATGATTCCCATCGCCGGGATGGCGGCGAGCGGCTTCATTTTCGGCGAATACGACGCCCGATATGGAAGGCCAGCTCACAAAAGTGGCGGATCAACGCCGTAAAAAGCGGATGAGCGGGAGGCGAATGATCTCCGTCGGCAGGATGGCGAGGCGCTTTGCTCGGTGGAATATCGTCGCCCGATCACGGAAGGCGGCGCCTAAAAGCCGGGCGATCAGCGCGCCCCGTAAAGGCGGATGAAGCGCATAATAAAGGCGAATGATCTCATCCTTCAAAGGATGGCGAGCGCTTCACTTTCGGCGGAATACACGCGCCAGTCTCTTGAATTCCGGCACCTAAAAAAGCGCGCGAACAACGCCGTAAAGCGGATGAATCTTGTGAGGGCGAATGATCTCGTCGGCAGGATGGCGAGGGCGCTTATTTCGGCCAGAATCTGGCGTCGCCGTCTGAAGAAGCGGCCTTAAAAAGCGAGCGGTCCGGTCTTAGTAAAGGCGGATGAGCAGCCGGGAGGCGAATGATCTAGTCCCGAATGGTGAAGCCACCGTTCGGTGGAATCGCGTCGCCGATGCGGATAGCCAGCGCTAAAAAGCCCGAGCGGATCAACGCCATAAAAGCGGATGAACGCCGAGAGGCGAATGATCTCTTCACAGATGGCGAGATGCTTCACTTCGGCGGAATCTCACCCATCGCGGAAGTCGGAAGGCAGCCTAAAAGGTAAGGCCATCAACGCCATAAAAAAGCGGTATTACCCGATCTTTGGCGGGCATAATCATCGTGAAGTCTCGGCTTGTCATCCAATTAGTTTATTAATGTGCGGTGGCTTGTCTTTGTGTTGGCGAGTGATGCTGTCTTTACGTATCTGGGTGGATGTTAAGCCTCTTGATGATCGATTATGTCTTGGTCTAGGGCTCTAGGTCTATCCTTCTTGTGCTCTCTCGGTGCTAGCACGCAAAAGCGAAGACACAATCAACTTCCCAGGCGAAGCACAATGTTGAACTCGTGTGTTACTTTGATGGTGTGGTGCGCTCGGCTTGAGGTGACGAGCACGTAGGCTACTTCGGGGTTGCCCATATGCTTTCGCCTACGGTAAGTCCTTTTCTTGATCTGCTTTGCTATCAAGATTGTGCTCGACACCACCTCCTTGGGAGACCTCGGATAAATAAGCGCCAAGTGGCTTTTTTGTAATTTGGCGGTAGTGCCATTTTCTTCCGAATGAAATTGAACATGATATATGTCCTTGTGTTCAACCCGACTTCTTTGGTTTTCAATCGTCTTATTTAGTTGCGATTGGATTGGTCGCCTTATTTTCTTTGCAACCCGATGGGTTAACTTATGTACAACCCCACTCTTTCTTTTCGTGATCGCTTTATGTTTCTTTCGCGATCACTATTCTCGCTTTCGGTTGTCTTATTTATCCGTGACCCGTACCCATTGCTCGCTTTGTTGCGGCATCTGTAAATCTGATTTGTTTAAATCGAAGTGAACATAAGGCTCGGCTTCGTTAAATCTTTGTTCGGTCGTCCGGCTTAGGTCGCGACCATTTGTAGGCACGGCCAAAATGAAATAATGAGAAGCCACGAGGACATAAGTATAATAAACCTGATGGGTTGGGTAAAAGGACTACCCGTAGATTCTTTTTTGAGTTTGCTCATGAGACCCCCGAGTGCTCGTCTAATTTTCTTTTCTCGACTAGCATCCATCTCTCTCTCTTTACGTACTCGCAACAAGAAAGTGATGGCCTTTGTTGTGGCCGTCGGATCATTGGCGATATCTTCTAGACTGATGGTTTCCACGGTCTGATTTTCAGGAGGCTGATGCTGAGCCTCTTTCTAAGTGTGAGGTCGGCTCTGTCCCGACCTCTGAATCTGAGTATTCCTAGATTGAGACATTATATTTCTTTTTTCTGCCTCGGTTTTTTAGGATTGTGTATGGGCCGATTTTTTCTACCCTCCTTCTAGCACCAATTGTTGCAAGTCGTGTTTCGTGGATAATATGATGTGGCGATGTGTGTGATGACTTAACAAACAAAATATTGATGTGTAATACACTGTGTGTGGGTGTGACGAGCACAGCTGTATGCAGGATGATAACACGGATTTGTTGACCCAGTTCGTCAAGAAATGACTACGTCTGGGGGCGTACCAAGCCAGGATTATAGTATTTATGATTTGGGGAGTGCGTCGAGCATAATATGTTAGTGACGAGCATAATGGTTATGTGGGAGGGAGAATTGATGCAAGAGCTATATTAGGAAAAATTTCTGAACCCTCTTAATGATTTTTCAGGGCCTATTTATTGTACTTTGATAAGCATGTGCTGGTTTAGTAAGCACGAGCTGGCGACTTTATGGCATGCAAGACTTTATGTGGTATCGCCATGTTTTCCTACATCATCTCCCTGACTGACACCTGTACATACCTGGTTGTGAAGTTTTGTATTTGTTGTCCAAGTGACCAGAAGTGGAGAGATGATTAGGATATGTGCTTGCTGCTTATCAGGTATATTTAACTGGGTTGCTTTGTTCGTTCGTAAATGCTGAACAGAATGCCCTTATTCAGCTCGGCTTCCATGACTTGCCTATCATAGCGAGCGTGGCCCTCAAACCAAACACCATGACCTTGATTCTGTGCTCGCCCTAGGGGGCGAGCACACTCTTCTGCTCTCCACTCTTCCGGACCTCTGTTAACCATGTATGTGTGCTCGCTCTCCGATAAATCGCTTTGCTTGCCTGGAAAACATTGTTGTAGGCCATGTGCCTTGATTCTTGCCGCATATTCGCCTTCGGAGGCAAGCATGTCTTTCCTTCTCTGTTCGTCTGGGCTTTGTCTTTCCTTCTCTGTTCGTCTGGTTTTCCGTCTTTCCTTCTCTGTTCGTCTGGTTTTCTGTTCGACCACTACCCTTGTTTGTCTATCTTGGTGAGTGGTCATTGGGTTGTCGGGAGAGCATAATTTTTGCAGTATGATGGCTTCTGGCGCCCAGCACCCTCTGGTCTCCTAAACTGGCGTGCTCCTGGCGAGCACAGATGAAAGAGCGGGATGTGTATCCAACTGATGAACACTTGTCTGATGGGCTAGCGGGCACCTTTGTTTTACTGGTCCACGTGTTCGTCGTGCGAGCACGTGGCAGGAAAGATTATTTATGTGCACAACATCTATGAAAATGGTGGAGGGAACACCCGTAAGGGAACATGTTCTCCAAATGATGGCTCACCTCAACAAACTCGAGGTACTTGGAGCTGAATATGACATCGAGACCCAGATCGATTTCATACTCCATTCCCTGCCCAAGAGCTTTGAGCAGTTCAGGCTGAATTATCAGATGAATAATCAAAATTTCACTTTGCCTGATCTGTTGCAAGCTCTTGTCTCGGCTGAAGGAATTTTAGGAGAGAGCAGTCAAGGACTAGCGGCAGTTGGGCCTTCTTCTTCTTCTAGGCCAAAGGGAGGCAAGAGGAATAGGAAGCCCAAGTGTGAACGCCAAGCTAACTCGAGTGTTGCCAAAGACAAAGGAAAGGTGAAGAGGGATGGTGGAGAAAAGAATCCGGCTAAGGGGAAGTGCTTCAACTGCGGTGAAAAAGGACATTGGAGGTCGGCCTGTTCCAAACCCAAAAGGAATGGAAAGAAAGGTAATTCACACTCACTAGTAGTTGAAACTTGTTTAGCGGAGTATGCTACCCACTCGTGGGTATTGGATACGGGTTCCACTGATCATGTGTGTTTCACATTGCAGGGTTTCAAGCAGACCCGGCGACTAAGTGAGAGTGAGATACTCATCACGCTAGGCGATGCTACGAGAGTGGCAGCTAAAGCAGTGGGAGAAGTGCACCTGTCCTTTGGAGACAAGACGTTAATTTTAAGAGATGTTCTTTCTGTTCCTATTTTTCGGAAAAACCTTATTTCAATTTTTAAACTGTTTATCGATGGATATTCTGCTTGCTTTTTAATAAAGATGTTCTTGTTTTTTTAAAACGATGTGATTATCTATCGTGGAACTTTACGAACAATCTCTATATTATTAATCAGGCACATCACTCACAAAATGCATCCTATAACACATCTATCGTTCCTTGAAACGAAATACCACCGATGTGAACGAGACACTTTTTTTGCACCTAAGATTAGGTCATATTAACCCGAAAATGATTCAAAGGTTGGTGAAAGATGGTTCTTTGGGGTCTCCAAATTGAGCCATTTCACACCGCGAATCGTGTTGAAGGTAAAATGACCAAGAGGGCATTTGGAGCCAAGGGCCTTAGAGCTAAGGAAGTGTTAGAAATCGTTCACACCGGCGTGTGTGGTCCAATGCAAATCAAAGCTAGAGGTGGCTACGAGTATTTACGTTACTTTTTATCGATGATTACTCACGCCACGGATACATTTTCCTAATGAAGCATAAATCAAAGACCTTTGATAAATTCAAAGAATTTAAGGCTCAAGCAGAGAATCATAAGAGAAAAGTATCGAAGTTTCTCACGATCGATCGTGAGAGGCGAATACCTCGTGATGAATTTCGAACTACCTATCGGAAGTGGGGATTGCATCCCGATTGACTTCACCCGTACCCTCAACAAGACGGGGTTGCGAACGAAGAATAGAACGCTTTTAAAATGGTAAGGTCAATGATGAGTTATGCAGATTTACCAAAATGGATTCCGGGTTACGATTAGAAACAACGGCTTATATTCGAACCTAGTGCCATCCAAATAGGTACCTAAAACCCCGAGAGAATTGTGGACCGGCGAAGCCCGGTTTAGGACACATCGAGGATGTGGGGGTGTCCGACATACGTCTTTGAACAAGGAAACCGTAAATGGATGCACGCTCGTAATTAAGGATGTTCATAGGATACCCCGGCGGAACTAAAGGATGCATGTTCTATGGTCTCAAGGTCAAAAGGTGGAGATCAGTACCCACTTTAGATTTTTGGAAGAAGACTACATGAACAGTCAAAAGCCTAGAAGTGAAATTACCTTAGAAGAACTTAGGGGGCCAACTCCATTGCCAATTGTCCAAAATGATATACCAAATGTCATGCCTACATAACCGGAACCTCGTCGTAGTGGGAGGGTTATCAGACAACCCGAGAGATTCTTGGGGATAGGAGAGTCTTCGGACTTGATCTCCGCAGAAGAATTAGATCCATGGTCCTACAACGAGGCAATCCAAGACAAAGATGCTCAATCTTGGCAAACAACAATGGAAGCCGAGATGGGTTCAATGGATCACAACAAGGTGTGGGAGCTAGTCGAACCACTTGATGGGGTGAAACCCATAGGATGCAAGTGGGTATACAAGAGAAAAAGGGGACCGGACGGAAGGGTTGATGTTGGGATATTTTAGTTTTGATGAATTATGCCAAAACATTATTAACTTGTGTTATTTAAGTTAATCTACAGATAACAACTTTAGGGGGAACAAGAGAACAAGTTAAGGGGGAACTCATGAAATCAGAAGAAGATGATCGAGATCGATGAGGTCGCAGACGAAATTTGTCGAGATCGATGAATGAGATGAGTTCAAGTTAACTGATGAGCAGAACAAAAAGATGCAATGTCTTTGATGCAAAGGTCTAAATCGATTCGATGAATGAGTGAAATCGGATCGATGAATAAAGATGATTCGGCAAAGAATCGATGAAACAATGATTTTCAAGACACCGTAAATCTGCGGACCCATTTCTCTGATCGATTTCAAATGACCGGATCGGTGACGACGGAAGAGATGAACAAAGAATCGATGTCTGGCGAAATGATCGATCCAAGTAGACACACAAAAGCAAATTTGGACAATAAGAAGATAACAACACATATATGGATATGACATAAAGCTACAAACAACAGTGCAAAAGGACAAAAAAAAACAGGAAGATTATTAGTATGGATTTGAATATTACTCTCCAACGGTAATATTCAAATCTACACTATAAATACATTGCACTATCTTCAAAAGAAGAAAATGGAGGATCTGCAAAGTGAAATTAAAGTCAAATATTCAAGCAACTCCATTAAAGAACACAGAGCATTAAATATCCAAATTTACCCAAGAGTGTTCTTCATTGTATCTAAGCAAAAATGTCATATCATAAGGAAGTCCATTTATGGGATGAAGCAAGCATCCCGCGCTTGGAATCAGTGTTTTGATCAAGTTATAAAATCCTACGGTTTCGATCAAAATGAATTTGAAAGTTGTGTTTATAAAAAGCGTGACAGAACTGAATTGGTATTTTAGGTACTATACGTGGACGACATTCTGCTCATAAAAAATGATGTAAAGGTGTTATCCGACGTAAGGGCATGGCTGTCAAAAAAAGCGATTCGATATGAAGGACTTAGGGAAGTCGGTCACATCCTAGGGATCAAGATCACTTTCGAGATCGCGAAAAAAGAATGATCGGGCTTTTATGAAGCCTCATATATAGATCTTATTTTGAAGCGCTTGAAGATGCGAGATTCTAAGAAAGACTTTGTGCCCTCTGAGACACAAAATCCATCTATCGAAAGAGATGTGTCCCAAGACACGAAAAGAGATAGATGACATGAATAAGATCCCTTATGCTTGGTACGTGGGAAGCCTCGTGTATGCAATCTTTGTGTCTGAGACCCGGATATTTGCTTTACCGTAGGCATGGTGGCAAGATATCAAAGTAACCCTGGGAAAGAGTATTGATCGCAGAAAAAGAACATTCGGTACACGAAAAGGACACGTGACAGAATGTTGGTTTATAAGTCAGACAGTCTGATCCCCATCGGTTACACGGACTCGGATTTTCAATCAGACGTTGACTCCAGAAAGTCTACCTCGGGTAGTGTGTTTTGCATGGGGGGAGGAGCCATGACATGGAGAAGCGTAAAGAAGAAATGCATAGCTGATTCTACCATGGAAGCCGAGCACGTCCCTGCTTGTGAAGAAGCGAAGGAAGCAATTTAGCTCAAAAACTTCCTAGTGGACTTGGACGTTGTCCCAGATTTACCCAGCAAAATCACGGTTTACTGTGATAACGCCGGAGCAGTTGCAAATTCAAGGGAACCGAGAGCCCACAAAGTCAGCAAACACATTGAAAGAAACTACCATCTCATACGAGAAATCGTTAAGAGAGGAGACATTGAGGTGGCTAAGATTGCATCGGAAGACAACCTAGCAGATCCATTCACAAAGGGTCTGCCTCAGAGTACATTCGAGAGACATGTGGAAGGAATGGGTGTCAAGGACGTTGCCAATCTGCTTTGAGTATAAGTGGGAGAAATATTATTAGGTTCGTGTGGGGTGACATTAGATGTCACATAGAACATGAGACATGCTGTAGTATACTTAAAAGCAGACTTTGAGTATAAGTGGGAGATTATTGGGGTTATACTGAAAAATATGCTTTTACTTTGTATAACCAAACCGAAGTTTCTTATTTATTTACTGAAATAAATTATTTAATCATTGTTGCATTAAATATGAATGAATGTTATATATGTTTATTGCAAACCCGTTCAATAAGATAATACATATTACGTTGTAGTTAATTTGGTGATACCAGATCACTAAAGATCAAATTAACAGCCCTCGTAATTAAGTACAAATTCACAACCTAGATGGAAATTAATGAAACATCATGAATGGTTGAAGTGTGAGGCCCATATTGGCTTGTCTTGACCAAGGGATCACACTAGCGCATTTAGGTGCGTTGAATGAGGACCTACAGGAGGACAAATTCTTTGGTACTGAATATACAAGAATTAGACCTCAGTGGTGCGTTATTCCTT
This sequence comes from Stenogyne calaminthoides, assembly GCA_037126765.1. NCBI lineage: Eukaryota > Viridiplantae > Streptophyta > Magnoliopsida > Lamiales > Lamiaceae > Stenogyne > Stenogyne calaminthoides. Next base: position 25,259,562 of record JBBCBC010000032.1, read on the forward strand.
AGTCTCCGTCCCTTAAATAGGATCGTGTGAAATTAATAACTATTGCTTTGACTTATGATGGCAAGAGAGTCAATGCGATTCGATACCTTATATCTTGGGCAATATTATTAATTACATGACGATTGCTGACATTTAATACGGAGAATCGCGTGCAAGTACGTCTTGCTTGATTTGTCCCATTGGTGGGCTCATATCCTTTATCATACCAAATCTTGCAAGTTGAAATTTATTTCTGGTATGGATAATAATGTTGAGCTGTCTTTACTCCAAGGACAAAGACGTTAATTAATATAAAGTCTGTTCAGTGGCTTAATTAATTAATGGACTAATATAATCTTAAATGCGGGAAATAATGACCGGGAGCCATGTTATATGTGAAATCGTAGCTTCATAGTCCATTGAAGGTCCAATCTTAATTCTCCTAAAGGCTTCTCAAATAGCCCAAAATAAAGTCCAATTAATGAGAGAGAGAAAAAAATATTCTTGCTATATTTCCAAGCAAGATTTTCGAAAATTTGTATATTAAAAGGAAGAAAAGACTGTCTTGATTTTCTTGTAGATATTTTATGGAAAGAGATAATTATTGTAGGAATACATAATTATCCCATAAATTCAAGAAGTCAAATCTTGACTCCTTTAATATTGTAGTTTTCGCAAATTATGAGGTAGAAGAGAGAAAGAGATTTTTATGGAAAATTTAATTAAGGAGAAAAGAATATAGAAGATATATTCAAGATTTCTTGGAGACCAAGAAAATATTTTCTTCCTTATTTATTTTGCCCTAATTTTCGCCCCCCTCCTCCCTATATATAGGGGATGAACTCTTCATTCCCAAGTGCAATTCCATGTGTTGGAAATATTTAAAATCCACAATGGTGGTAGCAAAATATTTTATTTTTCTCTCATTAAAATCGTTCGTGCGAATCCTCCCACCGGGTTACGTTCGTGGACTTGGGGATATATTTGGGAAGGCTCTTGGGTTGATCCATCGTCTCAAAGTTTGTCTCTACAAGGTTAGTAATCCCGTAACTCCTAGTTCCGCATGTTTAGGATTTACGTGAATTATGTGTACGCATGTTGTTTAATTATTATGTTGAATTGATTTAGGATTAATTCATGTTAATAATTATTTTTTTAATTTAAATATGTATTTAAAAATCATGTCGAATAGATCCGGGCACCCTAATTTCCCAACATAAAGGTTTCAACCTTTCCGTCCGGTCCCCTCTTTCTCTTGTATACCCACTTTCATCCAATGGGTTTTACCCCATTAAGTGGTTCGACTAGCTTCCACACTTTAAATTGATCCATTGAACCCATTTCGGCTTCCATTGCTATTTGCCAAGATGTTGCATCTTTGTCTTGGATCGCCTCGTTGTAGGAACAGGTATCTGATTCTTCTCCTGAGATCAAGTTCGAAGACTCTCCAATCCCTAAGAATCACTTGGGTTGTCTGACAACTCTCCCAATACGATGAGGTTCCGGTTGTGTAGGTGTGACGATTGGTATATCATTTTGTACAGCTGGCAATGAAGTTGGCCCCTTAAGTTCTTCTAAGGTAATCTCACTTATAGGCTTTTTATCGTTCATATAGTCTTCTTTCAAAAATCTAAAGTGTGTACTGATTACCACCTTTTGATCTTCGGGACCATAGAACATGCATCCTTTCGTTCCTTCGGGATACCCAATGAACAACCTTAATTCTGAACGTGCATCCAACTTATCAGCTTCCTTGTTCAACACGTATGCCGGACACCCCCAGATCCTGATGTGTGCTAAACTGGGCTTGCGCCCTGTCCACAATTCTCTCGGGGTTTTAGGAACTGATTTGGATGGCACTAAGTTTAGAATATAAGCCGCTATTTCCAAAGCGTAACCCCACAACGATTTTGGTAAATCTGCATAACTCATCATTGATCTTACCATTTCTAGAAGCGTTCTATTTCTTCGTTCTGCAACCCCATTTTGTTGAGGGGTACCAGGTGCATTCAACTGGGATGCAATCCCCTCTTCCGACAGATAGTTCAAAAATTCACCGCTGAGGTATTCGCCTCCACGATCAGATCGTAGAAACTTGATAGTCTTTTCCTTATGATTCTCTGCTTGAGCCTTAAATTCTTTGAATTTATCAAAGGTCTCAGATTTATGCTTCATTAGGAAAATGTATACGTAGCGTGAGTAATCATCGATAAACGTAACGAAATACTCGTAGCCACCTCTAGCTTTGATTTGTATTGGACCACATGTTGGGAAATCGGGGTGCCCAGATCTATTCGAGGTGATTATTTAAATACATATTTAAATTAAACAATTAATTACTAACATGAATTAATCCTAAATCAATTCAACATAATAATTAAACAACATGCGTACACATAATTCACGTAAATCCTAAACATGCGGAACTAGGAGTTACAGAATTACTAACCTCTTGTAGAATCAATCTCTGAAATGATGAATCAACCCAAGAGCCTTCCCAAATATATCCCAGCGTCCACGAACGTTATCCGGTGGGAAGATTTGCACGAACGATTTTAATGGGAGAGAAATTAAATATTTTGCTTACCAGCTTTGTGGATTTCTAATATTTCCAACACATGAAATTACACTTGGGAATGAAGAGCTCATCCCCTATAAATAGGGAGGAGGGGGGGTGAAAATTAGGTCAAGAAAATAAAGAAGAAAATCTTTTCTTGGTCTCCAAGAAATCTTGAATATATCTTCTATATTCTTTTCTCCTTAATTAAATTTTCCATAAAAATCTCTTTCCCTCTTCTACCTCATAATTTTTGAAAACTACAATATTAAAGGAGTCAAGATTTGACTTCTTGAATTTATGGGATAATTATGTATTCCTACAATAGTTATCTCTTTCCATAAAATATCTACAAGAATATCAAGACAATCTTTTCTTCCTAAATAACTACAAATTTTCGAAAATATTAAGTGGAAATATAGTAAAAATATTTTCTTCTCTCTCTCATTAATTGGACTTTATTTTGGGCTATTTGGGGGGCCTTTAGGAGAATTAAGAATGGACCTCCAATGGACTATGAAGCTTTAATATTTTGGGCCAAATATTATTCAAGTCCATTAATATTAATTTACTCCACTATAAAATTAATATTGAACTATCCATCTTAACCCATATTACGATTTCACATATAACATGGCTCCCGGTTATTATTTTCCGCGTTTAAGATTATCTTAGTCCATTAATTAATTAAGCCACTGAACAAGCTTTATATTAATTAATATCTTAGTCTTTGGAGTAAAGACAGCTCAACGTTGTTATCCATGCCGGAAATAAATTTCCACTTGCAAGATTTGGCATGATAAAGGATATGAGCCCACCAAGGGGACAAATCAAGCAATACGTACTTGCACGCGATTCTCCGTATTAAATGTCAGCAATCGTCATGTAATTAATAATATTGCCCAAGATATAAGGTATTGAATCGCATTGACTCTCTTCCCATCATAAGTCAAAGCAATAGTTATTAATTTCACACGATATTATTCAAGGGACGGAGATTAAGAAACAACGCACCACTGAGGTCTAATTCTTGTATATTCAGTACCGAAGAATTTGTCCTCCTGTAGGTCCTCATTCAGCGCACCTAAATGCGCTAGTGTGATCCCTTGGTCAAGACAAGCCAATCTGGGTCTCACACTTCAACCGTTCATGATGGTTCGTTCATTTCCATCTGGGTTGTGAATTTGTACTTAATTACGAGGGCTGTTAATTTGATCTTCAGTGATCGGGTATCACCAAATTAACTACAACGTAATACGTACTGTCTTATTGAACGGGTTTGCAATAAACATATATAACATTCATTCATATTTAATGCAACAGTGATTAAATAATTTATTTCAGTAAATAAATAAGAAACTTCAGTTTGGTTATACAAAGTAAAAGCATACTTTTCAGTATAACCCCAACACCACACACGTCGGTGTGAAGATCTCTAACACTTCCTTAGCTCTAAGCCCCTTGGCTCCATATGCCCTCTTGGTCATTTTACCCTCTAAGCACGATTCGCAAGTTGGAAATGGTTCAATCTGGAGAGGCCCCAATGAACCATCTTGAACCAACCTTTGAATCCTTTTTGGGTGAATGCGACCTAATCTTAGATGCCAAAGTAGTGTTTCGTTCACGTCAGCCGAACACTTTCTTTTACATGAAATAGTATATGTGTGATACGATGCATTATGTGAGTGATGTGCATAGTTAATAATATAGAGATTGTTCCGTAAAGTTCCACGATAGATAATCACATCGTTATGCAAAACAGTAACATGCTTATTAAAACAAAAAGAATATCCATCAACAAATAGTTTAGAAACTAAAATAAGGTTTTTTCCGAAAAATAGGAACATAAAGAACATCTCTTAAAATTATAATCTTGTCTTCAAAAGACAGGTGCACTTCTTCCACTGCTTCAGCTGCCACTCTCGTAGCATCGCCTAGCGTGATGAGGATCTCACTTCCACTAAGTTGCCTGGTCCGCTTGAACCCCTGTAACGTGAAACAAACATGATTAGTGGATCCCGTATCCACTACCCACGAATGGGCAGCATACTCTGCTAAACAAGTTTCAACAACTAGTGAGTGAGAATTACCTTTCTTTCCATTCCTTTTGGGATTGGAACAGGCTGACCTCCAATGTCCTTCTTCACCGCAATTGAAACATTTTCCTTTTGGTTTCTTTTGGACCTTTAACCAACTTGCTCTCTTACCTATTTTCTTAGTGGCCTTGCCTTGGATCAGACCATTCATATTCTCAACGATCTTACCCACCATTGGTCTAGATCTTGAGAGAAGTTTCTTAGTCACCAAAGCCTCGTCTTCTTGTCCCAAGTGTTCCTCTATCGTTTCCAAGATCTCTTGTAGAGTATCCATGGTAAACATGTGATCACTCATCACAAAACCACAATAGAACTCATTAAAGCACCTTGGAAGGGTTAGGAACAAGAATTCGATTTGAGCCTCATCATTGTACCGTGTACGAGGTAAGCAAGTTTTTCAAAATGTCGTCTGACCTTGAGAATGTGTTCCCTCACGGGCGTTCCCTCGATCATTTTTAGCTTTTCCACACCATTTTGATGAAACTCTTTGGTCATACTGCTCTCTGAGGAAAACATTTCCTCAAGACTTTGCACAATTTCCGCAGCCGAATCAACTCCCTCATGAATGAGTCTCAAATCATCAGACAGTGAAGTCAAGATTATGAGTTTCATTGATTTGTTTGCTTGCTCCCAGATTTTGTACAAACATCTTTCCACATTTGATGACCTTTCAGTTGGTTTTTCAGGTTTTGTCCGCCAAGAACCCAATGATGTTTTTGTGCAGTGAGGACAAAAGACATATTACGTTTCCAAATGACATAGTTTTCACCAGTGAGTTGGTATTCTTTGAGCATATATTTCAGTGGATTAAAAGGTTGCGACATGATGAAACTGAAAATAAACATACATCTTGTGTCAATATCCGGATCAACACAAAGAAAATCACATAATTCGATCACATATTTCATATTAAAATCTAAAAAAAAAATATGGACATGCATCAGCCAACATCTCAAAACAGATTTAAATGAGCCTCTTGGGAGGGTCATCATTTAAACCACATTCAAGCAGGTTACAAACAAGAACAGTTACAAACTTTTAATTTCAAAAATTAATAGTCGGCTCCCACTTGACCAATATAAAATTGACAGGGACTTCGGTGAAGTATATGCATATCAATTTTATACCTAAGTAATAAGCATGATTAAATATAGAATTACTACTTCGTTTTGATGGAGCCTCTTGGGAGGGTCATCGTCGCCACTAATTATAATTCACAATCATCCTTTTGAGAATTTATTCATGTGAAAGCTATTTTTTGGCCGTCCCGTAGGGGAATTTCTCCAAAAGATTTCACAAATAAATAAATCATGGAGGTCAAAATTAATTTGATTCAAAACCAAATTAATTATTAAAACATACTTAGTAATTTTTTGAATTTGAGATTTTTCGTTGGGCAGTTCTCATGCAAACACATTTAAACAAATTAAATAAAGCATAAGAAAATATAACAATAAATCAAGCAAAGCAGAAAATAAAAACAATGGGCACAAATTATCCAACTGTCATGGTTTGATTTTCCTTGGCTGATCTTGAAGAAACACCGTCTTGAATTTCTCCCACTCGTTCGTCTCGAAAAAAAATTTCATCTTGAAACGCCACGCCAAGCAAATACAATGGGATGCACGCCAAGATCCGGCGGCCGCTTGGCGGCGCCCCCTCCGTGCATCAAAGCGCGTAGCAAGATCGCCCTGAACCTCAGCGACCTCGGCGAGCATCGACAAGCGCCGCAAGATACCGCTATACCCGTCGCGCCTTAGCCACCTTCATCCGCGTCCGCACGCTCTCGCCCGCGGAGCTTCAGCGAAGATCGTACACGCGTACTGCGTGCTTTTTGTCCGCCGCTAGCGAGTCCTGCTACTGCCTTTATCGAGCGCCCGTCTTGCGCGATCAAGCGAATCCCGCCCAATACGTCTGCAATAAACCCGATTCGACTAATGGCGTCGCGTCGCGACGCGATCTTATTAGCATCGTTCGACGACGACGACGCCGCCAACGTCTGATTTTGGATCCATTTTAACTCCTTGTCTCCGTCTTTCTCTTCGTCTTCGATCAGGTTACAATTTATTTAACAAAAAATAAATACACTTTAAATATAGACAAGTCTATTACATTGATCAAATCAAATAGCCTAATCTACTCGTGGATTTTCTCACGAGAAAAATAAATCCGAACGAGTCGAATTAAAATAAACATACATTCATACGCATGAAAATTAAACACATTAAATATCATGACAATTGGATACCTGCAAAACAGATCTAGCAATTCTACAATCTAATTTTCAATTTAATGTCCAACATAACTTAAATAACAATTTAAAAATCAGAGCTCGAAACCAGAGCTCTGATACCAGTTGTTGGGAAATTCATGGGTGCCCGGATCTATTCGAGATGATTTTAAATACATATTTAAATTAAACAATTAATTACTAACATGAATTAATCCTAAATCAATTCAACATAATAATTAAACAAGCAATAAGCATCATGCGTACACGTAATCCACGTAAATCCTAAGCACGCGGAATCTAGGAGTTACGAGATTACATACCTCTTGTAGAGACAACCGTTGAGACGATGGATCAACCCAAAGAGCCTTCCCAAATATGTCCCAAGTCCACGAACGTAATCCGGTGGGAGGATTCACACGAACGATTTTAATAAAGGAGAAAAATAAAAATATTTTGCCACCACCTTTGTGGATTTCTAATATTTCCAACATATGGAATTGCACTTGGGAATGAAAAATTCATCCTCTATTTATAGGGACAGGGGTGGCCGATTTTTTGGTGTAGAAAATAAGGAAGAAAATCTTTTTCTTGGTCTCCAAGAAATCTTGAATATATCTCCTATATTCTTTTCTCCTTAATTAAATTTTCCATAAAAATCTCTTCCCCTTCTTATCCCATAAATTTTGAAATTTACAAGGAAAAAGAAACAAGATTTAATTTCTTGAATTTATGGGATAATTATGTATTCCAAGAATACTTATCTCTTTCCATAAAATATCTACAAGAAAATCAAGAAAATCTTTTCTTCCTTTTCCTACAAAATTTTTGAAAATTTCAAGAAATATTAGGCAATAATATTTTCTTCTCCTTTTCATTAATTAGACTTTAATTGGGCTATTTGAGGGGCCTTTAGGAGAGTTAAGATTGGACCTCCAATGGACTATGAAGCTATAATATTGGGCCAAATATTATTCAAGTCCATTAATATTAATTTACTCCACTATAAAATTAATATTGAACTATCCATCTTAACCCATATTACGACTTTACTATAATATGGCTCCCGGTCATTATTTCCCGTGTTTAAGATTATCTTAGTCCATTAATTAATTAAGCCACTGAACAAGCTTTATATTAATTAATATCTTTGTCCTTGGAGTAAATACAACTCAACATTATTATCCATACCGGAACTAAATTTCCACTTGCAAGATTTGGTATGATAAAGATTCTGAGCCCACCAAGGGGACAAATCAAGCAAGACGTACTTGCACACGATTCTCCATATTAAATGTCAACAATCGTCATGTAATTAATAATATTGCCCAAGATATAAGATACCGAATCACAATGACTCTCTTCCTATCATAAGTCAAAGCAATAGTTATTAATTTCACACGATCCTATTTAAGGGACGGAGATTAAGAAATAACACACCACTGAGGTCTAATTCTTGTATATTCAATACCGAAGAATTTATCCTCCTGTAGGTCCTTATTCAGTGCATCTAAACGCACTAGTATAATCTCTTGGTCAAGACAAGCCAATCTGAGCCTTATACATCAACCTTTCATGATGGTTTGTTCATTTCCATCTGGGTTGTGGATATGTGCTTAATTACGAGGAGCTGTTAATTTGATCTTTTGTGATCTGGTATCACCAAATTAACTACAACGTAATACGTACTTAACTTATTGAACGGGTTTGCAATAAATATATATAACATTCATTCATATTTAATGCAACAATGATTAATATATTATTTCAGTAAATAAATAAGAAAATCCAGTTTGGTTATACAAAGTAAAATCATACTTTTCAGTATAACCCCAACAGTTGTTTCTAGTGTTAATACCAAAAAAGGAGGCAGTTGATTCGTTGAACGAGTTTTGACCGATTTTCCTTATTGGATGCATATATAAGATATAATCAAAGGTGTTGGTGGCTAGACTCCGAAGAGTGTTAGATGAGTTGATTTCGGATAACCAAAGTGCTTTCGTGGGTGATAGATACATTCTGGATGGCGTGGTAGTGTTGAATGAGGCGATCAAAGAGGCAAAAAAGAAGAAGATGAAGAGTGTATAGTGGATTTGCTAAAGCTTACGATACTGTGGACTGGAACTTTTTGGACATGATGCTCGAGAGGTTCAATTTATGCAAAAAATGGAGAGAGTGGATCAAAGAATGCGTGTCTACAGCCTACACATCTATGCTCGTGAATGGTTCTCCATCCGGAGAATTCAAGTTGGAGAGATGCTTGAGACAAGGCGATCCTTTATCACAGTTTCTCTACTTGTTGGTGGTGGAAGGATTGGGAATCATCACCTCAAAAGCTGTTGAAACTGACCTTTTCACACCGGCAATTATTGGCTCAAATAGGATTAAGGTCTCGCACCTTCAATATGCTGATGACACGGTCTTTTTAGGAAAAGCCTCAATCGAGAATGCAAAGGTGTTGACATATATTTTAAAAAACTTTGAGCTCTTATCTGGGTTGAAGATCAATTACAACAAAAGTTGCATCATGGGAGTGAACACGGTTTCAAAAATGTTGGCTGCAATGGCATCGATTCTGGAATGTGAAATTGGTGTTGTCCCATTTTCGTACTTGGGTATCCTGGTGGGTACTAATCATAAAAATGAGGCGGACTGGAGTGGGGTTATTCAGAGAGTACGGAAAAAATTGTCTTCGTGGAACGACAAGAAAATCTCACTGGGGGCAGTCTTACTCTTCTGAGATCGATACTTACATCACTGCCTATCTACCAATTATCTTTCTACCAGGCTCCAAAAAATGTCCTAAAAACCTTAACTTCTCTTCAACAGTCTTTTCTTTGGGGTGGGAGTGATAATAAATCTAAATTGCATGGTTGGATTGGAACTCAGTGTGCAAACCTAAATCTTTGGGGGGGGGGCGGGGTTAGAAATTTGGGTGAGTTCAATAGGGCGCTCTTAGGAAAGTGGTTGTGGAAATTTTTACATGAGAGGAAAAGCTTTTGGGTGAGGGTAGTCAAATCAATTCATGGTGAGTTAGATTTGGAAGAGTCGGGTTCTTTTTGTAATGAGAGAGTGAGGACTTGGTCAGTATGGTGGAAGGATATTGTGTCTAAAGGGTCGGGAGGGGGGGGAAATGGTTTTGGGGTAGATTAGAAAGAAAAACTGGGGATGGGGGTGAGTCGAAATTCTGGTACAGTTTGTGGGCGGGGTAGAGGTCTCTAAAACGTCTTTTCCTAAGACTTTTTAGTATTTTTACACAAAATGAGGGGCGAGTTCGAGAGAGGGGGGATTGGGTCGAGGGAGTATGGAGGTGGTCATGGAGTTGGCGAAGAGATCTATTTGAATATGAAAAGTTACTACTTAACGAACTCATTTTATTGATCGATAGGTACAAACCAAAACAGGGAATGGATGACAACTGGATGTGGAATAACACAACAAGTGGATGCTATTAGACGAAGAAGGAGTATGAACTACTCACGGAAGGACACCCACATTTGCCTCCGAACAGGCTCAATGGCGCTGGCTTCGTCTCAATTTGGAACAAAAAGGTGCCGCTCAAAGCAGCATCAATGGCTTGGAGATTACTTTGGAATAGGCTCTCAAGTATAAGAGGGTCGTTTCGTGCAAGGTTAAATATCGATCCACGGGACTAGGATGGTGAATATAGCCCAATTGCTATGTGTTGTCGCATGATTATAGTGTGAAACGGTTTGGAAACTTAAAACAAGCAATATCCAACAATCGAAACGAAAATCAAACTAAAAACGAGCAAGCTAACAGAAAGCAATTAAATAGCAAACGATTTTTGTTTACTAGCGAGAGAAGATGTGCTCGGGTGTTTTTCCTTATGAGACGATTGCAAAAGATCAATTATGGTGTTTGCCTCTATTTCCGGTTATTCCATAAGGGCGATCACTACACATATACCATTCCCGTACTTGGTAAGCCTAGGTTACGATATCGGTTGAAATCCTAGGATCGAGAGGTGAATCTCCCTTTGATAACTCGGGTAATTGCACGGATATGGTCCTCTAATTAGCTAACTACTCCGTCACCGTGTTTTCCCACTTGTAGATTAACGTTGATGCTCCTATGTGCTCTTCACCACCCACTCAAGGTTTTAACTCAAGAAGATAATGTAGATTAGGGGGGGTTCTAAAGTATCTACCCAACTCTCGTTGCGATAGGACTTAATTGACTCCAATTCGGATGAATTAAACCAATACCCATGTGCCTAAACCCGTCTACCCAACTCTCGTTGAAATAAACTAGCAAAAACACACAAGCTCATAGCAAATCAACCAAAATAGAACAAGTAAATTCCCATAATCTAAAGGATAACCATCAATAGAGATAAACAATCATAATCAAAGCAATTAAACAATCATAACCACAATTCCAAACACCCAAACACTAATAACCTTAGCCCATGGTGCACAAGGCAAAATCCATGGCTAAACAACAAGAATTCAAGGAACCCATAATAAAATCAACAAATAACATGCAATAAAAAGTAAGAATCACCTCTTGGATGAAATTGTAGCACAAAAGCATAACAAAACTCACAAATCCTCTTTGAATCCTTGCTTGAAATGTAAATAAAGCTAGAACTAAGCTATTCTATGAATCTCTAGACTATCTATGGAAGAAAAATTGAAAAACTAGCAAAAGTATTACTTGGAACTCTAAAAGGTATCACTTGTTTGCTTCTCCATCTCTCCCCCAGCTACTGAATGATGAAAAAGATGAAGTTGGGCCTTTTTATATGCTTTGGAATCAGTTGGCATGTGTCCCTAGGGCTTTTTGACAAAGATTCTTTTTTTAGGCCCGACTCGACTCGAGTCGGTTGCTCGGTCGAAATGGGGCCTCGTCGTTCAGCGTTTTTGCTATACCAGAAATGACGCAGCCAGTTGCTTTCAAGTCGAGCTGGACATACTTTTGCCCCAACCTACTGTACTCAAAATGCCGAGTACATTGGATCGACTCGAGCTGCCAGCTCGACTCGAGCAGTCTGGCTCGAGTCGAGTAGCACCAACAGCTCGACATTTTTGTTTTGCCCATAACTCGAGCTCCCGAACTCCGATTGACTTGGTTCTTTTTGTGTTACGATCCTCATTTCAAGCTCTTTAACATGGTTTAAATTTATTCTCCTACATCCTTCTATATTAGAGCAGTTTATTTAATCATTCTAGCTCATTTTCACTCATTTCCTACACAAAAAGCAAAACACAACCTTTCTCCACATTTAGGTCAAATTGAGTGAAATCAGTGCAATAAAAGCATGGATTCCTATCAAATTGAGCATGAAAATCAAATAAATACAAGCAATTACGACACCCAATCAATAGGCTCCCAACGATGGACAACCTTGCACGAAGAAATTTTATTCTGGCGAGCACTTCTAAAATCTGCCTGTTTTGCAACTCTACGGATGAAACAACAGATCACATCTTCGGGGGCTGCTCTAAAATCTGGAAAATATGGAATTCGTGCTACGGATGGCTGGACACCCCAATACCTCTACACAATCAGGTTATCCCACACTACAAAATACATTCATGTATATGTTCACTACTACACATTTGAGCTTGGAGAGCTCCACTTGGACAGCCTTTTTTTCGAATAACTCTCCAAGTGGTCCCTTGGAGAGCGGTTCTATTTAAAAAAAAAAAAAAAAGCGTTAAAAAAAAACCCCCCAGATCAAAACTTAGACAAATGTTCATAACATTGCAGGTAAGAAAAACTTGGAGAGCGGTTTTGAACCGCTGTCCAAGGTAAAACTTGGAGAGCGGTTCATAACCGCTCTCCAAGTGATTTTTTTTTTTTTGTAAAGCTTGTATTTTTTTTTTTTTTTTTTTGTAAATTCTTTTTATGTACAATTCAAATATTTTATTCTTTAAATTCTCGTGTTATTTCTTTTTAATATTCGTCTTATATAATGAGATTAACACAAACTCTTATGTAAAACTTGTTCATAATATTAAATTCATATTATTACACTTACGAACTTGTATCAGTATTAATTCTTATAAATTAATACCTATAATATTTAATATTCTTATAAATTAATTCAATTTTGTCTAAGTATTACTTATTTAGATAGAAAAATACTATTACTTGTTTAAATAGAAAAGTATTACTTGTTTAAATAGAAAAATATTACTTGTTTAGATAGAAAGGTATAACTTGTTTAAAGAAAAGTATTACTTGTTTAGATGAAAAAGTATTACTTGTTTAAAGAAAAATATTACTTATTTAGATAGAAAAGTATTGCTTGTTTAAATAGAAAAGTATTATTTGTTTAGATAAAAAAGTATTACTTGTTTAAATAGAAAAGTATTACTTGTTTAGATAGAAAGGTATAACTTGTTTAAAGAAAAGTATTACTTTGTTTAGATGAAAAAGTATTAATAATTATTTAAAGAAAAATATTTTTTATTTTGATAGAAAAGTATTACTTGTCTAGAAGGAAAAGTATTACAAGTTTAAAAAAAAGATAGTTAAAAAAAAGTACAAGTAAAAAATATAATTTTAATTTAATTTAAATTTAAATTTATGTAAAAAAATTATTATATAAAAATGTGATTGAATTAATAAATAAGATAATTGAAATAAAGAATTTAAAAAAAATTGTAAGAAAAAACGATTTTAGAACATATAGAATTAATTTCATTAAATAAACGCAAGAAAGCAAGTGCCCGAGCGGAATTGATCCCCGCTTAGGCGCCCAAGATCCTGTGTTTGGTCCCCCATAGGAGCGAATAATTGCCTCTATTAATTGGGAGGCTTGGTGGGGCTAAAAACCACGGTCTAATTATCAATTTTGATACTTAGACAGCGGTTTTTAACCGCTTTCTATGTTGCATCTTGGATGAACCGCTCTCCAAGTGAATATCTTGCACAGTGGTTCATAACCGCTCTCCAAGTGAATATCATGCACAACGATTTTTAACCGCTGTCTAAGCTCCACTTTTGCTTGGACAGCTGTTACTTGGAGAGCTGTTATAACCGCTCTCCAAGGTCATTTTTAACAACTCTCCAAGCCCAAATCTGTATTAGTGGGGACGTGAAGCAGTCGATCAGGCTCCATAACCTAACAAAATTTACCCTAATTTTAACAGTTAAATTTGTTTATTTGGTTAAAACAAATAAACAAAGAAGCATAAATGAGAATTGATGAGTTATAAAATGTTGGAGCAGGGCAAAAATATGTAACTCAATGTGTGCCGCTACACAAAGCTGCACTAAGAGGCGATTGGAATGCGGCTCAAGAATTATTGGCAAACGATAACACATTAATCACAACTCCAATAACCGAGGGAGGAGAAACTGCACTGCACATAGCTGCCGTCGAAGGCCATTATCTTTTCGTCGCGAATTTATTGAGCATGATGGAAGCGACGGATCTTGAAATTCAGAACGTAAAGGGTAGCACCGCGCTTTGTTTCGCGGCTGCAGCTGGACATGTTGATATTGCTAAAAGTATGGTGAAAAAGAACGGAAGTTTGCCAACAATTAAGGGCGGAAATGGGATTTTCCCCCTTTATATGGCGGCGTCTCAAGGGTTTGATGAAATGGCTGAGTATCTTTATTCGATATCCGATTTTGAATCATGGGCGATAGAAGAACAAATTACACTCCTAACAACGTTGATTGACTCTGAATTGTATGGTAAGATCTTATATCATTTGTTTATTTGTTATTTTTTAGTGCAAAATTGAGAAAGGAGAGGCACTTGTGTATGGTAAGATCATTTCAACTAGCAATATATCCTGTTTTTCTAATGAAGTTTTCTGAATATAACATCAAGTAACATGCATGCAGTGGATACATATACCAAGATATAAATTAATTTAGAAACTAAAACTTTGTACTTTTCGGAATTGTGTCCTGAATTATATCACCTAACTATGTAGCGAGACAATTTCATTTTTTGTCCTGTAATTTAGTCTCTTCCAGATAAAATCCTTTAATTTTTTTTTTAATTATCAACTTTAGTCCATATGTGTCCAAATATAATCATTTTTGACCAATTTTCAGTCCTGATTCTTCACGATCGACCAAATTCAGTCTTTAATTTTTAATATGAGAAACGATTGAAACTGGTAAAAGATAAAGGACTGAAAGTGGACACAATTAGACTAAAATTGATACATAAAAAGAAAAGGACTGGAATTTGATAAAAAAAAACGGTTAAAATTGGACATGTGGATTAAAATTAATAAAGTAAAGATAAAGGATATTTTTGTTAGGAATTAAAGCAAGCAATTATGGGAGAAAATAATGAAACTACGGAATTTAGAGACACAATTTAGTTACCCAGTTTGTCAGGAATGACTACGTCTGGGGGCACTACCAAGCCAGGAGATTCACTATTTCGTATAAGATAGTGCAAGTAGTGCAAGATACATGGGGGAGTTAGGGGGTTATTTATACAAAA
The DNA here is from genome assembly GCA_037126765.1 of Stenogyne calaminthoides. Lineage (NCBI taxonomy): Eukaryota > Viridiplantae > Streptophyta > Magnoliopsida > Lamiales > Lamiaceae > Stenogyne > Stenogyne calaminthoides. Next base: position 25,274,867 of record JBBCBC010000032.1, read on the forward strand.
AACCCGAACTGGGAAACTGGGCCAAAACCCTAGATTTGGCCCATCCTGGCCGAAACCCTATTTCCGCGTCCAGCCTCCTCCCGAACCGCCGACTAGGGCATTTGGTCGAGCGGTTCCCGCTCGATCAACTATCTAGCTCGAAACCCTCATGGAGCCGGATACGGGGCGCCGACCGAGCACACACTTTCGACCTCGAGAGGCGGTCGAAGCCTCCCTCCTCGCCTACATCCCGTTTCACTCGGGCTCCATAACCCAACAATCTCCCCACCCGAGATCCGACATTTGGAGCGGAAGTGCACGACCTCAACTAGGTCGAACGTCTTGTCCTCCCTGGACTCATTCCGCAACTCAGACTCCAACAATCCCAACAATCTCCCACCTGGAGACTGACTCCAACTGTAACTCGTCTTCCCAATCTCTCATCCGGCAAGAAACCACGCGCCTTCGAAAGCAATGTCCCTCAACGCTCGACTTCAGATCCACACTTGATCCAAGCAACGCCCCACAATATCCTTCTCGAACTCGCATCATCTGCGGCCACAAGACAAAGAACACGGACCTCACGTCCATTCGATCCAAGCAATGCCCCTCAACGTTTTTGATTCGCACCAGAACAAAACAACGTCCCACAACATTCCCTTGAATCATTCGGCCACCGATTCCCTCACGATCTCAGGCACGTGTCAAAGGCCCATCTTGATCTTGCATGAACCTGATACAACGATCTCAGGCACGTTTCTAACGCCCATCTTGATCTTGCATCCAACCTGATACAACGATCTCAGCCACGTGTCAACGCCCATCTTGATCTTGCATCAAACCTGATACAACGATCTCAGCCACGTGTCAACGCCCATCTTGATCTTGCATCCAACCACCTACTCCAAGCAACGCCCCATACTCCGCGAACTGCCTATGGAACCCGCTCGACCTGGGGCTTTGGTCGAGCGGTTCTGCTTGACCAACTAGCTTGCTCGAGCGCCTTGTGCGTTCTCTGATGTTCAGTGGTTGTGCCCGGCCTCATACCGAACGACAAATCCGAAATCCGTTCCATCAAACTTCTCAACAGACAATTTCCCTTCAGCCATCATAATTGCTCTCCACAGATCCCTTTAACCCGATGCTCTGATACCAGTTGTTAGGAATTAAAGCAAGCAATTATGGGAGAAAATAATGGAACTACGGATTAAGGAACAAACAATTTGGTTACCCAGTTCGTCAGGAATGACTACGTCTGGGGGCACTACCAAGCCAGGAGATTCACTATTTAGTATAAGATAGTGCAAGTAGTGCAAGATACAATGGGGGAGTTAGGGGGTTATTTATACAAAAAACCCGAACTGGGAAACTGGGCCAAAACCCTAGATTCCGCGTCCAGGCCTCCGCCGCTCGACCAGGGCATTTGGTCGAGCGGTTCTGCTCGATCAACTATCTAGCTCGAGCGCCCTCATGGCGCTAGATAGGGGGGCACTCGACCGAGCACACCTGCTCGACCTCGAGCGCTGGTCAAGCGCCTCCTGCGCCCTACATCCCGTTTCACTCAGGCTCCATAACCCAACAATTTTGTGCATCAAAATCCCTTAGTTACAAAATAAAAAATGATATTTACTTCTACTATATATTTATTTCAAAACTAGCATTAAAATAAATTATTTACCATAGCAAATTATTCATCATGTCATTCAAGTTAGTTGAGAAAAAAAATAAAAAAGCATTACACACCTTATTTAGAATGATTAATTAACAACTCAAGTGCATATTATTTAGGTCTAGCTATGAACATTGTGGAGAAATACAAAATGCTAGCTGTGGCTAAAGACTGCAATGGCGAGACGCCGCTAGAAGTTCTTGCACGGAAGCCATTAACGTTTTGTAGCAGAAATGGCGAAGGACTTTGGGCCTTCATCAAAACTAGAAATTAATATAATATAGTCCTCAACATTTTCATTTGGGATTAAGTGTTTTGTAGTCCAGTAACTTTGCATCGTTTTAAAATTGATCATGATTGTTTTGACTTTTTTATTTTGGTCCTGTAAGTTTTCAATTTTTAAAAAATTGGTCACATGTATAATTATTTCGAAGCGCTACTTGAGTAACTTACATGACCAGAATAAAAAAGTCAAAACAATCGAGACCAATTTCAAAACGAAGCAAAATTACTGGACTACAAAAAACTTAATCCCTTTTCATTTTATTATTTTTAAATTTTTTGGCTAATTATAATTGTTTACATAAATGCCAGAACTACCCTACAAGATATTGCCAAACATCCACATTAATTCTAATGATCATCCGTGTGACGCCTACACGCTATTTGGTTGTTTGTGGGACAGCGCGATATGTCAAGATGACATTGAAATGGGATCAAATGGAAACCTATTAAAATTGTTCTTTTTAGCGGCCGAATCGGAGAATGAGGAGTTCTTGATAGAGCTAATTCCGCGATTCCCAGATTTCCTGTACAAGGTGAACGAGCTGAAACACAGTATATTTCACATTGCAGTTACGCGTCGTTACGTGAAAGTTTTCAACTTAATGTACGAGTTGGGTGGTGTGAAGGATCTGATTGCAACATACATTGATGAAGATGGAAATAGCATATTGCATTTTGTTGCAAAATTAGCACCTCAGAACCAACTTAATGCCATTCTGGGGCTGTACTTCAGATGCAGAGAGAAGTATTATGGTACAAGGTATATTTAGTATTGCATATAATATTGCACCCTAAAAAAATTAGTAAATATGCTCTTGAGAGAATTCCGTCTCATCTAAAAGCTGGTATCAGAGCCCAGGTTGTGGGTTCGATTCCCGTGGAAGCACTTCACCTATTTAAATTGTCCACTCTGTTGGACCTCCTCTCCAGAGAGCAGAGTCAATGATTTGGCCCACGAGTGAGGGGGAGTGTTGAGGAAAATTAAATAAATAAATTATTCCCGACCCTCTCTACAAGCTCGAGCTTTTAGATGAGACGGAATTTTCTCACTCTAATGTTCATCATTTGGTTAAAATATTAAACTTGTTATAAAAAATATAAAGTATACCTCAAATGACTTTATATTAAAATATGGCTTTTATTTTTCGCAAATGTTATACCTTTTATTTTAAACTCGTTATTCTTCTATACAATTTTCAAGATTGTAATTGTAAATTACGAGAAAAATGGACTCATATTGAACATTGTAACATTTAGAAAACATAAAGGCCTGGATTCTTTTAACTTTTTGAGCAATTATCTGACCAACTTAATTAGACCAAATAATGCATGGGTATACCTTGTTAGAATTTCATTTCTTATGTTGTGGGAAATTAAATAAAAGAATTAATTTCGGATCTCTCTATAAGTTCAGACTTTTAGATGAGACTGAATTCTTTCATGGTATCAAAACCTCAGGCTCAGCCAGATCCTGGGTTCGATTCCCGTGAAAAGCACTCCACCCATTTAAAATTGTCCACTCGTTGGGTCTCCTCCCCAGACTGAAATTCAGTCTCATAAGTGACCTGAATTCCTTACTCGTTATTATTTTTTATTTTTTTTGAGTTTAAATCAAATTTAGTCCCATAATTTTCTAATGAATCGATTTTGTTCCAACAAAGTTAAGTACGTCGATTTAGTCCTAATTTTAGTCACAAATCGACTGAAAAATGCCAATTGACAGGAAGTTGAAAAGCTTGTTCGACCATCATGGAGAACCAAAAAGAACTTCGCTGGCCAAACGCCTTACGAAATATTCTTGGCCGAACACGCAAACTTGATAGAAGGAGGAAAACTCATGAAGCAAACCGCGAAATCATGCATGGTGGTGGCTATACTCATCGTCACCGTGGTTTTCACCGCGGCCTTCACTGTCCCCGGTGGCTACAATAACAACACGGGCGTTCCGATTCTTGAAAACAAGAAGATCTTTATTGTTTTCGCCGTTTCTGAGGCCGTTGCCACTCTCTCGTCTCTAACCTCGATGCTGATGTTTCTATCGATACTCACATCTCGTTACTCGGACGATGATTTTCTCAAGTCGTTGCCCTTTTGGCTAGTGATTGGAGTGGGATCACTTTTCGTTTCAATTGTGGCGATGATGGTGGAGTTTTGCACTTGTCTTTTGTTCTTTCAACATGGATAGGTGATAATTGCACTTCTTTTGGTTTTCTTTACAAGTGTGCCTATTACGTTTGTGATATTGAAGTATCCTCTTTTGGTTGCTATACTTCGTTGTACGTGCAGCTGTAGTTGGTTGTTTCGATCCAACAATATGTTGCATATGTAGGAATTTATTGTAACACGTATATTGTAATGTATATTTTGAGATTTAAATCAAAATCGTCCCGTAACTTTGCACCTTTATTGAAATAGTCTCACAATTATCGATTATTTCAATTTAATTTTACATGTATTCAACTTGATCCAATATAATTTAGTCCCAACCCGCCGAAGGTCGCTTAAAATTACCCAAAACGACGTTGTTTTGGATATGTGTCTTACGTATTCCAGTAAAAATTGCCTACACGTGCCCAAAATGACATCGTTTTGGACAATTTTGAGCGGCTGATGCGAATGAGGGTTTTTGATCCAAGAATACGTGCAAGATTATTCGCGAATTGTCCCAGATTTGTCATCATCAAAGACATTGTCCCAAATTTCACAAGATTGGGCAATATACGCAAAATTACGCAAGATTGACAAGAATCTCCTAGATTTATTATTTATTTATTTAATTTCAGATTTTGTCCTTTAATTTCATTAGTTATCGAGCCGGTTAGATAGATTTGCTAGATTTGGTCTTTTATAAATTAAGGTTAGTCATTTTCTTGTCTTTAAATACTTGTTCATGTTTTTCTTCTTTTATCATCAATGAATAAAATTAACTTTTCTTTGGCAACTTTATAAAAAACTAATCGTTCTCCTCCTGGCCTGAGTCAGTGCGTCAATTTTATATTCGTTCTCCTGCTAGCTTGCGCTAGGGCGAAGAATTTATCTGTTCCCAAATCGCGGTTCTCATCAGCGACCTCCGACTGTTTGAGACTAAAATTGGATCAAATTGAATACATGTGAGATTAAATTGAAAAATTTAATAATTATGGGACTATATTTCAATAATAAAGGTGCAAAGCTATGGGAGTATTTTGGTTTAAATTTCTGTATATTTAGTCTAAGTTAATTTACTATGAAATATAATTAATATTTTTATGGCGCATGCATATCTCTTGCCGCCACAGTCCCATCCCTGCTCATGTATACCTCAACCACACCGCACCCTCCACCACCCTCCACTGAATAATTTGTTAACCCCACGAAAAGAAATCCTCAATCAAATTGCAGGAAATCCCATCCAAAATTTCACGAAGAAATTGCACAAAATCAATAATAAAAAACCTTCAATCAACAATACGTAGTTCACCAAGAAATTGCAGAAATCTCCAATTTCTATCGAGAAATTAAAGCCCTCATATTCAAAACTCGATGACTAATTCTAACCAAAAGCGAGACAAATTTAGAAATGCATGAATATATAAATAGACGAAACTCAGCGACGATTTTCTATTCTCTGTTGTACACTGATTTTTTTTTAAATCTATTATGTACGCATATTTGTTGCCAGGTAATTTCATGATAAATGATGGTAGAAGGAGAGGCCACTCATTGTGAAGAAGCGGTGCTGGAAGGGATTTTCTTTAAGAAACGTTTTTTAAGGACATGGATAATTGTTTAATTTTTTTTTTTTTACGATTTTTTGTTTCATTTTATTTAATAGTTTTTTTTCTTACGATTTTTGTTTCATTTTATTTTAGTTTTGTCTCTATTAATATACATTTTTAGAGTTTTTTTCTTCTTTTTTAATATTTATTATGACATGGACAAGTATGAGTTATGTGACATTCATTATAACATCCTACATGTTATAAACATACCGATTCTGAAAAAACACGTCATCAATGGTCGTTCAGAATTTAAAAATGTGCATCAAATTGAAATATCATAAAAGGTTGAGATTTTTTAACAAATATATTAAAGTCGTGATTAAATTGATATTGAGCCTAAAGGTCGTATATTTATATGAAATTAACCCTATATTTTATGTGTTTTTTATTCTTAAATGTAACTAATTGAAAAATAAACATGAGGCACACAAAATCTAAATTTCGAACCCAAGACCTTACAATTGTAAGCTCTAACATGCTCTAGAATTAATATTAGGTCAGATGACTTATTCATTAAATTTTCATTTTTAATAAATATGTATCATATATTTTATTTATTTATTTATTTTTAAAATGTAATTAATTGAAAAATAAACATGGACACACAAGAGCTAGGTTTCGGACTGGAGGCCTCTCAGTCACAAAAAGCTTTAATATGCTCTAAAGTTGCCATTGAACTAAATGACTATATTTTTAACGAGATGATTATGCCCTCGTTATTAGCGAGGCTATTATGATGCTTGTTAAAGCTCTTGGTATAAACAAGGGAAAATTTATTGTTCGTTAACGTCCTCGTTAGTAACAAGAGCTATGAAATCCCTCATTAGTGTTGAGGGTTATCAGAACCCTCTTTAAAGCTGGTTTTATTAACAAGGGCTATATCCCCTCGTAACAGCGTAAGTAAATAATATAAATCCAACAATATTATAAAGAAACAAAGAAGAGGAAAAGATTGTCACCGTTCTATATTCTCATAGTTCACAAAAAGGAATAATACTTTTTTAGGACAGTAACTTTGGGGTTTGTGTTTTAAGGACAATAATTCTATGGACTTGAAAATGTAGGACAATATGTTTTAATATATGTAAATATAGGACAATATGTTTTAAATTTGTAAATATAGGACAATATATTTTGAAAATCTATAAATGTAGGACAATTGAACCTGAATCTCTCATGATATTTCAGTCCGATTTGGACTTATTCTGGCTCAATTATCCTATATTTTTAGAATTTAAAACATATTGTCCTATATTTGTTTATTTTTAAAACATATTCTTCTATATTTCCAAATCCACATAATTATTATCCTTAAAACACAACCTGTCGCGAGTCGTTTTATTTGAGGAATATGATGTGGCTAATTTGGTAACAACTCACAAACAAAATATGCACGTGTAAAATAAACTGTAAATAAGATGAATTTGTTGACCCAGTTCGTCAGGAAATGACTACTCTGGGGGCATACCAAGCCAGGATATGGTATTGCGAGCTTTACACGCACAATATTTGATACACCTCATGAAGATGAATCGTTACAGATGAAGATAATTTGGAGAGTTTGCATATGAGTGCTAGGGTTTCTGTTCAGGTAGATAATCACTCGAATTTTTCTGTTCCTCGCCTCTCTGGGGAATTTCTTGTGTGGGTATAACTTTTTCTGGGAAATTTTTCTAAACCTTTCTCTTCTTCTTTTTTCTTCCTTTTATAGCACTCAGATAAGCATGAAATTTGGGTTGGCAAGCATGAGTTTTGAGACTCCGGACCATGCAAGAACTCTCTTGGATCTGACACTTTTCCAACTCCGTCTTCTAGATTGATCTTGGCTTTTGCTTGTCTATAAGGCATCTTTTTGGTCGTCCAAATTAATCTTTTGCTTTCGGTTGGATGCTTTGTTCGCCCTTTTTAACCATGTCGGTTTATGCTTGAAATCTTGTCCTTCTCGCGATCTTGAGCCCTCAGGATGTCTGGGTCTTCGGGATATCTGAGTGTCGAGCACTCTGACCCTTCAAGATGCCTGAGTCTTCAGAATGTTGTCTTTGCGAGCATCTTGAGCCCTCGGGATATCCGAGCCTTTTCGGAATGTTGTCTTTGCGAGCATCTTTGACCCTCAGGATATCTGAGCCTTTCAGGATATCTGAGTCGCGAGCATACTGACCCTCAGGATATCTGAGCCTTTCAGGATATCTGAGTTGCGATCTTGATCTTCGAGCCTTCGGGATATCTGAGCCTTTTGGTCGTCTGAGTCCTTTTGGCCGTCTGAGTCCTCAGACTTGTTCTTGGGCTCAAACTTGTCTGAGCCCTCAGGTTTGTCTGAGTCCTTTTGACTTAGCTCATTTAATTCCTCTTTCCTGATCTGAGTGGCAAATATGCATGTTTGCTCGGTAGGCTGATTGAGCAACTTTGGTTGGTCGGCGGGCGACGAGCATACTTGTCCATCGGTCATGATTATTTTAATAAATATTACATCGTGTAAACTTTTACGTGTTCGATTAATCCTGAATTATTATATCGAACACAACAATACCCCCCAGCCGGTCGCTTTGTATTCAACATGGGGCCCGGCTGTTAAAATCTTATTGGGCCATAGTCGATGTCGTTTCGTATTCTGTGTTAGATTTTCAAAATTGAATCCGGTATTTATATATACCTCATTTCACCGCCTTAAACCCTTTTCTCCTTCCTTCTTCTTTTTGACTCTGTCTTTCAATCTTTTTCGTGTCTGAAAATTTCTGGCGAGGGCTTTATCATTCCGGCGAAGAATCTTACTCAGGTAACCACTGCATTCTTTCTCTTATTGTGATTATGGCCTCTTGCTCAAACTCTTCTGTTCCCCTAGAATCAAACCACCATAGTTCTTCTTCCCCCTCTGTCAGTAGAATCCCCCGTAGCGACGCTAATGCGCCGGAGATGAATGTCTTGGATTCAGGATTTCGTTGGCAAGTTCGGCAACCGTTTGCCGTTCTTTCCTCCGATTCCGACGAAGCCCTAAATGAATTAGATAGGGACTTGGTCCGTAATGATTTTTCGGATGATTCAAGTGACGATTCTTTGCCCCAAACTCAAATTAGGTCTAGGGTTGTTGATAATGTTGATGTAGATAGGAATGTCGATGTTGCGTTGGGGGAAATTTTGATGGCTATAAATGTAACCGAATTGAACATAGGGGTAGGTGGTGAGAAAAATTTTGAACTTGATATACCTGTTGGTGTCCCTCATAGTCCAACATATAACGAGTATAATGCTCGTTATAGTTTCGATTGGCCCGAGCAACCTCATAGGGTTAGGGTTGAAAATGAGTACCCAGCGAGAAACATAGCGAGCATAATTGATGTAGATATGCTCACTCAGCTGCATAGAAATTACGAAACCCCCAAGGATGTCTTTTTCTGGGCACCGGGTCCCGATGAGCGTCTTGACCAACCCCCCGGGTTGTGTCATTTGTGAACTTGGACCTGATAAGGCGACCTTCGATTCCCCCTCCATCCGGCCATCACCCGTTTGCTCGTGGAATGGAACATTACCATCACGCAGCTCAAGCCGAATGGGTGGCACATGATTATAAGTTTCCTGACTTTGTTCGGCAAAATGAAGCCAAGATACTATCCTCGAGAGTGAACTTGCTCGATTGGTGCACTTGACCGTCCCGAAGGCTTAACATGGGTGGCTGTTTATGCAAGCTAATGCCAAGTGCAAAATTATTGAGGATGTGCCGAACAAAATCAGTGATTGGAAGGACAAATTTTGGTTCGTTGGGGGTGATTGGAAGAGCCCGGCTTCTGGAAGAGAACCAAACGCCCTTTTAGACATCCCCACTGACTTCGGGGTGTACCGAAGTAAGTGATTTTGTGTCTTTTGTTCTTCAATTCGAACTGATTTTAACTTACTCTTTATTTCAGGGATTCCAGCTGCGACGGATAAGGAGACCAACGACGGCTATTTTAGCAGCGTTTGGCAAATTGATCTGGAGTCTCTCTCGGAACGATCTGTGAAAACCCTGAATTCCGCCGATCAGAGGAATAAAGGAGGTTTATTCGTGCCCCCTCATCATCTTGTTGCTATTAATCCTGCTGGTAAGGATTGCCTCTTTTATTTGAATAAGCTTTGTGCCATTTTACTCGTTGTTATCCTTTTGTGCATAATGAATTATTTTGTTCATAACTTTCCCCGTTGTGACCGTTGTTGTGAGTACATCCGAACATACTGAGATGGCTCGGAGAAAAAGGCCACAGAAGCTTGCTTCGATTCAGCCGAAAGGAGGCTCAAATAACAAACAGAGGAGAGGGCGAAAGGCGGCTAGTCGAGCATCCGCGTTCGGACCTGGGGAATCGAGCCGACCGCAAAGGAGTACTCGTTCGGCCGAGCAGGGGAATAGCGAACAAGCTCCGTCGCCGAAGAGACCAAGGATGGAAATCGGCGAGCAGGGGCCGAGCGAACAAACTCGGACGAGCGCACCGAGCGAACAGGCTCAGACGAGCACTGATGCCGTTAGGGTAACTCGGACCCCTACTGCTGAGGCGATCAGAGCGGCCGCCTCCGTGGTCTGTCCAGTTTCGCAAATTGTTGAAATGGAGGTTGGCACATCTTCTCCACCTCCTGCTGGACCCCGATCTTAGACTTCGTTGAACCCTGAGCTTCGGTCCCCTGAGGATAAATCATTCTTGGGATGGGATCCGGCTCGTGTGAACATGTACATTTTGTTCGCTTTGCTTCTGCTTTGGTTAATTCTGTTCGTTTTTTCATATTTATTTGCTCGGGTGTATATGTAGGTTGAGCAGGTTGGCGCCCTTGATGCCCAATTTGAAAAACTACTTCTACTCGCCGAGTGTTCGCAAGGTTCCGTGCATTCCTGAGCATGTTCAGAAAGCGTGCCAGACTCCCGTTTGAGCATGGACTACCGAGCTGGAAGAGTCTACCACGGGTCCCACTCCTCTGGAGAACATGCGTCTTGGTCTGGTACTTCAGGGCCAATCTATGGTCGTTCTTGAGAAAGCCTATGCTGAGTCCGCCAACCTTCATGCCAACTACTTGGCTTTGATCAGGAACTTCGAAGAAAAGGTGGGCGAGCTGAACAGGACTCAGGATGAACTGAGGTTGGCTCAGGAACAGGCATCCTCGGCACAAGATGATGCTCGCCAGGCTCAGGAGGATGCTCACCAGACTCAGGAAAATGCTCACCAAATTCAGGAAAATGCTCACCAGGCTCAGGAGGATGCTCGCCAGGCAAATGAGGAACTGAATCACTCTCAGAAGGAGGTGATCAGCATACGAAGAGCTCAGGAGGAAATGAATGTTGAGCTTCGTAGACTTCGAGCTGGCGTCGAGGCCATGGAAAGTGAGAGGAACGTGCTCGGCCAACAACTCATCATTGCTGAGGAGACCAACACTCATTTGGGTCTCGAAAATTCAAAGCTGCATAATGAAGAGTATGTTGATTCCATGTCCAACTTCTCCTACATTTGTGCCTTTGCCGATGCTATCCGGTCTGCTCGCCATGCACTCAATGGCGAACAAATTGCCCCTCTTATATCCAGCTTCCAGCAGTACCTGATCGACAACCCACCGGATCGCAACCTTCCAATGTCAGATTTGAACGATCTGTGTGATTTCTCCATTCTTCCTGAAGGGATCGAAGTTGATGATCCTATTCTGGATGAGGAAGATGGCTCAGACGTGAATACTGCTGGTATTGCTAGCCAAAATCTCCAAACTGAGTCCGGGCCCGATCAGGTGCAGGCCGAGCAAAGGGGACCTCCTGTGACCGAGCATAATGTACCTCCTGGCGAACATTTGGTACCTGACCATACTGAAGGAGTTATTACTGAGGGGACTGAGCACGATTTGTTCGACATCTCTCTCCCGTCCACCCCCAATTATGAATTTGCTCCTTAGTATAGTTTCTATTTTGTCGAACATTTGTTGTGTAATTTTTTGTCTTCTTCGTCTTTTGTTCGAACAATGTCTCCCATACTTGTAATTTTTTGCTGACTTCTTCTCTTTTGTTAGAACACTTTTGAAACTGAATGGTTGAATTGCATATTGAACTATTTCCTCTAACCTGATTGTTGTTGAGGATGAATGTGGTTGTTGATAAATGATTGATACTTGTGTTGCTTGATGTTTGCTTTGTTGCTTTGTGTTAAACTTTTGTTGCTTTCGTTTTTTTTTCCTTTTCTTACGAATGAATTGAACATTGGGTTTGCTATATGCCGCTCTTGACTTTTTTTTTTTCTGTTTTGATTGTCTTATTGACATTGCAATCGGTTGATCGTCTTATTTAGGTGCGACCCGGATGGGTTACTTTATGAACCCCCTTTCTTGGTTCGCGATCGCCTTTATTTAGGTCGCGATCACTTACGTCTTAGGGCCATCTTATTTAGTCTGCGACCCGTACTCATCACCCATTTTGCCTTCACGAATTATCTGTAAATCTGAAGTCGCCTTTTTTTTTTCGCGTACCCATTACTCGCTTTTTCTTTGAGGGGAATTAGAGTCTGAACTCGTTAAATCGGTGAAAGCATAAACTTGGGCTAGTTCGTCTTTGTTCGGGCCGTCCGGCTTAGGTGCGACCTCAAATAGGCTTGAACTAGAAAATCTTAGCGAACAAAAATACATATTTTTTTCCTTTTGCAACACTTTGTATTCTATTACAACCTTCGTATTTGAACCATCGTATTTGAAGAAGACTATCTATTACACAACTATAGATATCAGACTAGGGTTTTGAATTTAAACCTTGTCTTGAGTAGACACGAACTGGCCTCACCTTGTCCGCGGAATCGATGTTGACAAGGATGTGGCACATCATCTTGTCTACCCTTCATTCTTTAGTAACATGCTCAAGTAGCAGAGCATAAGCTTTTGTCCCTCCTGGACAAGCTGTGATTATCTTGGTGGTGGACATGAGCATGTGGCGCCATTCTCGCCGCTTAAAAGCGAAAAGTGAGCAAAATTTTTTAGCTCGCACCATTCAGTCCCCTTCAGTAGATGCCTAAGCATCAGCGTCCGCATATTGCTTTGAGTGGACACTATGACATCCCTCTCCATCGGAGGAGATTTTGGGGATGCATAGGGGACTAGTGATTTACTACTGCATAAGCAGTGAGTAACGTGGAGTGGCAACCATGACTCTGCCGAGCATCTTGAGTCCGCAACGAGCTTCAACCCGTGCTTCGAGTGTCATATGGGGTATAAATCTCATCTCAGGGCGGATGCTCGATTTAAGCGAAATGATAGTCAATCGAAAGCTGGATTCTTCGCCCTGAGGCATATCTTGAACCAATTTTCTTTCCGAGAACTGTAGTATTTTTCTTTAATTTTTCTTCTTCATATGTTTTTTCTCTGCTTTTTTCAGCTATCAATATGCCTCTATTTATAGAACTATCCCAAGCTAGTGTTGGCATAGCTAGTAGTCTTTGGCTCTCTTACTTTTGCTCCCCCCTTTGACATCCTGTTCACTTTTTTGGCTCGACTCTTGCTCAAAGATTGACTCATCCTGCTTGGTTTCCACCACTTGTCAACTCGTTACGTCGTATCTTCTGTTGACAACTCGTTCGACCGTATCTTACGTTGACAACTTCGTTACGACCGTATCTTACGTCTTTTCGATAGTCTTGGCGGCATTTCTTTCCTGAAGATATGTGTCGAACATAATGTGTGTTCTTCTTTCAGGATTGTCCTACTCGTTTTAACTGAACGGCTGATTATGTTCGGCCACTTGTGTTCATTTCAGGTACCTCGGCAACTATGTTCGGCCAACTATGATCGCTTCAGCTGTGAGGACACCTTTGTTCGGCCGACTATGCTCGCTTCAGCTGTGAGGACACCTTTGTTCGGCCGACTATGCTCGCTTAAGCTGCGTGGACAACTTTGTTCGGCCAACGGTGCTCGCAATTATTGATAATATTTTTTCAAATTTGACGCATTCCACGAGTAGGACAATGGGACTCCATTCAGGTCTTCCAAGTCATATGCCCCGTTTAGCAAACGTTCTGTAACTCTGAACGGACCTTCCAATGCTCGGCCGAACACACCACTTGATATCCCCGTTGCTCATCTTAAAACCAGCTCGCCCACATTGAACCTGCGTGTTCGGACTTTGGAGTTGTAGAACTTCTCTGATCTCTTTTTGTACATGGCGTTCTTGAAATCAGCCTCCGTCCTCCTTTCTTCCAACAGTGCACTTTTCGAATGGCGCTTTGGTCATTGATGTGCTCTCCAAAAGTCATTGTTCAGTGACTTGGAATCTTGATTTATGCGGGTATAACAGCTTCCGCACCAAATGCCAAGGCAAACGGGGTCTCCGCAGTTGATGTTCTGAAAGTTGTTCGATAGGCCCATAATATTTCGAAAAACTCTTGACCCCATCCTCCCCTTGAATTATCAAGTCTAGCCTTGAGGGTATGCTTGGTAATTTTATTAACAACTTCAACTTGTCCGTTTGATTGGGGATAATCTGAGTTGAGTAATGCTTTTTTATGCCCCAAATGAGCACAATTTTATGCAATTCACTTCCATCGAATTGTTTGCCGTTATCAGTTACTAATGATTGGGGAAGCCCAAATCGACAAATGATACTTTTCCAAACAAAGTTCCACATTCTTTGTTTGGTGATTTTGACAATGGCCTCGCAAACTTCGCCCATTTAGTATAGTAATCAACGGCAACCACAAAGAAATTTTACTCCCGACGTGCGGTAGGAAATGGGCGATCAAATCGATCCCCGTTTAGCAAATGGCCATGGCCTATAGATGACAATAATTCTTCGTGGGGCTATGAATAAGTGGGGCATGTACCGCACCGTCTGAATTCACTTCCATCAATTGTTTGCGTTATCGAAATGATTGGGAAGCCCAAATCGACAAATGATACTTTTCCAAACAAAGTTCCACATTCTTTGTTCGGTGATTTTGACAATGGCCTCGGCCGCCCCCCATTAGTATAGTAATCAACGACAACCACAAAGAAATTTTACTCGAGACGTGCGGTAGGAAATGGGCGATCAAATCGATCCCCCATTTAGCAAATGGCCATTAAATTTATAGATCCACACTAATTCTTCGGGTGGGCTATGAATAAGTGGGGCATGTACTGCACCTGGTAGCACGCCACAGCATACGTGAGTGAATCTTTTTGAGGGTGGCGATAAATAACCTTGTCCATTATTTTATGTGCGGGGCGAGCCCAATGTATGATTTCCGTACTCCAAAGATTTATTTGTTCCAGAAGTACATGACCCTTTTCAGGAGTAATACATTTCAATAGTGGAAGTGAGAAGCTTCTTTTGTACAAATGCTCGTCTATGATAGTATAACGAGCAGATTGTAATCTGAGGCAAGTAGCTTGGGCCTTATTCTCAGGGAGAAGTCCCTTTTGTAAGTAACTCAGGATTGGAGTCATCCAAGTTTCTTGTTCGCCTGTTACTTGGGCGATCATAACTCTGGGAACTGATGGCGAACAAGTTGTGACGACCACAATGTCCGTTGTGTTCGTTATTCTTCTCTTGCTTGTTGTTGCCAAAGCATCAACGAACGAATTACCCAATCGTGGTAATTGTTCTATGAAATGCTCGAAATTCAACTCTTTTTTTGCTAGTTCTTTGATCTTTGTGCCATTTGTTCCCCTCGGCCTCGTGCTTTCGTCATTACTTTGATAAACAATTATCGAGAATCACTTTGAAATCATCGACCTCTGAATTCCCATTGTCATAGCCATCTATAGTCCAAATGATCAAAGCTTCGTACTTTCGCTTCATTATTTGTAGCCGGAAGTCAAAACGGATGGTCATTGTGAATGTTTGTCGGTTGGGCTAATGAGAACTACGCTTTTGCTCGGCTCTTGAACTTGTTGATGAGCCATCAACATACATATATGCCATGGTTGATCGGCGACTTTTCCGGGCATTTGTGGATATGTCAACTCAACCATAAAATCGGCCATAGCTTGGCCTTTCATTGTTGTTCATGGGGAACGTAATGCCAATTGTCTAACTCCACCGCCCACTTGAGTAATCACCTGCGAGATCCGGTCGGTGGAGGACTTAACGAATGGGAAGGTGGTCAAGACCTCGACCGAAAGTGATCAAAAAAGTATGGTCGCAATTTTTGAACACTCATTAAGAGCATATGCTAGTTTTTCCAATGGAGGGTACCGGAGCTTCTTTTTTAAGCACTTGGCTTACATAGTAAACGTCTGCAAGTGTGGTCCCTTCTGCCGTCTGAGCACAACACCGATTGCATGTTCGGATGCAAAGAAGGTACAGATAGAGTTGTTCGCTTTGGGGCGGGCTTAGACGATGGTTCCAGTATCCGCAAGGTACTTGCTTCAATGATTCGAATGCATTTTGGCAATGCTCGGTCCATCGAATTCCCTTCTTTAATGCATCAAAGAAAGGTTTGCATTTGTCCTCGCCTAAGTGATATAAACCGGCTTACGGAAGCTAAACGTCCGTTAACTTTTGGACCTCTTTCACAATCTTGGGGGCCTGCATGTCGAGCATGGCTTGAATCTTTGATGGGTTAAACCCGATCCCCCGTTGACTGACCATATGTCCGAGGAATTTCCCTGAGTGAACCCCAAAGCTCCATTTCTTCGGATTTAGCTTCATGTTGTACTCCCTGAGTATATCAAACGTTTGTGCGAGGTGGGTGATGTGGTCTTTCTTATGTTCGCTCTTTACCACAATATCATCAATATATACCTCAATTGTTAGGCCGATGTGTTAAGATTTAACATTTTGTTCACAAAACGTTGATATGTTGCAATCGCATTCTTTAATCCGAATGGCATCGTTGCCAACGTACATATTCTTTTTCTTTGCGAAATGCCGTATCCTTTTGATCTTCCGGATGCATGGGTATTTGATGATAACCAGCAAATGCATCCATGAAAGTCATGAGTTCATGGCCTGCTGTATTATCGACCAAATAATCGATATGCGGCATCGGGAAGTTATCTTTCGGACATGCCTTGTTTAAATCAGTGAAATCAATACATAGTCTCCAAGATCCATTGGACATGCGGACGAGCACAGGGTTCGCAAGCCATCTTGGGCATTTCACCTCTCGAATCAGTTTGTTGTCGAGCAACTTTTTGATCTCACTATTCATTATCGCATACTTTTCCGGACTAAACTTTCTGCGCTTCTGGATAACTGGAGTTTGTATTGGATCAAAGTTGAGGGAATGGCATGCATGTCTTGGATCAATTCCAACCATGTCCTCGTGCGACCATGCGAACACATCCAAGTTTGCTTGAAGATAAGCAATTATTTCTGTTCGAATTGGTTCAATAATTACAACCAATGAACACTTCTAACTCAGTCTGTTAATTCGATGTTGATAGGCTCCAGTTGTTCGGCGGTGTTGTTAAGCTTTCTTTTTGCTTCCACCGAGGATCTTGGATGGACCCCCGGTGCTAGTCATCAACCTCCATGGGTTCGAAACCTATGCGAGGTTCTAGGTTCGTTTGCTCGTTCGGCGGATCATTATTCATTTGATCTAGGAGATCTGGGGCATGAGTTGCCACCCGGATTACGTGTTCGCGCGTTACGTGGTTCGCGAGGAGTCTGTGCTCGTCAAACTTATGTTCGTCGGAAGATATTTAGGCGAGGCATTTGCTCGCTGGCTTGACTCACCAATCTCCCATGTTTGCTCCATCATGTTGACGATATTGTGTTTTTCTGATGCACATGATAGCAAACAATCTCGAGCTTTCTTCTGATCTCCTTTTACGCTACATGTTCCATCTTGTGTTGGAAATTTAACATAGTAGTAATACGTAGAACAGGCCGCTTGAAATTCCTGAATAAACGGGCGACCTAGGAACCCGTTATAAGTAGACGGAGCATCGACGATTACAAAATCTAGCATTCTAGTTCGTCGGATCTCCGGATTCAGAGTTGATTCTAAATCGACTCCTAACCTAATCATACCATAAGGTCGGGTTACAGATTCCCCAAAACCCATTATGGTATGATCACACGGTTCAATATAACTGCTCAAGTCCCCAACTTGCTTTTCCATCTGGTGAAGGGTGTTGACGAACAAAATGTTCGCATAAGCTCCGGTGTCAACCAGGAGGCGGTGCACCTTCAACCCGAGGAGACGAGCACTAATGGTTAAGGAGTCATTGTGGGGAGTTATTATTCCGTCGAGATCGTCTTCTGAAAACATGATTTGGTGAGAGGGTGGCGTGCTAGCTGATGTGCTCGCCACCTTCACCTGGTGAATGCTTTGCATGGCACGCATCTCCATCTTCTTACGTCTGTTCGATAATGTTGGTGCCTGGTAACATCCACCAACTGGACCATATTCAGGACGTATCATGTGAATCTCTTGACTTTCTCGACCTCTTCCCACAGTAGGAGGCCCTCTTTTGGGTATTTCAGACCTCTTACGTGATTCTTCGGGATCACTGTCAGATATTTGTTCGGCTTTACATTTACCCCTTCGATCTTCTATTTTTTCTGTTCGGGAGTCTCCGCTCGCCGGCTTTTTTAAGAATTGGGTAAGACGATTATCTTCGTATAGCTTCCAAAGTTGGCGGAGTAAATCGCGACAATCTTCTGTATTGTGTCCGATGTACTCGTGATAGTTACAATATTTGGAAGCATTAAGCCGATGCTTGTCCATTATGATTCTTCTCGGCCTATCCAACATGTCCCGATCTCTGATTTTGTTAAAGATTGTTTCCCCTGAAACGCCCAAAAGACTTCGTAGGGCGTTTGCTTCTGCTCTTTCTTCGAATGGTTTGAAAGAGCACGGGGGTTTAACCCTTCATTCATCACTTTCTTCCCAAAGACTTTCCTAGTTGTAGGTTCCTGACCCAATCGTGATTGGGCGAGCAGATCTTGCATGACTATGATTTTGGCCGCTCGCTCTCGGAATTCTGAATATGTGTTCGGCCAGTCTTGATGCATGGCCTTCCACATGTCAGTATTTAGAGTCAGGCCCCCGACCACCGCGAGGATCTTGGCATCCTCTTCAACTGGGGCCCCATCATACAAACATTTATCAAATCTTTCGATGTATGCTCGATCAGACTCACCTTTTAGTTGGGAAAAATGCGCCAACCTTTGCTTTGGCGCCGGGCGAGCACACATGGATGAAAAGTGGGACAGAAATTGTTGTCCCAATTGAGCGAAAGATGTGATAGACGCAGCGGGCAAAGTAGAAAACCATCTATGTGCCCAATCACCCAAAGTCATGGGGAATGATCTGTGCCTTCATACAGCGTCTGTGGCCCCCATCGCGATCATAAAAGTCTCGAGTATTTGGCCGAGATGGACATGAGGGCGGACTCAAAGATCGAACATAGGGACCGTGGTCGGGTCTTCGCTATTTCTCTTGTATTTCAAACACCATGATCGCCGGTGATAGTGGCGGCGAGGGTATTATGCTTTCGCCGAGGGTGGCCTTTGGTCGCGGCTGTGTCGGCTGTAATCCTCGATGGCTTTTGCATTTCAAGAATTTTGTGGAACCGACAGACTTGGATCGGGGTTGTTTCCCATCATGAGGACCCGGTGGGTCATGCTCGTGATAGGCGATCCCTTTACAAGCTTGTTCTTGACTACCCAATCGATGATGGATAGACAATTTTGTTTCCGCCGATTTTTGTTCGGCATGAGGACGATCATGAAGATCTGAGTATGCGGGCATGTTTATTGGTTGTTCCTTCCCTGGATCCTATCGCCTATTATTGCCGATTCGGTCTTTGGCGGAGAGCCTCAAGCGTCCAAACGCTGAAGGTCTGAACCCCTCGAGGTTTTTTCATCGACGTATCATCGACTTTTTATTATTCGCTTCGCGATTCTCTTTTTTAACTTGCTCGCTATCAGGTGTACGCGAGCGTCGTTCTTCATCTTCTTGAGTTCCTAACTTAGCCAACTCTTTTTCGGCCCTCTCTTTCTGTGCTTGCAACAAGAAAGTGATGGCCCTTGTTGTGGCCGCCGGATCATTGGCAATATCCTCAAGATTGATGGTCTCCCCTCTCTGATCTTTATGAAATTTGGGCCGAGCCTCTTTCCGATCATGAGGTCGACTTTGCCCCGACCTCTCTGTTTGCGTGTTCCTAGATTGAGGCATTATATTTCTTTTTTCTGCTTCGGCTAACTAAGGGTTTGTGTATGGGTTGGTTTTTTGGTGAAGACCCTCCTTCTAGCGCCAATTGTCGCGAGTCATTTTATTTGAGGAATATGATGTGGCTAATTTGGTAACAACTCACAAACAAAATATGCACGTGTAAAATAAACTGTAAATAAGATGAATTTGTTGACCCAGTTAAATTGAAATGACTACTCAAAGGGGCATACCAAGCCAGATATGGTATTGCGAGCTTTACACGCACAATATTTGATACACCTTATGAAGATGAATCGTTACAGATGAAGATAATTTGGAGAGTTTGCATATGAGTGCTAGGGTTTCTGTTCAGGTAGATAATCACTCGAATTTTTCTGTTCCTCGCCTCTCTGGGGAATTTCTTGTGTGGGTATAACTTTTTCTGGGATATTTTTCTGAACCTTTCTCTTCTTCTTTTTTCTTCCTTTTATAGCACTCCAATAAGCATGAGCTGGGTTGGCAAGCATGAGCTGGAGACTCCGGGCCATGCAAGAACTCTTGTGATACGGCCACTTTTCCAACTCCGTATTCTAGATTGATCTTCGCTTTTGCTTGTCTATAAGGCATCTTTTTGGTCGTCCAAAATAATCTTTTGCTTTCGGTTGGATGCTTTGTTTCGCCTTTTAACCATGTCCGGTTTTATCTTTGAATATCATCCTTCTCGCAGCATAATGAGCCCTCGGGATGTCCCAGGTCTTCGGATATCTCGAGTGTCGAGCACTCTGACCCTTCAGGATGCCTGAGTCTTCAGAATGTTGTCTTCGAAAGCATCTTCGAGCCCTCGGGATATCCGAGCCTTTCGTAATGTTGTCTTTGCGAGCATATCAACCCTCGTAATATCCGAGCCTTTCGTAATATCTCAGTCGCAAAGCATACCGAGCCTCGGGATATCCGAGCCTTCGTGATATCTCGAAGTTCTGAAGCATACCGAGCCTCGGGATATCCGGAGCCTTTTTGGTCGTCTGAGTCCTTTTGGCCGTCTGAGTCCTCAGACTTGTTTGTGGGCTCAAACTTGTCTGAGCCCTCAGGTTTGTCTGAGTCCTCAGGTTTGACTTAGCTCATTTAATTCCTCTTTCCTGATCTGAGTGGCAAATATGCCTGCTTGTTTTCGAGAGGGTCGATTGAGCAACTTTGGTTGGTCGGCGAGCGACGAGCATACTTGTCCATCAGTCATGATTATTTTAATAAATATTACACGTGTCGCTCTTACGTGTTCGATTAATCCTGAATTATTATATCGAACACAACACAACCCCCAAATTATTGTCTTAAAAAACATTTTTCTCTTCACAAAAGTAAATTTTTATATATATAAGCACACGTATCCTCAACAAATTATATATAAGAAGTGGACTAATTCCACGCTTAAAAGTTGCAACGACAATTAATTTGATACCCAAAGCTTTTGAGTTTTGACCGAGTAAATAGGAAAATAAATGAGAGAATTGGCCCAGAATTTTGTTGAGAGAAACAGACTTATGGCCCCAAATCTGCAAGACATTATCTTCAAGAGTTACATTATAACAATAATAATTTAGTGGTACTATAGTGATCATCATGCAATACTGCGAATCTGCGGTTTCCTTATAATAATCTTTTTAATTGTGTTTTGGCTCTTTACGGACGCTCTGGGTCCCACTTTCGTAATCAAATCGATTGCGGTTTCGTTACAACACGGCGATGGCCTCACTAATGCAACCGCCAAGTGGGATATCGGAGTTTCTATCATAAATCGAAATATGATGTCGTATTTGGAATTTGGAGAATTCAACGTTTCGGTGATGCATGGGTTGGAGAGCTCATCGCAGGCGAGTATTATGTCATGAGAATGAAATATAGAAAATGGATGATCTATTATATTCTCAAGGGCTTGGCCCATTTCATTTATAGTGGGCTTTGGGATTTAATTGTGGGCTTGAGATTTTATTGTAATAGTTGTGGGATTTAAATAGGGAAATCTACAGAGTAATGGAACAAGCTGAAAAATACCTTCATCTTATCTTCTCTCTCGGCTCTCTCTCTAATCTCTCTCCCCAAAACCCTCTTATCCCACTCGAACTCTCACTATCCTTCTCTATATGCAATTTTCATTATTATCCGTAGAAAATTACACAAAATATGGCCTGTAGTGTTGGGATCGCTACATATTCCCCCATTTAAATTAGGTGTTGGAGAAACGCGTTTTGCCAGTGCGATGGTAAAGTCGTCATTGACTGATCACGCGCGTTCTCAGTTGGAGTACGGAAGTGTGGTTGACGTGCTTTTGGAAGGTGACTGCGTGCATATGTATCTTGGTCGAAGTACGGCCAAGCTTGCGTGTTGGGATATTGTCGTGGGGTTTTTATCGGGTGCGATGCGGGAGAGGAAATATTGCTGGTATCAGTAAAGTAAAAAAAACCCTTTAAAAATGCTCTATATAGAAATGAACCCCCTATAAAATACTCTATGTTACATGTATTTTATATACTTTGAAAAAGTATGTATTTATTTTAGTCAAATACATATTAATTAGATATATGAATTTGTTAATAAATTTACATACATGTAACATAATATGTATTATATTAAATGTATATATTTTTTTTTAAATCTATATAAAACACTATTTATGAATAACATCCCTATAGTAATATTTTCTTTCGGTCCTAAAAATATGATTGTATGGAGTTTTTACTATATTCGATTATTGATGAGTCGATGACGATTGCAAACGACGTCGCTCCGATGGCCGTCCTGTTTAACTTCTCTTTTTTAATAAGGATTTTCTTCAAGGGATTTATAATTGATGAATTTTTCATTTTCTCTTTCCCTTTTTAGGAATTTGAGAGTATTCTTTTTTCTGTTTATGATTTTGTTGGGAATTAAATTCAGATATTCATCTGCAAGCAATTTTAATGATTACCTACTCCTATAGTCTGGCCTATTCGTTTGATTTTGCCCCGGTCCACTACAAAAAGATAGGTTTTACCAATAGTTTTTGCGATGGTAAAAATCGTCGCTACGCTTTTTAGCGACGGTTTTGACGACTGTTTTTCAATAGTCGTTAAACGAGCGTCGCTAACTTTAGCGACGATTCTTTAACAACCGTCGCTAAATGTCGACGGTTAACAAGTGACGGTTATAACCGTCTCAAATTGGCCCGAATCCGTCACTAATGTCTACGGTTAACAAGTGACGGTTATAACCGTCTCAAATTGGCCCGCACTACAACCAAAAAGGTATTTCTAGACACAGAAAAGTTCATATACAGAAACTGAAACCAAATTCCACTCCTTCAAAGTTACTAGAAACTGAAACTATCTCAATTTGAAAATATTTTTTTGCAGAAGAAACAATAAGATAAAAACTGAAGAGAAATTTTTATCAATAAGATTTACACATCAACAATCACATTATTGAGATCATATAAGATAAATAATATAAGGACAAGTTACAAAACAATAAACGAAGATAAAAACTCCAAACCATTTTATCAGCAAAAGAAAACATTGCAAAGCACACTCATAATAAAATGGAGGCAAGGGCGGATCTACTGTATGGCTGGGCGGGCTGTAGGAAATGCTTTTTTTTTTATATTAAAAAAATTATAAAATTATTGAATATAAGCCCCTAAAATCGAAACAGTGACCTATCTGAGTTAAAAATTGAACTTGACCACTACACTATATCGGTTTTTTTGCAATATTTTGTAAAATAAAGTATTTAAACCATTACGTTTATTAAAAATTATCAGAAACAAAAAAAACTCGTCTCACTTCACTACTAATAAAAAAGTATAATTTTTATTTTTGTACTGTATTTATTCTAGCCCGTCCTATTTATTGGCCCTGGCTCCGCCATTGAATGGAGGATATAAGACTATTGGAGGATGGATCAAGATAGACCGTTCATGAGCAATGTAGAACTTTAGACCCACTCATTTGTTATCACAATTTTAAAATGCACTATGAATGCACTGTGCGAGTTTAATGCAGTTTTGGACCCACGGGACACGGCACCTCACGGTTTTGGTCCCAATATTTCAGTTTTGGTCCCAGCGTTAAATTTTGTTACATTTTTTGTCCCACCAACACTTTTGGTCACATAGGTTTCCTATATATGGGACCAAAAGTGTCAACGGTTGGACCAAAAAGGGTAAAAAAAATAAATTTGCTCATTGAAAATATTGGGACCCAAACCTGTAGAACCAAAACTGTATTAAACTCTGCACTATGCATTTGAGTGTACATGAGACCCACTAAAAAAAAAAAAGAGGAAAAGATTGTCAACGTTCTATATTCTCATAGGCCAAGTGGGAAATCGGAGTTTCTTTCAAAAATCCAAACACCAAGACTGTTTTGGAGTTTGGAGAATTCTACGTGTGGGTGAAGTACGTGTTGTGAGCTCGTCGCAGGAGAGTATTCCCCTTTCAAATTAGGCGTCGGAGAAACGCTTTTTGTGAACGCGACGGTAAAGTTATTGACCGATCAGTCGCGTTCTCAATTGACGTGTTTTTGAAAGCTTGAGTGTACGGATATTGGCATCGGGCTTTTATCGAGTGCCACGCAGGAGATGAAAAATTGCATTTTTCAATACTGATGAGTCGCGATTACAAACGACTGTCGCTCCGATGGCCATCCTGTTTGTTTAACTTCTCTTGTTTGATAAGGAGGATTTATTACGCTTGGATTCCTCTGTGCCACAATACCCTATTCCACTCTTATTCCACATCTTCTTAAATTGACATCTGTCCCATGATTTACTTATTTAAAATTTTAAAATCTATACCCTAAATTAAGAATTCTAAACCCTAAATCATAAACCATTCGGGCCGGGTAAACCATGAACCACTTGGGCCGGGTTAAGTCCGGATCGAGTAACAGAAAAAAGTGGAAAAAAGAAAAATAGAAAAACAAAATTTATATATTTTTTTAAAATTTTAAATAATTAAAATATGATGTGGAAAAGGAGTGAAATAGGGTATTGTGGAACAGAGGAATCCATGGGGATTTATTATTGATGAATTTTTCAGTTTTTTTAGGAATTTGAGAGTACTCTTTTTTTTTTCTTTTTCTGTTTATGATTTTCAGTTGGGAATTAATCTGCCAGCAGTTTTAATGATTACCCATTCTTATTATTTTAATTTTTGGCCCCGGTCTTGTGTTGTGTGCTGAAATAAAGTAACAGTATCAGAAAGTAATGTACAAAACATAAATGTATTGATCATATGATTGCAAATGAATCCAGTTGAAACCAATAGTATCGTATTTAATTCGTAATGGTGAAGTTATTCGAATATTCAAATTCCAATTTTTTTTTTTAATAATATATGTGATTTGAATTAGTCCAATTCTGGCTCTATGACTTGTCATTTTGAACGTCAAAATTGGACAATTTTTTTAATTAGGACCAAATCGGAAAATTTATATTTTCTAGAGTGTCATTACATATTTGTGCCTAAATTTATGGTAAAATGGGTGAGCGATACCAAATTGAATAATCACCTATCTAAATATTTGATATCTTTAATATCATATCACATTTATATAGCATGTCTCATTTTGGGATCCTTTTGGGCAAGAAGGGTAATAATTTTGCTACGAGTTTGTGGATTTGTATTGTATGGATTATATGGAAAGGGAGAAACAATTTGATTTTCAATGGGAAAGGCTTCGATGTGGAGAAAATCTTAGGAAAATTCTCGATTGTTAATGTCTTCGGTAAGCTGTTTCTATATGCAGTGCATGCTGCTTCTTTCATTCTTTTGTACAGGGACCACTGTTGTCCCCCTTCTTTTTTAATAAAAGATTTTTACTTATATAAAAAAAAAGGGTATCATGGAATTTACAGGTGGTGTATTAAACTTGATAAAGTGGTGTATTTACTAAATATGCAGGGGCGAATAACCTGGCCCATTTTATTATAATTAAGTTGAAAATAGAAGCCCAAATTATTATCTAGGGCCTATATAAAAAGGACCGAGATCTAGAGAAGTCCAAATTATGACCTTGGTTCTATGAAAAGCCCAAATTTTGATTTTAGCTTGAAGTACGACCTTGGGCCCATGGGAAGGAAGTAAGTAGGTTGTCCAAACAGGCCCCTGGGAAGGGTAATTAATTAATCAATTATTTAATTAAAAAGTATAAAATGAAATGGAAATGATATGGTAAATCAAAAGCAAATAACAAGAAATTAACGATCTTAATTACTTGTGGGGGAAGTATGGGACTAATGCGAACTGAAATGCACCACCTGTAACATAAATCAATGATTTTTTGTAGCATTTATATATGTGGATGTTGATAATGTATGTGCATTAAATTTAACAATTCATGTGCTTCCATGAATTAATTAGTAGCGGGATTGATTATCACAACCAAACGCCTCCCACAGTTGACTAAGTGGTAAAACGTAATAATATGTAAAACATTAGACAATGGAAAATTATCTTTCTAAAACCGACAGGAACATTAATGCTTTTCCTGACAAAAAAAAAAAATCTTGTGATGTCTCAAAACCGCCGGGAAAGTTTAATAATCGAAAAAGCGGTTGAGAACCGGCACATCCAATAATTTTAACCCTAGCCTTTGAACCCCCAGCCTACGAATAGTGCAACCGTGAGGAAACACCCCAAACTCAATAGCGATAGTAAGATTGGTAGAGATAATTAATATATATATGGATCGAATCAAAATTGGTAGATACAAGATGGAAAAACCCGTAGTATCAAAGGGAATAATAGCCGAGAGAGTAGCCTATTGTTATCCTGCCCAAATCGAACCATCCGACCACCGTAGAACTCCGAGACGGGAATATTCACGCATCCCAACCACAACTCATCATCTAAGAAGTGGTAATCTATCCATAGGTAATTTAATATATATATACATATTAACATATATATACATAAACAAATATATATATATATATAAATGTATGTGTTTTCTTGACTATATTTGCCTAAATTTGCTACTACATGATGAATGTGATAAAAAAACGTAAAAAAGAAATGGAGTTATGTTTTTAGTGAATTGAATTAGGGATGGATTGCTTGGATATTCTGTTTTTAGTGAATTGAATTAGGGATGTACAAAAGTGCTTTTTTCAAGAAATACTTTTTATCAAAAGTATGTTAATATGTATATCTATATTGAATTAATATTGTGTATATGTATATATATGTTAGTATGTATATATATAATATGATTAAATGTTTATATAATTGTGTTTGGTTTGATTAATTAGCTAATTTGTTAGGATTAATTGTTGTTAGATGAACCATTGATGCTTGGTTTATATATTGTTAATTGTTTATATATATATATATATATATATATATATATATATATATATATATATATTGTGTGGCTTTGTTTAATTGTTGTTAGTGACTTTGTTTAATTGTATGTATGGTGTATGTATATTGGTGTATATATGTATATCATGTATATTGGTGTATATATATCATGTTGTATGTATTGGTGTATGTTTCACACGCTCGATGCTTTTACAGATCATGTCTCGCTTGCCATATCCCTCGATGATGGAGATGATGATGGATATTCACTTGATGGAGATCATGGCGATATTACCATGGTGCATGTGATCGACCATCCTCGATGACTTGATATATGTTATTAAATGTTCATTATCTTATTTGTGGTTCTAAATAATATTGTAAAGTCACCATGTCATCTATTAAGAGAGCTCAAATGCCTCTAAAAAATCACTTCGTAATTTTATTACAATTGAATGTTTGAAATCGATAAATATATTGATTGATCGTTGAACCTAATTAAATACTATGTTATTGCCATGTTATCGACTCAATGAGTTTGGACATTAATAGCAAAAGAGAAAGTGAGTCGTTGTCCTTCTACATTGAGCACAGCAATCAGAGCGTGATCCCTATCGTCTTACTTTCCAAGAATTCGGCGAGAACATCAAACCCACTTTTTGAAGGAAAGATTATGGGACCACCAACTTACGGTATGTTAATTATATATTTATTGAAAGTTGTAGTATAATTTTTTTTTTTTAAATTTACTAAATTGTTATGTTATATGTTATAGATATTTTCGTGAGGTCTTGACCACACAAAGAAGAACCCGATATTGTCGAATGTACTCCTAATGGCCAAGAATTTCTTGACTTGGTTGAGAAGTAACACACGAGATCCTGGATGGGTCTTTAATCATATCTTCCCAAACCAGAATAGCCCATCTCATTTTGGCTCCAACAAATGGGGGAGTTTGTGAGTAACAGCTATGGAGGATGATTTCATGTTTAAAATGATTTGTCATTTAATTTCTAATGCCCTAAGTTTTTTCAATTAATTTATCATATTTCTATTATAATAATATAGAATCGATTGTAATAAAAAATCGCGATCAACCCAAGTCGATGGAGGCGATATATTTTGGATCGAACAAAGGTTATGCACGAATAATTCAAATATGGTGAGATCAAAATCCTAACTTTTTCATTTTTTTTTATATTCACTTTTAATATATCTAAAAATTATACATATTTAATCACTTTTATTTTTAAAAATAATAATAAAAAGTGATGAGAGATGAGCCTATTGTTACCCATTTCAAGGTTTCGATCTACCGTTAAATAAAGAACTGGGAATATTCACATTCCCAAGGTAAATTTAATTTATCTAAATTAATCAATCCATTAATTTATCTTTCAATTAAAACTATTATTTATAAACAAATAATTAAATAATAATCTTTTTGTTTTTGTGATTCAGAGATATCTCGACCATTGTGACATTTTTCCGCATTATCGCTTTATTTGATCTGATTTTAATCCGCTATGGGTCGCCAATCTAACATCCCTCTCAATGTAAGTCAATTTATTGATTTATTTAAATTATTATTGATTGAATAAAAAACATCATTAGAATGGCACCTGTTGTTTTCAAGCAATGAATATGGTGGGTATACTAATGGAACGAGAAATGGAAATTGTCTAAAGATGTGGAACATTTGAGGTCCGATATTCATACGAGCCATTGAATATCGCCGTTTGAAAGTTTGAACATATGTAATTAAATTATATTTTGTGATAACCCATATTTCACTTTTTTGAGGTACTTCAAAACGCTCTCTTTATTATGATATGCATGTTTATTTGTTTTAATTAAAGACTAGTTTATTTAAATTTTTTAACTAAATATCCTATATAATGTTGTATAAGTTTTTGGTTTATGGTTTTATTATAGGATCCCGGTTTATGGTTTATGGTATTGAAGTATATATAAGTTTTGGAATGATTTATTATCATCCCATCAAAATATAAATTAATAAGGGTCACACTATTGTACCCGTGAATCGGACAAGAGGATTCACGGTCTAAAACCAATCGATGAAGACATCACAAAAAAAATTTATATTAGACTTCATCGAATGGCGAAAAACTTGGTCTCTAAAGCACCATGAGGGTAAAATATATGTTATTAAAGTTCATTATCTTATTTGTGGTTCTAAATAATATTGCAAATTAAATGTAGAATCTGCGACACCCCAAATGTGACTTATAAAGAAATCACCATGTAAAAACTTTAGAGAAATGGAAAATTATATCTCTAAAACCGACAGAATGGAGGAGAACGAGGGACTCCAAGTGAACAACTTGGTTATCCCATAACCGAGACTTAGATCAGATGATTATGCATGTGTTGGTGAGGTGCAGCACCGGATGGTATCGTCTAATGCTTTAACCCTATCGTCACAATTCAACCATGAGGAAACACCAAAAACTCAATACTTTCCAAGAATGGTAGAGCGAGAACGATTTAATAATCTTGAATGGCGAAAATTGGTTGAGTACAACCACCATAACCATTTACCTCGGAATGTGTTTACTAATTCTCAATATTCACTTTGCAGTTTAAATTTCTTTTTAAATATTAATTAGAATGGAATATGTTGATTAAAGATATTTGGGTGAGGTATATGGTAGAGATAAGGGAATGTAATGATTCCTGACAAAAGGAACAGAATGGGTTGGAGATACATGCACCATGGATTTCATTATGTTAATCATATCTTTGAATCAAAAAAGCCTCGATCATCTCATTTTTTCGATAAATGTAAATTGAGAGATAAACATTTCCAAAAATTTATATTCATGTTTATAATATTTGCACATATATATGCTAAATTTGGGCGCATTTTAATATTCTCAATATAATATACGAACCTTCGCAGATGGTCTAAATACACATGAATACATTAAGTGTATTTTATTAAAAACAGTACGGAAATGAATAACCAACCATCTGGAGAATAAGGTGGCTTCATATATTTAGAGCGTAAGTTCATTTTTAATATTCTATACAAAATTTGTTTTACTTTTTAAAATTATGCATATTTAATCTATTTTTATTTTTTAATTATAATAAACCTAATGGGTGGCTGAATGCAAAAAAGGAATTAGAGTCAAGGTTCAAGATCTAACAAAATAAAGTGAACCTGGATTAACATTAACGCAAATTTAATTTAGTAAATTATCAAACTAATAGAAAAAATCATAATTTATGGTTGAATTATAATTGTTAATCAAGAATCATTTAATCGAATGGCATCCTTGATAATGTTCCATTGTGGACATTTTGTGTGAACTTTATTGAAGATAAATCACGGGGATTCCAAACATTCTCTCAACGAATCAATTTATCATTTATTTAAATTATTATTGATTGAATAAAATTCATTTTGATTTGATTGATTCGAGTTTGCGGTTTGAACATCTATGACCAATAATCAAAACGGTGAAATGCCAAGAAAAGAGCGCGGAGAAATGGACAAACAATTGGTCATGGAGTTTTTACAATCAATTCTTATATTCATACAACATTAATGAGGGATCTCAAGTTTGAAATTTTGATATCATGTAATTAAATTATATATTTGTGATGATATATATTTCAAGTTTTTGGTGTATTGGATCAGCCCGTTTATGATTGATGTTTATTTATTTCATGATGTGTATGTTTATTTATTTGATGTTTTGGTATATATATATGTTGTATAAGTTTTGGTTTATGGTTTTATTATAGGATTTTTGGTTTATGGTTTATGGTATTGGAGGTGGGCCAAAGCCCATTTAGCAACGACCCACTATAGAACGACAATCATACAAATCACTGACGGAGATGAACAGTAATGAGATAGTAAGGAGACTTGGGCAAGGCGCGAGCTCGTCGACCTCGCAACTATACGAGGTCCGCGCATTAATGGTGATGAGACATGTGTCAGACAGTAGGTATAGGCGATCATTCCACAAAGGGGATTAATTCAGACAAAATCTGGCCAAGGACGAAGTAAAGCTGCGTGTCAGAGTACAAAAGTGGCTAATCTCCAGTAAATCCGGGAATTACCTCGATCGAAGTGCAAATCCGGGAAGCGAGGTCCTTTTTGTACTGAGCGACCTCCAGCGACCTTCAGAATAGATCACATCAATCTTGTAACATTTAATGCTAACCAGGGCTACTTTCGGCCCTATAGATTTGTAATCCGAGAGAGTAAGCGCCACTCTCTCAAACACTATAAATAGAGGTCATTTATGACCAAGAAAGGGAAAGAATTTATGAGCCTATCAAACCTCTTGCAAATTTATTTCTCAACAATTATTCACCTAAGAAATCAACCTTAACACATAAGTACATTCCATTCATCTCATTTATTGTTTGTGTTACTAAGATCGATAAGCCACATCCTAATCCCTAATATGAATATTTTAGTGCACAACAATTGGCGCTAGAAGGAGGGTACTCTTTAAGAAATATAAAAGTTAAGTTCTTAGCATTTTCTCATTGGAGTATTCCTCACGAATCTTCCATACAAACCCACCACGATCACACAAATCACTCAAATAGCTCGAACCATGTCTCAAGCAACCTTCATCTCCAAAAGAAAAGCATCAGTTTCATGTCGCTCCGGCGGAGCGGGGGTTAGTGGCCCGGCCATTAGCAACCGCAAAGCTGAAGGACCCACCATCGGAGTTGCTCAAAAGCTCAAGCAGATTCGCACCCCGAAAGATATCGACGAGGCCATTGTTGAGTTGCGCAAGAGACAGGCCAAAGTGGAGGCCCCTGCTGGTGACCTGCGCCACAACTTGAACCGAAAGGCCGAAAGCAAAGGAAAAGGCCAGATGCATGAGGAACCTCGCTCCGAGGGGCCTCGTAAAGAGCAATCCCGCTATAAGGAACACCACCACGAGGGACCCCACCGCAAGGAAAGTCAAGAAGTCAATTCTCATGGGCCACAATACACCCCGTGCTATCGCCGAAATCCGAATGAGGGGCCAAACCCAATTCATCGACGCCTATTTTCGGAAAGCTTCAGTTACGGCCCGCGCCAAGCTCGTGGGCCCCAAAGGGACCGACCTCAGGCGACGCATCGCGACCATGCCAAACCAGAAGGATCTTATTTGGGGTCGGTAGCCCAATATGGACCCAGGCAACGAATATCAGCAAAGGATCGGCTCGAGCGAAGTCCTTCATCCCGAAGAACCGAAAGAACTCCATCGCCCTATAGACGCCGGCGGACCCCATCCCCTCGCCAACAGAACAGGAACTCACCACCTCGCCAGCGCCGAGAGGAAGCCGATGGCCAGAATGAGAGCCCCCAAACGGCCGCCATCCTCCAGAATATCAAGGACCTGCAGGAGCAAATAGCGAACAAAAGGGGAACACCCCTCACCACCAAAATTCCCATCTCGCCCCTATCACCCACAGTTATGCTCGCTCCCGTGCAGGTCAAAATCAACACAAGCTCCATCACATAATACGACGGCAAAAACCGACCCGATCAATCACATAAGCAAGTACACTTCCTATATGAACTCGATGGGGGTGACCGATGCCACCCAGTGCCGACTGTTCCCACTCACTCTAGGCGACCAAGCCTACCGGTGGTTCAACACCCTGCCACCAACGTCTATAGAATCTTTCCATCAGATTGCGCAGCTGTTCCTCACTCACTTCGCATCCCTAACACCGCACAAAGGAACCAAGCAACGCCTCACAAATGTCGACCAGCTCGAGGAAGAGTCAGACCGGGCGTATATTGATCACATCGACCAGCTCATCATGGAGGGCGAACCACTTGGAGACGAAGCAAAAGTACTAGGGGTAATGCATGGTTTAAAGAAGGGAACTAAGCTCTGGAAAATGATGAACAAGGAATACCCCACAAGTTATGCCGATTTTAGATACCGAGCGGGCGTCATGATCACAAATGCTAAAATTCTTGCCTCGAGTTTAGGCGAGCAACGACCAAACAACGAGAAAACTAAAGTCAAGAAACCGGAGATGAAATCCGAGAAGCCTTTTCGACGTCCCAGGCCTGCCAATTTTCAAGCTCTGGGGACTTTCAAGCCAATTGACAACACCCTGGAGGTAAAGCTCCTCGAAGACCTGACCCAGAACGCAGCACAGATCTTCCAAGCGATCAAGGACAGACAACCGATATCCCCGTAAAGAGAAATGTTCCAAGATCCCTCCAAACTCAATCCGAGGAAGTTTTGTGACTATCACAACTCCATCGGACACACCACCGAGCATTGTCGCGACCTGCATAGAGAACTTTGGAAGCTATATGAGGAGGGGAAGTTGGAGAGGTTCGTCAAACCAAGGCAGCAGCAAAACCAGCAACGAACACCTCCACCTGGGAACCAACCCGACCAGGGGAGACGAGGTCCGCAGATCCCGGAAGGAGCAGGAAATAGAGTCATCCACATGATCTGCCCAACGGGGGGAACCCTTGGGGGTTTCCTCCCAGCAACCTCTTTGTTGAACCGACGTCAGAAGGCAGAAATGCGAGCCCTTGACAATTCCATTTTATGTTGTCTCTCGGTTAACACTATTGCCCCAAGCCAAATGCAAATCACATTCACTGAAGAAGACAAGGACGGAGTGGTTTTCCCGAACTGGGACCCGCTCGTAATCTCAACCCGGATAATGAGGGCTCTGGTCCATTACGTCATGATTGACAACGGGGCATTCTACAACATCCTCTTCAAAAAGACTCTGGATCAGCTCGGCGATTTCCACTCCTACGTTGAGCCATGCGAGGTCAGAATTCGAGGGTTCGGTAGTCAGCCAGTCGAAGCCTATAGAATGATTCATTTATCAGTGGAAATCACCTCAACCCTAGACCCCGAGGTAAAAGCGACAAGGCAGTTAGACTTCGTAATCATCAACATTCCCTCCAATTTCAATGCTTTCTTCGGCAGGCCTTTTGAACATGAGTTTGGAGTTGCCGCCTCATCTTACTACTATTATATCAAATTTCCCGGGTCTGACGGGAAGATCAACACCATTAAGGGTGACCAAATTGCAGCAAGAAAATATTTGACTTACTCTTGTGTCAGTTTAAATTCTGTTTTCTATTATGGTAGAAAGCCCAAAATGGGGCTAGGTAGTACAAGCCAGACTCCACCTCAAAAAGAAAAGAAAACCGATGAAATGGAAATAGATAGTGTAATGGAAACGAGCGAAACGCCTATGGAAGTCGATGATTGGACAAAGGAAAAGCCCACAAAGGAATTGCCATATTTGGAACCTCGGCTCGGTTTTGAACCAATGGAAATCGACGCCAAACTATGAAAATCAAACCAATCCAAGAACAGAAAGAAAAGATCAGCGAGCAACTCCCGTCGAAGAGCTCGAAATTATCCCGGTTGACCTCGACCAGTCCGAGCTAAGCGTGTCCATCGGAACACAAATTCCCGATGATTTGCGAGCTTAGCTGATAGATTTCCTCAAAGAGAACTTGGATGTATTCGCATGGTCGCACGAAGACATGATTGGTATCGATCCCGAGGTTGCATGCCACAAACTGAACATCGACCCAACAAAGAGGCCAGTGTCACAGAAAAGAAGGAAGTTCAGCCCCGAGAAATACGCGGCCCTCGCTGAATAAGTCAAAAAATTGTTGGACAACAAACTGATCGAGCAAGCAGATCAGCCACAATGGGTAGCCAATGCGGTCCTAGTAAAGAAAGCAAATAATTCCTGGCGATTGTGCATCGATTTCACTGATCTTAACGAAGCATGTCCTAAGGATTTCTTCCCAATGCCTCACATCGATCACCTCATCGACAGCACAGCGGGGTACGAGATGATGACCTTTATGGATGCCTTCGGCGGGTACCATCAGACCGCCATGGACAAAGATGACCAGCAACATACATCCTTCCTAACAGAGAAGAACGTCTATTGCTGGAAAAGGATGCCTTTAGGGTTGAAGAATGCGGGAGCGACCTACCAACAGTTGGTAAATCGGATGTTCACCGATGAGATCGGGAAAACCATGGAAGTATATATCGACAACATAGTGGTCAAAAGTGAGAAGAAAGAGGATCACCTAGAGCATCTCTCCACAACTTTCAACATTTTGAGAAAATACAACATGCGCCTGAACCCCAAGAAATGCAGTTTCGGAGTAGGGTCAGGAAAATTCTTGGGCCATATCATCAATCAGCGAGGTATTGAGGCAAACCCGTTGAAGATCAAAGCCATCATGGATATGAAACCTCCTCGCAACATCAAAGAAGTCCAGAGGCTAACTGGGTGTCTCGCGGCCTTAAACAGATTCATGTCCAGAATGGGGGATAAATGCAAACCTTTTTTCGAAGCCATGAAAAAAGAAAAATTCTCATGGACCCCGCAATGCCAGACCACTTTTTTGAAGCTCACGGTGTACCTCTCCAACCCTCAAATCCTGGCAAAACCCATCCCCGGTGAGAAGTTGTTCTTGTATCTAGCAGCCTCAGAGTCTGCCCTCAGCGCAGTGTTAGTCCGAGCAGATGGCCAGTATCACCTGCCCATATATTTCGTCAGCCAAACCCTAAACGACACCGAGCTCAAATATCCACCCCTCGAGAAACTCGCATATGCCTTGATCATGAGTGTCTGAAAGCTAAGACAATATTATTTCGACCACCAAGTCGAAGTCTTAACTACCATGCCTTTGAGGAAAGTACTGCATCAACCCGACACAGCAGGACGATTGTTGAAATGGTCCATCGAATTAGGACAGTTCGGGATCACATTTTCACCTCGAACTGTGATTAAAGCTCAGGTACTCGCCGATTTCCTTACCGAGCTCACTTTTCCCGAAAAAACATCGGAGACCGACGACGTCCCTTGGACGCTGCATGTCGACGGTTCCTCGACGAGCACCCGAGATGGGGCTGGAGTAGTCTTAATCAGTCCCGAGCAACAATCTTTCACAACGGCCATAAGTTTTGATTTTCACGCCACCAACAACGAGGCGGAATACGAAGCATTGATAAATAGTTTGAAAATGGCTATGGCCATCGGCGTCCGAAGGTTAAAAGTCTACAACGATTCTCAATTGGTCGTTTGTCAGATGTCGGGAGAATACAAAATGCGAGGCGAGCAGATGATGAAATACCAACAGATAGCAAGAAACCTCGGAGAGAAGTTTGAGGAAGAGCTAGAGCTCGTGCCACGGGCAGAGAACACGTAGGCGGATGCTCTGGCTCGTCTAGCCACCTCGGAGGGAACCGCCAGCATGGATAACATCGCCATTGCAAGACTCAACGCCTCCACAGATCGCACCACCATCGAATTAAAGGAGATTACATGGACAAGTCAAGCAAATCCATCAAATCCTCAAAATAAAGTTTTTTAGATCACAGCCCCCGAGGAAAATTGGATGACCGAGATCAGGGGCTACATCGAGAGAGAAACATTGCCAGAAGACAAAGTCGCAGCTCGCCGTTTGCAGCTGAGAGCGGCGAGATACACCGTAGTAGACAAACAACTCTACAAGCGAGGTTTCTCGCTGCCTTTATTAAAGTGCATCACACCGGAAGAAGGCCAGATAGTTTTAAAGGAAATACATGAAGGAGATTGTGGAAACCACACCGCAGGCTAATCTCTGGTCTACAAGATGATCAGACAGGGCTATTACTGGTTAACCCTAAGGAAAGATGCAATCGTATACGAAAAAAGGTGCAAGCAATGCCAATTCTTCGCCCCAACAATCAAGCGAGCTCCCGAAGAGCTCACCTCGATATACAGTTCATGGCCATTCACAAAATGGGGAATCGATCTGATAGGTCCGTTCCCAAAGGCCCCCGAAAGCTCGAAGTTCACCGTAGTCACAGTTGACTACTTTACTAAGTGGGCTGAAGCAGAGCCGTTGGCAACAATTACTCAAGAAAAGATCATCAGGTTCATCTGGAAAAACATCATATGCCGTTTCGGCCTCCCCAAGCAATCGTCACAGACAACGGCAAACAGTTTGACGGTTTTGAGATCGACGTTTTCTTCACAAAATGGAAAATCGCAAAGTTCTTCTCAACCCCATACCATCTTCAATCTAATGAAATCAAACATACTTTTTAAAGGCCCAAATTGATTGAATCAATCAAATTTATGGGCTTCAAACTCCCGACCTCAATCTTGCCATATTTAAGGTCATTGTCCCATAAATCACCCTTCGACATTCGCAATGACTATTACGCCGAAAATTATCACAGACGACCAAAAACATCTCCCTCAATCTCCCCAATCTACTCTAGGAGAGAAGAGATTAAAAGCCAACTTGAAAAATGTGGATTACAAGTAAAGGTCAGAAAAATACTTCAACTCGAAGGCAAAAATTTGGAGATTCAAAGTTGGCGACCTCGTCCTAAAGAAAATCCTCGGAGTCCAGAAAGGAGTTTTTAGCCCAATTTGGGAAGGCTCGATGAAAATCTCAAAATGGCTGCCAAATGGGGCTTACGAGATTGAAAGTATGGACGGCATCCCTGCAATGTACCCATGGAATGTAATCTACTTAAAGAAGTTTTATCAGTAATTTTTTTCAATTCAGTCATGCATCATGTTTTTGTGTCAATTATGTAAGAATTATGTTTTTTCCTCTTACCAAAATTTTTTATCAAGTTTTTTCATTCACGAACTTGAGGGACTGGTCCCCGACCTCTCGCGAGCTCGGTTGATGAAGAGATTCGTAAAAAAGAAATAAAATGAGAACTTTCAGACTCATAACTGCAAAAAATCATCAGTAGAAATGTTCACAAAGTCGCATACCATCTATAAGACGACCTCGGTCACATGCCCAGTCTAAGTCGACCACGAGGTTGCATACCCAGTCTAAGTCGACCACGAGGTCGCATACCCAGTCTAAGTCGACAAAGCCAAAAACTTCAAAGGGCAAAAAGGTCGCATACCATCTATAAGACGACCTTCGGTCGATGCCCGATCTTTTCGACCACGAGATCGTCAAGATACCCAAATTAAGTCGACAAAGCCAAAAACTTCAAAGGGCAAAAAGGTCGCATACAATCTATAAGACGACCTCGGTCGCATGCCCAATCTAAGTCTACCACAAGGTCACATACCATCTATAAGATGACCTTGGTCGCATGCCCAGTCTAAGTCGACCACGAGGTCGCATACCCAGTCTAAGTCGACAAAACTAAAAACTTCAAAAGGCAATCAAGTTGCAATCGATACAAGTTGACAAGTTTCTTATTATAATTATTACACAAGTTTTCAAGGGAACCAAATGCGCGGGAAAGAGCGAGAAATAAAGAGAAATGATAACAGTTTCAGACAGAAAGTAAATCGATTCATTTAAAAGAGAGCCCGAAGGCAACACGAAATACATCGCCCGAAGGCATCAAAAGTACTATGCCCCGCGGGCAAACACTTAACAAGAAAACCCTGAAGGGCGATTACATCAGAATGCCCGAAGGCAATGGCATACTGCCGCAGAAAAGTCCATAGCGAAATCAGGCCGGTGGAGCATTTGAGGTCCCCTCAATAGGGTTGGTTGACACATTTTGTTCGACCTCGGGAATCTCAACATCGACCCGATTCCCTTCATCACCGCCAACAACAACAGGCTCCTCACGAACAGCTTCCTCGTGAGCATCACCACCATCTTCCTCCTCACCACTGCTCTCATCGGCGACCACATCCTCAACCACCATACCCTAAAGCATTTCCTTAGGATCGAAAAGCTTGGCTTCAGGGGGGAGAAATGAAAAGTCACACACGAGCTTCCTCAAATCCGCGATAGGGAGAAGGGCATCAGGGCCGGGAGGATGGGTTCGCATATACGGCTCCAGCATCTCTCTCATTTTGGCTTGGGCGCTCTCGAGGTCGAGGTCGGGTCGGTGAACCGCTCGAATAGAATTTGCAAAGGCATGAACATAAGCCATGTTGGAAGCATCGTTCCTCTGCATTTTCACCTTGTCAGGAATACCCCAAATTATCTCAGACTGACCCTGAACCTCTTCACCAAGTTTTTGATTATGCTGGAGGAGGTCAAAGGCATACTCCTTGCTTATCAAGAAATCCTTCTCAACGGCTCGATATTTTTTCTCCAGATCCTCCTGGGATTGAGTCAACTCCTGGATTCTGTCGTCGGAGGTTTTCTTAGTTTTTCTCGTAGCATCCAGTTCCTTGCGAGCTCTCTCCAACTCTTTCTTCATATCAGCACACTTTGCCTCAGCCCGAATCGCCTGATTCCTCACCGTATCATACTGCTCGCGACATCGCTCAAAGAAATTTAAGGAACGACAGGAATGGACGATGCCGGAGGTCAAATTTTCATGAAATTGCTGGTTGCAGACTTCCTCATCCAGAGGCAAAGTCCATAATTTCAACAAATCATCAGAGGCCGTCTTCACATAGGATGTCGGAGATCGCGACCACATGAACGATCGAGTGCCTTCACCACGAAAGATACCATCGTCGAGACGATACCTGGAAACAGAATGAATTCAAATAAAAATTGATATCGAAGATAGGAAAAGAAAGAACAGAAGACGCAACCAATAAAATTACCTCTGCCGGAAGTCGGGATTCCAGTCAAGGAAAGTCTCATCACCCGCATCTCGGTCCCGGCGAGCAGTAATCTCAATCACAGTATCAGGCGTGCCAAAGTGGCCAGGGACCACCACCTTTCCGCTGTGAGAATTCCGCAGCTCATCTTGATCAACCAAGCCTCTCTTTTTCTGGACATCTTGCTCAGGAACCGGCGCTTCCCCAGCCGATCTTTTCGACCCCTGAGGTCGCGGAGGAGCTTTGCTTTTTGTCTTCAAAATAGCAGACGACTTCCCTTTGCCAGATGGTTCTTTTCCCTTCTTCTGCTCGGCCTTCTTGTGAGATAGCTCCATGGCTTGAGCCATCTTTTCAGCAATTTCTTCGGCAGTCATATTCTCCATTGCTCGTATCGTTTTTCGGGAGGAAAATCAAATTTCTTCGATGAAGGAGACTAAGTCAAAAGAAAAACCTTTTAGACAAAAAGAGTGAGAATGACAATAAGGAAAATGTGTCATGAAGCTCGCGTACTAGGGAGCTCGGACGATAAAGACCCGCGAGGAGGAACACTTAAACCGGCACTTTCCCGACACTTTTCCCTTGCAAGCACAGAAAGAGATCGTTCGTCGAGGTCAATTAAACAAACTTGAACCAGGCGAGTGAGAAAAGAAAGCGACACCTCGGAAAGCTTGGTAGCGGGAGGACCTGAAAAGATAAAAACGAGTTAAATCAGTACTCTAAAGTTCGAAAGGAAAAAAAATGTCTTACGTTTAAACTCGGCATAATCTCTAGGGATTGATCGGAAACCAAGCAGATCGGGCTCTGCCCACACCGGACTCTGCCATGCGCCACCTACGAACCAAAATTTCTCCCTCCACCCAGTGACCTTGTTTGGGAGATCCTCGATAACTTTCATCTGAGGTCGTGATTTAACATAGTAGTAACCCGGTCCACCTTCCTTTTGCGACCCTCCCACTCGCCAAATGAGATCACGGTTTAATTCCTTGGCGAAGGAAACCTCGGTTTAGGCTCGAGGTCGACACGGTAATGAGAGGTAAGCAATGATCTTTAATGATAATGCTCCAACCGCCATCTAAACAGAATGAATCGAGTTGGAGCCAACCCCAAATAGTTTAACGAAGGTCACCGATGATGGGGTGGAGCGAAGCGAAGCCCAAAGAACCATAGTATCATAGTTGATCGCAATGCAACCCTCGGAGGTTGGTCGGCATGATCTTGTTGATAATCAGGTACCCAGAAATGGACATCGCTGGGAACATGGAAAGTATCCCGCCATCTAAACAAATCACCACACCGAGACAATCGTCTTTGTCGACCAACCGAAAGAAAGATAAACACTTTCTTTTCTCACCCGAATAGGTTTCTAAACGACCTCGGACGAAAGAAAATTTACGAGGTATTCATGAAGCCGTGGCCGGGATCGGTTGACCTTTTCGTCAATAGAGTCAAAAAACGCCGCCGGGACTTCAGTATCACTTCCTCCGATTGAAAAGTCAAAATCGGAGAATCAATTGATCGAATGGGCTAATCCTTACGTCTACTTCCATCGCCTTGTCCTCCAATTCCTTTTCCGAGGCCACTTTAGAAGGCTCATGGACCAAGCCCATTTCCTCGGCTCACCCCCAACGAAACTGGATGGACAATGTCGTCGGGATGTTACCGCCCCCATGGATTGAACCGGAATCGAATTTGTGGTCTCCGACGAGACATTGACGACTTTGTCCTCAATATCGACGGGATCTTTACCCAAATGACGGTGAGAAACTTCCAACGGTGTGAAACTCTCCGCCACACTATCCCCATCGGACGCCATAGGTAACCAGGAAGAATCGATCAATTTAAAACTAGAGAAAATTTTACCCGAAAGCAATCTCTAGTCGCAAAAGATCGAGATGTTTAGGACCGAATGGATTCGCTCAAAAATTATCAAGGTTTGAGGTTTGAGAATTTTTTAAAAGAGAAGAAAGCCACATCCTAAGAAATGAGGGGAATAGTGCGTTTATATAGGCCGATTCTAGGCACGGGGCAAAAATGATTCAGGAATCGACCGCCCTAAAAAATAAATTTATTTCCCAAAAACAAGGAGATCGAAGACAACCGGGTCTGCTTAACATGTAAATACCCACATGCCATGTGCCCAACATTTTTTCGCAATATCCACAACGATCTACTGAGTCAATCGACGTCGGCGGAGGTGCGCAACCCTGTTAAGCAGCACGGGGTATGCGACATACAAGGCGAGCCGCCGATGATGGTGGGTCACAACCCAAAACCGATGGATGTCAGTTTGGAGGGTGCGCAACAAATTAATATGGCCTTGATTCCTGTGGAGAGCACAAACAAAGATAGGGATACAGAAGATACCCAATTAGCAGCTTACCTAGGCAAAGCAGAAAAGTTCAGAAAATCTAGACAGAAACGGTTAAAAAAAATGCAGAAGAAGAGGCTGGTGAAAAAGAAGTCAAAGGAATGGGCAATGTTTACTGAGAGCCTCCGAGAATCTGCAGATAAGGGGGGGACTGAGAAGGCGTGGGAATAAGAGTGGGAGTCCGGCTGAGGAAAAAGTAACAGTGGAGGATGGGGTCAAACAGATTGTCACAAGTATGCAACCAGAACACATATGCCTATTGGGGAAGAAGCTTGGGGTGATTAACATTGAAAACGAAGGGGATGTTCTCAAGAGGATTCGTGAAATTGAGAACCTGGCAAACGAGGGAAAGAGTGACAACTTGCCAAATGTTTCCTAATGAAGATACTATCCTACAATATCAGACGGATAGGGGGAAGAGTAAAGAAGCAAGAGATGAGAGGGCTCATCGGTAAGTTCTGTCCGGATTTTTTATGCATTCAAGAAACAAAATATTGTGATCACTCGTCTTTTAATCCTAATTCAGTGTGGGATGATGAAGCGAGATTAGGTTGGGTAGCGGTTAATTCGGTGGGTCAGGCAGGGGGTATGTTGAGTTTATGGAATAGTGATAAGTTTGAAGTTGGGGACGTTTGGGCTGTAGAAGGGGCAGTGGGGGTTGAGGGTAAGTGGTTAGCTTCAGGAAAATGGGTTGGGGTTGTGAATATCTATGGGCCTAGAGAGTCGAGAGAAAAAAGAATAAGGTTGTGGGAGACATTGAAGGAAAAAATACAGAATAGCCATGTAGGGTGTTGGTGTCTGATTGGAGATTTTAATGAGGTGAGAAGTGGTAGTGATAGAAAGGGGAGAAACAGGTATTTCCTAAGCTCCAACTCCAGAAGATTCGAGGAATTCATTAAGGAAGCTTGTTTAATCGATGTGGGTTTGATTGGAAGAAAATTCACTTGGTCAAGACTTGATGGGAAGTGTTGCAGCCGTATCGATCGAGCATTGGTATCAAATGAATGGAGTACAGAATGGGGGTCGTGCAAATTACGCGGCCTACCGAAAGGAAGCTCAGATCACTGCCCGATCTTTCTTCATTACTGCGATCAGAATTGGGGACCAAAGTTGTTTCGCTTTTTCAATACTTGGTTAAAACACCCAGACTTAGCCAAATTTGTGGGAGAGAAATGGGCTATCTACTCATGCCAAGGATGGGGTAGCTTTGTGTTCAAAGAGAAGATGAAACTCATGAAGAATGACATCAAAAACTGGAGTAAGAAAAAGTTTGGGGATCTTGAGAAAAGACTATCTGAAGCAAATGCTGTCTTTGACGAACTAGATCGGATTCAGGAGAGTCTGGATCTTTCTGGGGAAGAGTGCAAGCAGATGAAGGAAGCAAAAGCAAGAGTTTGGCACCTGAAAAAGGTAAAGGACAGCTACACTTTCCAAAAAGCCAGATTCCAGTGGATCCGAGAGGGGGACACTAATTCCTCTTATTTTCAATATTGTGTTAACAAAAGAAGGCGCTCCAACAAGATTGATGGGCTGATTTTTGATGGGGTATGGGTAGAAGATGTTGAGAAAGTAAAAAGTGAGGTCTTTCGATTCTTTAGGGAGCATTTCTCAATGAAGCAAGCGGGCTTCATCTCACTATCTGGGCTGATTTCAAAGAAGTTGTCGGAGTCTGAAAATCTTTATCTAACAAAGTCGTTCCTCGAAGAAGAAGTGAAGTCAGCCCTGTGGAATTGTGGGGGGAATAAGAGCCCGGGACTGGATGGTTTCACTTTCAAGTTCGTGAAGAAAATGTGGCCAATTATGAAGACCGATATCATAATACTCATGGATGATTTCCACAAGAATGGGAGAATTGTGAAAGATGGAAACCCATCTTTTGTTACCCTTATTCCAAAGAAGATCGATGCTAGCAGCTTGTCAGACTTCCGCCTGATTTCCCTGATCG
This sequence comes from Stenogyne calaminthoides, assembly GCA_037126765.1. NCBI lineage: Eukaryota > Viridiplantae > Streptophyta > Magnoliopsida > Lamiales > Lamiaceae > Stenogyne > Stenogyne calaminthoides. The sequence continues at coordinate 25,318,816 of JBBCBC010000032.1, forward strand.
GGTGCATGTACAAAATTGTGGCTAAGGTACTAGCCAACAGACTGGCTAAGGTGGTGAGTTCGGTAATATCGGAGTTTCAGTCCGTTTTTGTGGGTAACAAACAGATCCTGGATAGCATCTTGGTCCTCAATAAAGCGATAGACTCCATGAAAAAGGAAAACCAGAAAGGTTTCGTGTTCAAAGTGGATTTCGAAAAAGCATACGACTCAATACTGTGGGACTTTCTTGACGATATGATGAAAGGTATGCAATTTCATTGGAGATGGAGGAAATGGATCAGAGGGTGTGTTTCATCTGCATCGATGTCCGTACTGGTCAATGGGAGTACTACAGATGAGTTCCAACTCCAGAAAGGAATTAGGCAAGGGGACCCTCTATCCCCATTTTTGTTTTTAATTGCGGCAGAAGGGCTGAGTTGTCTAATGAAAAAAGTGGTGGAGACTAAGGAGTTTGATGGGATTGAGATTGGGCAGAAAAAGATTTCGATCAGCCACTTACAATTTGCTGATGATACAGTATTATTAGGAGAAGCATCCCTGAAGAATGCAAGGTGTCTGAGAGGAATTCTTCGGCTTTTCGAAATAGCGTCTGGGCTGAGAGTGAACTTCCACAAGAGCTCTATTCATGGTATTAAGGTGCAAATTCAGCAGGTGGAGGCGAACGCGGAGGTGTTGAGATGTAAAATTGGCAAACTCCCATTTTCTTATTTGGGTATCCCGATTGGAGCTAATTATAGAAAAAAGGAAGTGTGGAAGCCTTTGTGACAGATTCCAGAAGAAACTATCAGGTTGGGAAAGAAGGTATCTATCATTTGGAGGTCGACAAGTACTTTTAAACTCGGTATTATCAGCTCTACCAGTCTACTACCTATCCTTTTTCAAAGCCCCTGAGTGTGTGTTAAAAACCTTAATAAAACTTCAATGGGATTTCTTGTGGGGAGGGAAAGGGTTGAGTCGTAAAACTGTGTGGGTCAAATGGGAGTCAGTATGTCGGGATAAGTATAGGGGTGGGTTAGGGATGAGAGATATAAAACTTTTTAACCAAGCGTTGTTGTGTAAGTGGATGTGGAGGTGGGTGTCAGGTAAGAGATCGTTGTGGGTAAGTGTCATTGAGTCGAAATACGAGTCCTTTCAGTGGGTATCCGATGTGAGGAAAGTTGATAAGAAATGGTCATTGTGGTGGAAGGATATTTATGATTTGTGGTGGAGTCCGATAGGTGGTATCTTTAGGGATAGGTAGAGATTTTTGTTGGGAAATGGCCTTAGAACGTCTTTTTGGTTAGATCCATGGTGTGAGGGCAGGGTTCGGTTGAGGGATAGGTTTCCATCTTTATTCGAATTTTCGGTACAAAAAAGGGAGTCATTCGGGAGTTTGTGGGATAATGAGAGTAAGTCTTGGGTCTTTCGGTGGGTGAGGGAGTTGACTACTAATGAATTTTTTGAGCTCTTGGATTTGTGGCAATGTGTTCTCAGGTACAATGTTAGGGTGGAGGAGGCGGATTCATGGTGGTGGCAAGGATCAGCTAAGGGCAAATTCTTGACAAAAGAGATGTACGATGCTATCATGGAGGCCGTGCCAGGTGGGGACGAGAGTTTCTTTCCATGGAGGAGTCTGTGGTGGAAGGCGGTACCGGCTAAAATCTCTGCTTTCTCTTGGAAGACTCCGCGTGAAAGATTAGCCACGAAGGACAACTTACTCAAAGGTGGTATTTGTGTTGGCGTGAGGACGGGTGTGTGCTCATTGTGCTTGGGCCCGATAAAGTCATCTAACCATGTGCTCTTTGCGTGTCCGGTGGCGCTTATTGTTTGGCAAGCTGTCAGCTTTTGGCTTGGTAAACCATTGATATATTCTGCAGTGGCTCGTGAACATTTTGTAGAATTCGTGGAGTCCGAGAGTGGAAATGTCAAGAGAAAATTCCTTGGCTTGATCTGGCAGGCGGCAATATGGAAAATATGGAAAGTCCGCAATGGAATTATCTTCAAGGATAGTCCTTATACTCTTGTTGTGCTCAGATATCTCACACGTCAGCATCACCAGATTTATCACACGTCAGCAGGACGAATTATCACACGTCAGCAGGTCCCACCGAGACCACGTGATTTGTCGTGCTTACGCATATGTTTTGTCATGCTTTATGCACATGATTTGTCGTGCTTAATGATTTGTCATGCTTATGATTTGTCGTGCTGGTCCTCTTTATATAAAGGACCTCACCTTTCATTGTAAAAAAAAAAACTCTGGAATGTTTCCCTCATTCCACTTATATACCTACACCCACATTTCAGGGAAGAACTACAGTTCTTCCCGCATTGTTCTTGTTCGATTTCTTATTTGTTTGGTGGTCAAATTCAACAAGCCACATCAGAATCATAATTCGTAAATTATTTGACCGTCAACAACTCTAGACGAACTCATCGATGGTATCAAATTTTGCTCGTGGAAGTGGATACGTGCCCACTACCTGGTATCTTTTTGTTATCCTTTCTATTTATGGGATTCCCAACCTCTTGAGTGTATCCCGATTAAATTGTAATGCGCTTCGAGTGTTGGATTATCTCGACTTGTATCCGTGGGATTCGAGCACCCCTTGTGCTCGTGATATGAGATTTCATTTTTATCTTTAAAAAAAAAATGAATTAATTAGTAGCGTGCATTATGTATGATGCGTGCATGTATATTATAAATTAACACACATATGTACACAAGATATGTGTGGGTGCATGGTAAATGTGAAAGGTGCGTACAATAACGTGTATCTATATATATCACGACTTCAAGACTGTCGAGATTTTGAGGTAAGCTAACATATAATCAAGTGGTTTCGTCATTTCGAGGACACGTGTGAGTGTGATGTTGACTTTATCATCAAACAAATTAATCTGTAATTCCAAAAAGACTTTTGCATTGTGCAAAAATGAAAATAAATAAAGTCGCATTGAAATATACACTTATTTAATAAAAGAAAAGGCTCGATTAATTCCCAAATTGTTGTATTTAATTTTGTACACGTTCTCTACTGATGTATATACAATATTAATTATAGAAGTAACAATTCTACGAAATGATTTTTTTTTTTTTTGAAGGCACAGAATGAAATATAAATATAAATAAATCTTCTGGAGCAATATTTCAACATAAATTAAATAATCTAGCAATTTTACCTATTGGAAGTAATTTGTTAGAGTCAGTCTCATAGTGCACCAATTACACTTTGCAACTATGTACATGTCCAACTATGTACGTGTATGGATGATACGTTACACCAATTTTTACTGAAACATGATGCTAATTAATTTTAACTATGACATGTGAGCTAATATGACTGGAACGTAACACCATATATATTGAAACTATGAATTGAAACGTCATACCAACTTACTGAACCCTGAAATATGAGACTTATTAGCGAATTTATTTATAAAACCAAGTTTAATTATTAATTAATTTTATATTTAGAAATAAAAAGATGGTTGTACTTTTAGTTAATTATAAAAGGCTAAAATATTGCTTGACCTCCGGAATTTTTAATTGAGTCATATTCAAGAGTACTGAGACGGGACCATTTGCTCGTACCATGACCAATCTCATTTGACAATTGAGGATTTAAGATTACGTAAAATATACTTTACATGTCAATATTCCAAAGCTTCAAATCATATCCATTAATCAATAAATTAAGTCAAAAGACGTGAAAATGATGGGCGTGCCAAAACGACTATCAACAAAAAGCGAAACACAATGTAAGGTGCTGTCTGGCCTGTCCCTATAGATATTGAATGTCAATCGCCAGAAAATAATATTGATATGGGATATTTGGTTCGTCCAATAACATAGTGAAACGTGGATATACACGGACGGTACTACATTGGAGCCAAGGGGTTACTGGGTCCACCTGATCCTTCTGTAATTTTAATATATATAAATAGTGTAATATACATCATTAACTTATTTTGTGGCTAAGTGGTATGAGAATGAAGTTCTAAGACGAATGTGTTAGTATTTAAGTCCTACACATTGCATTTTTTGTTCTAAGTGTATATTTTTTCTTGTATAAATTTTCTTATTTCTTATATACGTTATAGGAACCCCTCACCCGAGGTCACCAGTTGTCTACGAAAGCCGATCGGGGAATAAGCCAATGGACAACCAAGAACATCCTTCCTCTCCCTTTGATTCGAAGACGCATCTTATCTTTTCGGGAAGCTAACAAATAAAGCAAAGCTTTTGGCCCCCTTGCCTCTGTATGAGCCTTTTCGCTAATATGCTCGGAAAGTCGCGGTTCCTTGCTTGTGGAGTGACTACCTTATTGTATTGTGTAGGATCCGCCGGAAGTGGATCTTTCCTTGGGCATCTCTGTTTTGGCTTTGGCTGTATCTGGTAGACCAGTATCTGGAAGTTCTGATAAATCCTACCGTGTTGCTCAATTTAAGACAAACCTAAGTCTTAAAAGAAAATGAGTGAAAGAGAAAGAGATTATAATTAATTTACATTTTAAATATTTATATATAAAAGTATTTTACTCAGTTAATATAAAAATATTTAGTCCAAATAATTTTCGAATATATATAAAAAATTTGAAAGTGCATTTCAAATAGATATTATAAATTGGCCAGAGGAGTGAACGATTCCGAAATTCTTGAGATGAGTCGGTCAGTATGGGCTTTGGATAATAGGAGATACGGTCAAAGGTGTTGGAAGTCCGAGGGAAGACCTGGGCCCCGACATGTATCAAGTAAATGGGCTAGGAGATGGTCGGATGAAGGAATGAGCTGAGATAATATATAATTGAGAGAGAAGCCTGAGGGGACTCAGGCCAGTCAAATAAGCATAGAATAGATACTTGGGCTTAAACCCTTTTCGGCGTATTTTTTGGGTGATTAAGTGAAATTGGTGAAGGAATTGCAGTCAAAGCTGGATGATTCTTTGACTCTCAGGCGTACGTGTATTCATGCAGAGATGAAACATCTTCATATATAAACAAGGTTAACCCACTAGAATTTTTTCTTTCGTTCAAAAAAAAAAACAAACAAACAAACCTACCAATTTTAACAGGTTGAGGAAGAATAATATTCTATTATTAATAACTCCCTAAAATTTTCTAAATTACCACAAAAATCCCCAAATTTGAATAATTAAATTCTCAAACATGCATCCTGAAAATGACTAAAGAATACATTTGACTGACGAATAATTATAAATTACAAAACAATAAACTGTGGTGCAAGTGTGTGAGAATGAATTGAGGATCACCATTGAATTGGTGATGCTAGGAAATCTGATATTAATAACGTGAGATTACAAAATACAACAACTTCCCATGATATGAAGGAAGATAAGTATAGAAACAAATCAAAGAATATTGATTATACTAATTACACGGTTAAATTAATTATTACTCCTATTACCCCCCTTCAAGCGCTGCGTGGGGTGAAGGCAAACACAAAGCTTGGAACGAAGAAATTCAAAAGCAGGACTGGGTAGACTCTTGGTAAAAATATCAGCTAGTTGGAGGTGTGAAAATACAAAGCTTGTGGAAAGCTTTCCAGACGAGACAAGCTCCCGAACGAAGTGATAATCCAAATCAATATGCTTTGCTCATTTGTGTGCAACAGGATTCTGACTCAGAAAGATTGCACTTTTGTTGTCACACAAAAGTATTGGCCGAGATGGTGGAAGAGCTCGAAGCTCCTTAAGAAGGTTCATGACCCATATGAGCTCGGCCTGCTGCATTTGACATAGCCCGGTATTCAGATTCGCATTTGGAACGAGAGACGGTGGGTTGCTTCTTGGCACTCAAAAAACTAGATTACCTCCAATGAAAATGGAATATCCATAAATGGAACGACGGGTCTCAATACAGCGCGCCCAATCAGCATCAGAGTAGCCCAGAATAGAGGAGTCCGAACGCTTCGTGAAAGAGAGACCATAATGAAGTGTTCCCTTAACGTAACTAAGAATCCGCTGACAGCTGAGAAGTGGTCCTCGGTAGGAAAATGCAAAAACTGACTTAAAGAGCTGATAGCATAGGAGAGATCAGGTCTAGTGATGGTGAGGTACTGGAGAGCACCAACAAGAGACATGTACAGCGTCGGATCCTGAAACGAATGACAAGTGCTCACAAGAGATTTGCCAGTGGCTAATGGAGTAGAGATAGGCTTGGAGTCCAACAAGTCTGCACGCTTGAGAATATTATGAGCGTATTTGGCTTGGCCAACAAATAAACTGTCGCCAGTGTAAGAGACCTCAAGCCCAAGAAAATAATTCAGATGACCAAGATCTTTAATCGCAAATTCCCGGTGCGTACGGGAGATGAATTGGTGAAGAGCACTAGAATCATTACCTGTAACGATAATATCATCCACATATAGAAGTAAATATATGATAGTTGTACCTCGATGAAGATGGAATAAGGACGAGTCTGCCCGACTCTGGCAAAAGCCTAAGCTCAAGAGATAAGAGCTGAAACGCCGAAACCAAGCTAACGGAGCCTGGTGAAGGCCATATAACGCCTTCTTCAAATGACATACGTGATCAGGGCAACGAGGATCAATAAAGCCCGGGGCCTGGGCCATAAAGACAGGTTTGTCAAGAGTGCCATTGAGAAATGCATTCTTGACATCAAGCCGATGAAGAGGCCAACTATGTTGAACCGAGAGAGCAAGAACAACTCGAACAGTGGCAGCCTTGACAAGAGGGCTGAAGGTGTGGTGAAAATCGCTACCAGAAATTTGTGTAAAACCCTGAGCAACTAAACGAGCTTTATGACGTTGATGCTTCCATCAGCTTTAACTTCATTCGGAAAACCCACTTGGAGCCAACAATGTTGGTGCCAGCCGGACGAGGTACCAAGTCCCAAGTATTATTCAAACGAAGGACATCAATTTCCTCCTGCATGGCAGCTAACCATTTCGGATGTTTGGCGGTCGATTTGAAACCACGAGGTGTAAGAACCACGTTTTTCATTCAAAGTAAATGACAATCTTTTGCTCTTTGCCAACTGACACGAAGAGCAAATGCTAGGATTCTGTAACACAGAAGTCACAGATAAATGACCTAACTTATTTAATAATGAAATTATTGAAAATGGGACATGCCCCAGGCGTAAATGCCATAAATCAAAACTAGCCTTCAATACTTTATTCCGGATTGCTGCCACCAACGCCGGAAAACCTCTATCAAGCAAGTAAGGACCTTTATCACACCTTCCCTGAGCCAGAATTTTCTTTGTCACCCGATTCTGAATTGCAAAGAATTCATCAGAGAAAATAACATCAACAGGATAGTCCGCAGTTAATTTACTGATAGATAACAAATTCTTTGTGATATGGGGCACAACAAGAACATCCAGTAACTTAACATCGTCAGACAATTTACTAGTACCAATATGAGAGATATGTAATGCATTACCGTTACCAACTATAACAGAACCATTACCAGAATAGTGCTCATAAGAGTCCAAAGTCGAGTGTTGATTTGTCATGTGTGTAGACGCACCAGAGTCGAGATACCAGTCCGTGTTTTGGTCTGAGATGTTGCAAGCCAAGACCACGCAAAAACCAATGGCTTTTATCATCTTCATCAATAGGACGACCAATTGCATATAATTGGTCACAAAGGGTCTTGAATTTTCGTCCATGATCGTCAACGGATAAGTCACCCTTGCGGAGAGATAGGAGTCCCTCCCGCAAATCATGAGCGTGCACGGCCGACGAATCCAAAAACGCCGCTTGCAGCGTCATCCACACGGAATGAGAATTGTTACACTCGAGAATTTCAATTGCTGCATCAACCGTAAGAGATGTAGAGATTACACATAGTAGTTTCTTATCTTTCATTCACCACGAGAGAAATTCGGGGTTAGGCGACTGAGTGCCATCGGCAGGGGTAACGGTGGGATAAGGGGCCACCGCCGTGCCGTCGAGAAAGCCCATAATAACGAAGCATTCAGCCATGTCTATTACTTGACGACGCCACATCAGGTATGTGGACGTTTCAAGCTTGATCTGGACCATATTGATCATTGTGGTAACAGGGAGAGGGTCCGGAGTTGTCACAGCCATTGCGAGATCTTTGAAGAAAATTGCGGAAGAGAGGGGGGAATTTTCCGGTCGCGATTTGCAGAAAAGAGAAATTAGGGTTAGACACTGGAGATGAGAACTGGAGGGGACGAGTCCAGTTATGGAGCACACCGGAGGGGACCGGTCCGGTGAGCGACGAGCGGCGACGGGAAAATTTCGAAAATTTAGGGTTTAGGATCGTGTTTGGCGTGATACCATGTGAGAGTGAATTGAGGATCACCGTTGAATTGGTGATGCTGAGAAATCTGATATTAATATCGTGAGATTGCAAAATACAACAACTTTCCATGATATGATCAGGGAAGATAAATATAGAAACAAATCAAAAAATATTGACTATATATATAGTAATTACACGGTTAAATTAATTATTACTCCTATTAAAGTGCAACTATGTGAGAGGCATAATAAATGAAGTGATTTTGACTCTCTCGATGAATCAAACAGTTCTTTTTATTTTTTAGGGGATGTTTGATAATTTCTTCGAACCACCGGTTTCTTTTTATATTTCGGACAAATCTCGAGAGAGCTTTTGATAGGGTCATTTAATGATATAATTAATTTAAAAAATACTTTGTAAGAGGTTTAATATAGTGTTTAATTTCTTGAATATACAATATAAAGGCAATTAGTTGTTAATTAATTCAAGATGTAATTTAATACAGTTTTTTAAATATATAGTTGTGGGAATGATATTTGTGAGTTAGATCAGCAGAGAACGCGTGATAGTATTTTGTTAGTAAGGTATTAATTAATTGATTATATATATGATAAGGAGAAATTTAATTTAGTTTTTATATTGAACCGTCGAAATTATAATGGGAAATGATATGGTAAATCAAAGGAAAATAACAAGAAATTAATGATCATTGCATCAATGCAAAACGAAATGAGGATGGTATACTGTTAGGGTGTATCATTTATATTTAAATATATATGATCTATCGCTCACGTCACGCGTATACATTTATTATTTATATGTGTGTTTTTTATCTCCACATGGTATGTGTAGGTTGGGTGCATGTTAAATGTGAAAATTTGAGTTCAATTGCTTTGACTTAAAATAAATAAATAAATAGACATATATTTGGAAAAGAAGAGGAAGAAAAGGATGTGCAATATTTCAATGCATGCGAAAAAAACTTGATAAACTCTATATCTTTTTAATATCACTCTTATTTATACAAAAATTATTCTGTTATGCACAATAAAACTATCTTTATTTAAAAAATTAAATAATAATAATTTTTATACATAATAGTAATAATGTTTTTTAACAGACTTGTTGGTAAGAGTGAACTGGTCATTAATGTTGCATTGGTGCATATAACTAATATTTTTTTAATAAATCATGTTTTAAATTTTTTTATTAAATATGATCACTAATATTAACAAATTGATTAATGAAGCAATCACACAACTAATATCTTTTTAGATGCACACCAATTAAAGTTACATCTAAATTGTTGATGATACATACCGTAATTTCATTAATATATATAATTAACATCTAAATTAGGAAAAAAAAAAAAAACCAAGTTACAATATGATCTTAAACAACTGAACAGATAAACTACAAAACCAAAAGAAATTCTTGACAGATAAATAATAACTATACACTATTATATAAAGAGTATATAATAATAAAATCTCAATTGTGGTTTTTTATAGAGTCACACCACCACCACAAAAACTTGCACGTAAAAATTTAACATGCTACATATAATTTATGCTGATGTTGCGCTCCATAAAAAACCTACTATTGGACTCCATAATCGATCGACGGTTGGAGAAGAGGCCGCCATTCTGTTACTCTTCTTTGAGGAGCTTTTTTCTGCACTTTTAGCTTCATTGTTGGCAAATAGATAATTTGCAGCTGTATTACTATTCTTCTTTGAAGTTGTACCTTGAGAATAAGCTGAATTTGAGGTATATGAGGAATTGTATTTCCCCATACCTAAATTTTCTGCAGCAGATGACATGATTGTGTGTGTATATAATTATGGGTATGAAATATTTTATGAGTTGTGAATGAGATTTATGTGTTAAAGATGAAAAGGAAGTGTGATACATTATGTTGGCAATGGGGGTGTATTTATATATATATATGAAGGTGTGGTAGGAGGGATAGTTATTTAATTAAATTGTCTAAAATAATTAAAAATGGAAATGGGATGGTAAATCAAAAGAAAATAACAAGAAGCTCATGATCATATAAGTTGTTGCTTGTGGAGGAAGTATGAGACTAATGCAAAATGAAATGAAGTGTTACTTATGGAGATGTTGTTTACATATAAATTTATGTTGTTGTGTAGTATGTGTTAATTGATTATCTATGAACATATTAGAAAGAATATATGTGCTTCCATGCATACATGTCTATTTATACACTATAACACACAATCATAAATCATGCATGACGTAAGGGAATAAATCAAATGGATATAAGGTGAGAAATAATGAAAAAGGACGTGACTCTGTGAGAAAAGGAGGAAAAAAAATGCACGTGTTGACCTTTTCTCTATAAACAAATATGTAGTTCCAAAAGAGAGTACTACTTCTGCCGCCTTGTGACAAAATTTTAAAGTACTTAAACTAATAACAGAACTAATTATATAATTAGATACGACTTTTGGCCATATTTCCTCCAAATCCACATGAATGAGACTCATGATTTCCAAATTGATGCATTCTCTGAAGAGTATAGGGAGAAACGAAATCAATTCATTTATATTATTATTATTATTATTATTATTATTTATTTATTTATTTATTTAAGATTAATTCAATCTCCTTCTTTCTATTATGTTCAATTCTTTTACGGGAAAACATGGAAAAACAAACGAAATGAATAATTAATTAATTATTGCGAAAAAGTGTTAGGGATTTGATATTATTAATTATGTACTTTGTAAGAATTTTGTCTCATCTAAAATTCGAACTTGTGGAGAGGTCGATGTGCAATTAATTCGTTTATATTATTTCCAATTATGTACTCTTCAGGAGCAACTATATTTTAACGAGTGAGGGTCTCTTGTGCATCCAAGTGCACCGTGCACTCATGCAACAGAATGACCCATTTAGAAAATTATTTGACTCATTGATTATATTAGACATGTTCTATGGATACATGAATAGGATTGAGGCAAGTGCACAAATCTTAAATCCGTGCACCAGTTGCACATAAGACTTTGTCTATTTCAACATAAATAAAATAATCTAGCAATTTAACCAAGGGTCCGAGATCAACAAATCGACCCAATTCACGATTTTTTTTACCCTTTGGTAATTTAATTTATTGGTTAATTCATATATATTGTATGTCCTTCATTCGTTTTCGAATTTTATGAATTATAAAATCTAATCTTTTTTTACCTTTATATTTTTTAATCACCACTAATACACATTTGGGCTTGGAGAAAAAAATAACATTGGAAAAAACCGGGGTTAAACACTCGAGATGAGAACTGGAAAACGAGTCCAAGAAGATGGAGCACACCAAAGGGACCGGTCCGGTCAAATCTTGGACGGCGGTTGATAAACATTGGAAAATTTTTGAAAATCAACCGCTATCTAAGTCAATATTTTTTTTTTAAATTCGTTTATTTTTACATAGACAATGAAAAACCATGTGAAGAATTTTTTTTTTTAATTAATTTATATTTAAAAAATCCTATAATAAAACTATAAACCAAAAACTTATATATATCTGAATACCATAAACCATATCCAAAAATCCTATAATAAAAATAAACCAAAACTTATACCATGATATATATCAAAACAGAATAAATTAATAAACATACAAATCAAAAAAATAAACATACAATCATAAACATATATACGTAATTACACGGTTAAATTAAATATATATCATCACAAATATATAAAAAGAAATTACATGCTACCAAAATTTCAAACAACGTTAAATTCATAATAAACGAATATAAGAATTGATTTGAAAGGTCTCTCGATGAATCAAACAGTTTTTTCCATTTCTTTTTTTTTAGAGGATGTTTGATAAAACAACGAATTCAATATAGTATGACCACTGGTTTTTAAATAAATTTTAAATTTTACGGACAAATGTTCGAGAGAGCTTTTTATGTCTTCATAGGGTCATTTAAAATGATATAATTAATTTATCTCGTTACTTTGATTAACAATTTTTATTTATAAATCAAAAGTTTAATTTAATATAGCTTGAATAAACAACATTCAAAAAGGCAATTTCTTTTTAGCACTTGTTTTTTTTTTTTTGTTTTTGGTTGATTTCTCGTTCATGACCATAAATGTTAACAAGATCCGGATTGCCATATTCATCATCATCTCTAATTATTCTCCGGTTTTAAATATATAGTTGGTGTGAATGATATTTTTGAAAAGTTCATCAATTATGTCAACATCTTCTCGTGGTCAGTATTTTAAATTTGTTTGAGTTATGGACCATTTCTTATTAACCGCAGAGAAAACTTGTTGAGCTAATTAATCCCACATTCTTCAAATTGAACCCGAGAACTTTCAACTTGGACCCCGTATATATATGATAAGGAGAAATTTAATTTAGTTTTTTGATATTGAACCGTCGAAATTATAATGGTTGGGGAAATGATATGGTAAATCAAAGGAATATTTAAATAAAATTTAATTCATTATCATTGCATCAATGCAAAACGAAAATAAGGATGGTATACTGTTTGGTCGACGGATCATTTATATTTAAATATATATGATCTATCGCTTAACAAAAGGAAAAAAAAATAAACTTTGTTGCATTTATTATTTAATATTTCCATGGAATTGTTTTTGAACTAATCATCCCCATGGTTATAAGAGTTGAACGAAATTTTAGTGATAAATGTGGGAAAAGACTTTTCTTGTTCAATTGAAATCTTGAATATAAAATAAATAAATAAAATATAGACATATATTTTATGGAAAATTTTTCAAAATTTGGCTCAAGATTAAAGATTTGGATCTTCTGAATTTAATATTTTGTAATTCAAGAAATACATGCGAAAAAAAATTGATAAAATCTTTCTATATATTCTTTTTAAAATATTCATATAGACATATATTTCAAATTTAATTAATCTTGTATTCCAAGAATAAATATCTTCATTTAAAAAATTAAATAAAATAACAATTTTTCCATAAATTTCAAAAATAATAATATTTATTTTATTTTTCACCTTTTTCGAACAGACTTGTTTTAGGAGAATAAGATTAGAACTGGTAATGGATCTTGAATATTGCAATATTGAGCATATAATTAATATTTTTTAATAAATCCCACTACATATGTTTTATAATCCATTTTACCCATATTAAATATGATCACTAATTATTTCCCGTGTTTAACAAATTGATTAATTCAAGCCAATCACTTTCAAATTAATATCTTTTAGATGCACACAACATTAAAGTCCATACAAACTAAATTGTTTGATGATAAAACCGTAATTTCATTAATATATATAATTAACATCTAAATTAGAAAAAAAAAAAAGATAAAAAGTATTGAATCCAATTACAATATGATCTTAAATCAACTGAACAGATAAACTACAAAACCAAAAGAATTTATCCTCTTGACAGATAAATAATAACTAGTGTAATCTATTATATAAAGAGTATATAATAATAAAATTCATTTCAATTGTAAGGTTTTTTATTACAAGGTCACACCACCACCACAAAAAAATTGCACGTAAATATATTAACATTCAATCATATTTAAAGCAATTTTATTTCTGATGTTGCAAAATCCAAAGTAAAAACCTACTTTTGGACTCCCATAATCGATTGATCTACTTGTTGGAGAAGACACTTGTAATTTGCATCAGCATTGTTAACCACTTAACTCTTCATTCAGGAGCTTTTTTTCTGCAACATATTTGCTTCATTGTTGGCAAAAGCGATAATTTGCAGCTGTATTAATCCATTCTTCTTTGAATTTCTCGTACCTTGAGAATAAGCTGAATTTGAGGTATATGAGGAATTGTATTTCCCCATACCTAAATTTTCTGCAGCAGATCCACATGATTGTGTGTGTATATAATTATGGGTATGAAATATTTTATGAGTTGTGAATGAGACTTTTCATCACATGTTAAAGATGAAAAGGAAGTGTGATACATTATGTTGGCAATGGGGGTGTATTTATCATATATATATGAAGGTGTGGTAGGAGGGATAGTTATTTAATTAAATTGTCTAAAATAATTAAAAATGGAAATGGGATGGTAAATCAAAAATGAAAAAGTAACAAAGTCAGCTTTGATTCATGATCATATAAGTTGTTGCTTCCACATGGAGGAAGTATGAGACTAATGCAAAATGAACGGTTGAAGTGTTACTTATTTTAGATGTTGTTTCATATCCAATTTATTGTTGTTGTGTAGTATGTGTTAATTGATTATCTATGAACATATTACTCTTTCCAAAGAATATATGGGACACTCTTTGTGAAGATCTTTCCGTCATGCATATTCTTCATCTCTATTTATACACTATAACACACAATCATAAATCAATGCATGACGTAAGGGTTGGGTAAATCAAATGGATATAAGGTCTTCCCACAATGTCTCAAGAAATAATGAAAAAGGACATGACTCTTTCACATTATATCCGAAAAAAGGAGGAAAAAATGCACGATAGTTCCAAAAAAGATTGACCTTTCTCCTTTCTATAAACAAATATCATCCCACATAGTTCAAAAGAGAGTACTACATCTATGTCGTTACTGCCGCCTCAACATAGACAAAAAAATTTTAAAGTAAAGATTAAAACTAATAACAGAACTAATTATATAATTAGATACGACTTTTGCCATATTTCCTCCAAATCCACATGAATGAGACTCATGATTTCCAAATTGATGCATTCTCTGAAGAGTATACATTCTCCTCGAGAAACGAAATCAATTCATTTATATTATTATTATTATTATTATTATTATTTATTTATTTATTTATTTAAGATTAATTCAATCTCCTTCTTTCTATTATGTTCAATTCTTTTACGGAAAACCATGGAAAAAACAAACGAAATTGAAGCAATTAATTAATGCTTTTAGGTTGAACAATATCAACAAAAGTTTGTTGCCTTCTTAATTAATCCGGCTAATCCCTTAACTTCTTCGACATATAAGGGTGATCTTATCATCGTCATCCCCATTTGATGTATCAACGTTAGATTTGATCATCGAAAATATCCGCATCCACCGTATCTTTGTAAAGTTTTGTCCATCTCCTCTCTCACCATGATATGTCCAAATGGTATATGTTTTATCAATTGTGAATCATCAAGTGGTCAAACAGTTTCTCGAATTAATTTTTTTTTCTTTTACATTTCCAACACGAACATGGAATGTTCAATCTAATGTGATTACAAAATTCTTTCACCCCATTACTATACTTATTAGGATAATCGATTTTAACCCACTTTTCGATCCATATAGAACTTAGATGCCTATAGAAAAGACAATATGAAGTGTTTCTCAAGATAATGTTTCCTAATGTATTAAACCTAAAAGTATTACAATCCTAATGTATAAAACTTGCATATAGAATGTGGTAGTACCTAAGGTTTGTATATTGCATATGTATCTAAGGATTTGTTGCATCTCAAAACAATGTATATAACCTAATGGACCATCATTAATCATCTAAAGAACACAAATATCCATTCACCAAATCATCAAATTAATATAACCAAAATATATCCTAACAATATATATATATTCATCTCTAACAAGTTGTTCATCTCTAACACTAACAACATTAATCCTAATAAATTAACACTAATTTATGCTTAAATCCTCACACAAGCATACTATCAAACACCTTTGTCATCAAACACCAATATATATACACCAATATTTTAAGATCAAATTTGATTTAATTAATTACAAGTACACCGCCAATTAATCAAACTAAATTTATCAAATTTATCCAACCTCAATTCTCAAATGAATTTATTATGCTTCAAACACCAAGTTATGCTATCAACTTCTACGTTAATACTATGTGGTTTGTATCAAACACCAACCTCAACCTCAACTTCTCGTTAATTATCAAACACCAAGTTATTATCAATTATTAAACTATGCTAGTGGTTTGGTTTGAAATAAATTAAATTTCACGAAATTTTTCATTTTTTCCATTTTTTTTTCACAAAATAAAAAAAATTTGGGGAATATGAGACAAATTTAATTTAATGGGAAAGGCAGCAATAATTTATGGTATAAGAGAGAAAAAATTGAAGTCCTTTTGGCCTTGAATTTTTTTTAAAACAAAACCGTATAAATTTGAAAAGGTCTAATCTTTATACAGAAAAAAAAAACAAAAAATAAAAAAAATGTGTAATAAAAAAAAATAATATGAGAGACAAATTTAATAGAATCAGCCCCTAATTTAATATGAGAGACAAATTTCTTTTCATATTTTTTAAACAAATAGAAATTTGAAAAGGTAAAAACACCCGAGAAAAAAAAAACCTAAATGACATAACAAAATCAGCATCCTCTAAAAAAGGAAAAAAAAAAAAAAAAGCGCAAATAGCCACAGAATATCAGAAGATACTATCACAATAAGACATATGAAACAATAAGAGAAAGGGAAGAAAAAAATTAGGAGAAACACTGAAAGAAGAAAAGAAGGGGAAAAAATATTGAGAGTGTGATTTTCTCGATGTTGATTTTCTCGATGTTGAGGAACTTGATTATTCCGATTTGATTACTAGTTTTACTTTGCAAAAATTGTTAGACGAGTTGTGTAAATGAGCCCTTTAAGCCTTTACTAGGGGGGTTTTACCGGTATGGAGCCATCGTCACCTGATCGGCATGTAGTTGCACTCTAGCTGCAGTAGCACACGTAGCAACTACACTAGGGTTGGGAGCTCGGGGTTTTCGTTCGCACCCCTCCTCTAGCAATCACTGCCTTCTTGTCTCATGCCAGTGTCTTCCTTCGTTGCCACTTGCAGTAACACCAACTAACCAATGGTCTCTCTCCGGTGGTCGAAGGAGAATAACACGAGGTTCAGTGATCACTTACGATATTAAATCAACAACTTTTGAAGAGTAAGCTGCATCTTTCCTAACGGTAAACGTAGCGAACTGAGGTCAGTGAGTGAGTGCTCAAGCAGTGTTCTCTTCATAAACGGGAAATAATTGTCATATCATTTTAAGGGTAATATAATATTTTGTAAATTTACATTAGTTTTATGTTATTTTTTACATAATTAGTAATATTAAAAAAATTGTTTTATGTTTTTTTTTTCCGAGTCATTATAAGATCTTTCCAATTTAATTTAGAACAAATATTACAAACAGAAGAATTAATTTTACATCTCCCTATAAGTATGAACTTTTAGATGAGACGAAACTCTTTCATGGCAAGATCGGGGAGGGGAGGTGAGATTGGTGATGAATATTACATACCGAAATTTCATTAATATATATAACATCTAAATTAGAAAAAACCAAGTTACAATATGATCCTAAACAAATAAACTACAAAACCAAAAGAAATTCTTGACAGATAAGTAATACACATAAATAATAACTATACACTAATATATAAAGAGTACATAATAATAAAATCTCAATTATAGGTTTTTTAATAGAGTCATAAACAACACCACAAAAACTTGCATGTAAATAATTAACATACTATAGATAGTTTATGCTGGTGTTGCGCTTCATAAAAAACCTACTATTGGACTCCATAATCGATCGAGCTACTTGTTGGAGAAAAGGTAATTTGCAGCAGTATTGTTACTCTTCTTTGAAGAGCTTTTTTCTGCACTTTTAGCTTCATTGTTGGCAAATAGATAATTTGCAGCTGTATTACTATTCTTCTTTGAAGTTGTACCTTGAGAATAAGCTGAATTTGAGGTATATGAGGAATTGTATTTCCCCATACCTAAATTTTCTGCAGCAGATGACATTTCGTGTGTATATATATGAGATCGAAATTATGGGTATGAAATATTTTTTGAGTTGTAAATGAGATTTATGTGTTAAAATTAAGGTGAAGGTGTGATATATACATTATGTTGGCAATGGGGGTATTTATATATAGAAATATAAGGTGGTAGGAGGGCAATTTTAGTTATTTAGCTAAATTGTCTAAAATAATCAAAAATGGAAATGGGATGGTAAATCAAAAGAAAATAACAAGAAGCTCATGATCATATAAGTTGTTGCTTGTGGAGAAAGTATGAGACTAATGCAAAATAAAATGAAGTGTTACTTATGGAGATATTGTTTACATCTAAATTTATGTTGTTTATATGTGTTATATATATATATATATATATATATATATATATATATATATATATATGCATGTTAATTGATTATTTATGAACATTAGAAAGAATATATGTGCTTCCATGCATACATGTCTATTTGTACACTATAACACACAATCATAAATCAAGGTTTTGACTAACTTAATAATCAAATGGACATAAGGTGAGAAATAATGAAAAAGGACGTGACTCTGTGAGAAAAGGAGGAAAAAAAATGCACGTGTTGACTTTTCTCAATAAACAAATACTCAATCTGTCCCAAACTTGACCGAACAGTCACTATTTGACTTTGTTTAGCGAGCGAGTTATTTATTAATATTTGAAATAATATTGAAATTTTTAAGGTGATGTATGATAATGTTATCCCTCATCTATCCTATCATGTCTTAAAAATAACTTTATCATTTCATATACTATAAACAACTCGCTCAATAAAACACGAGCCAAAAATGACTGTTCGATTAAGTTTGGGGCAGAGGTAGTATGTAATATTCCAAAAGAGTACTTCTGCCTTGTGACAAAATTAATTTTTAAGTACTTAAAACTAATAACAGAACTAATTAATTAGGTACGACTTTTGGCCATATTTCCTCCAAATCCACATGAATGAGACTCATGATTTCCAAATTGATAAACGAAATCAATTCATTTATTTTAATTTTTTATTTAATTAGGATTAATTCAATCTCCTACTTCTAATTTGTTCAATTCTTTTATGGAAAAACATGGAAAAACAAACTAAATGTATAATTAATTATTGCGAAAAAATGTTAGGATTTGATGTTATTATGTACTTTGAAAGAATTTTTTCTCGTCTAAAAGTTTGAACTTATAGAGAGATGTGAAATTAATTTATTTATATTATTCCTTGAATTCTCTTACTCTATTATCGGGATAAGACCCATTGAGTACACAATTTAATATGGATGTGAGTGTTAATCTGAAGGCTCTGATACCATATATAAAAGATCTGTCTCATTTAAAAGTCTAAATTTTTAAAGAGGTGTGTAATTAATTCATTTATATTATTCCCTTATCAATATGGTGCCTTTTTTTTCATATCATATCAATATTAATCAATTAAAGTCAAAGGTGAAACATGATGGAAAATTCGCCATGTAATATATAGTGACATAATGTCAATATATTTTCAATGTAGAGTACTAGGAAACGTCTTCATCTATATACAAAAGGTAATCCCACTAAAAATGTCAACCTATTATAAGAACAGAGGAAATATAATATGAGACTCATAAGCCTCATTTATTTAAATGATTTTTATTAATTTAAAAAGTGCAATTTTAACAGGTTTTAATTATAGTCTTCAATATAAAGGGGCTCTTTTCATAAATCTATTAGTTCAAGAGGTGAAATTATTAATGAAGGCAGTATGAGAGAAGCATGACATATTACATAAATAAGTAAATACTAGTATAAAAAGTGTTCTATTAAATTTACATGTGAATTCCTCCTACAAACTTTTAAAGGAAGTGTGTAATTTTTCTTTAGAGGCAGAGGAAATGTAAATTAATTATAATAATAATGCAAATAATCTATGTTGACAATTTATACACGTTTGACAAACGTTACCGACATTTTGTGGAGAAATTGATCATCTTTAATTTCTAAACAATTTCTGATCTTCATTCACGAATTTTACCGGTTACTAATTATCACATCGTCAAATAAATTTGTACCTTGACCTAAAATTTATAATAAATTAAACATCAATTTTTAAAATCGAGACAGGTATTACAAATTGGCGAAGTTTGGCAAGCTGACCACTTATATAAAATTGTGTAATATTTTTTGGAAATCAAGATTAAATAGTATTGAAAATCTGCAAAAAATCGAATTAATTTTTATTAATTTTTGATGTGGTGTGTATATGTATGTATACACATGTGTATATATACAGCTCTACCAATTATATTGTCCAGCTTTGATTATTTTGTTTTAACAGCTCAATTATTCCTTTATAGCTTTATGATTGAAAAAACATTTCTTACAATTTTGATATATTTAAAGCTATTTTATGTAATTTCTTCAAAATAATTTGAAGTAATTTGGCAAATATTTTTCAAGGATTTGGGTCATGTAATTTCAGAATAGCTA
Source organism: Stenogyne calaminthoides (assembly GCA_037126765.1). Classification (NCBI taxonomy): domain Eukaryota; kingdom Viridiplantae; phylum Streptophyta; class Magnoliopsida; order Lamiales; family Lamiaceae; genus Stenogyne; species Stenogyne calaminthoides. Next base: position 25,339,329 of record JBBCBC010000032.1, read on the forward strand.
AGGTTACCCACACCTACTTTTTTAAGTAAATACACCATCCAGATACACTACTTATGTGATGAATATACTCCCACTGATTTTCCAAAATCTATACCTTTTTTTTATTCATTCATCTTCTTATTCAGTTAAAAAAAAAACCTTAATACATCTACACCCAAATTGTGAGGCGGTGAGACAATCATTGCCTAGACCGCCGCCGCTAGTAGCCCACGTCTGTCACCACAATGTAAAATTTTGAAAAATATTTTCGAACAGTAGGAACAATATTTCACATGTAAATTTATGAAAAAAAATTTTTGAAGTTAGTACAATAATTTGAATTTTTTTTCGAATAACGTGAAATTTTTTTAAAATAGTTTCAACCAGAATGATCATTTTTTCACGTGTAAAATTTCGGAAAAACTTTCCAAATTATACACATGAATTCGAATTTTTTTTTCGAATTTACTATCAAAATTTGAAAAGTATTTCCAAACAGTAAGATTAATATTTCGCATGTAAACTGACGAAAATGATAATTTTGACACTTTATGTGTCTATTTAAAAAAAAACATGACAAAAATGTGTATGTACTAAATATGTAGATGTGAGTAACCTGAGGAGCCTTTCAGAATTATTGCACAAGCCCAATTATGAACGCATGATTTGATGACCCAAACATTAAAATAAAATAAGCCCGGAGTCCAAATTAAAACGAAAAATAAGGGTGTCCAAATACAACTTAAATTAGCTATAGATCCAAGCCCATCAGTAAATTTTAAGATTGGAAATTAAAGTTATCAAATTATAGTATAGATCCCCCATTAGTAAATTTCAAGATTGGAAATTAAAATTATCAAATTATAGTAATAATTAAGATCTATAGTAGTTTATTGTATGCACAGTGATGTCTAGATATCTCTTGGAGAATGCATAACTTTTTGGGCAAAGTACAGTGTAAACAAATTTCACATAAGAATCCGTGAAACTAATGAAAAAGCGTGACTTATATTACTAGATATTAGTTGTGATAAATGAAGTGTGTGGTTTTTTATTATAAAGAGTATTACTCATAGGGGTAAGGAGTGATAACTGAATGGTGTGACTCATATTTTAGATGGGTATTGGTCATGATAACTGAAGAGTTATGCCTTAAAAAAATGGAATCAATTTCACGGTGAACAAATTTCAGTATACCAACTCAATTTTTTCTGTTTTATAAATAACACAATCAATTTGACTTGTCCACCAATATAGCAAAATTAAAAAAATACTAATGGCCCAGTGGACCTCTGCTTCTAATCCATGTCACGAAGAACGCGAAAACCATAAAATTGGGCCTTCCATTTTGGGTTATATATTTAGTTATATTGGGCCGATTTTTAATTGGATTAATATGATGCACATGCTATTGGAAATGACTAAAGATCTTTTCTACCTTTTCTTTTCTTCAAAGTACACGAGTTTGAGATATTTTACTCGTATCAAATCATTCGTAACAAATTTTATATTCCACTTTGTATTAAATGGGTGACACTTTTGATGCTTATTTTGGAAAAAAAAATATCATCACCATGTTTTTCTGACAAAAACTCATATACGATCTTTCTCATACAAACGAAAAACGGTCTGATTTAAAAATATTAAAATTAATATTCAAATATCGTGGTATTTCGGCCTCACCAAAAAACGTCTTAATAAAATAATAAAATTTTTTGTTGGTGTCGTAATATCCAAAATATTGTCTAAAAGTCTTGGGCTTTGACGTGATCTTGACCTATTTTTTATGCAATTTGCAAAATCCCTTATGTTCAAAATTTTCGTTAAATGTTAAAAACAGTGAAAACTTAAATTAAGAAAGTGAATTTTTTGTTGGTGTCGTAGAAATTAAATTTTAATAGCAAAAGTTATTTTTTTTTATTACATTGAAATCGTGCCATTAATTAATTGTCTAAAAGTCTTGGGCTTTGACGTGATCTTGACCTAATTTTTAAAAACATCATGCAATTTGAAAGAGGAATAAATTTTCCACCTTAAGAGTTGAAAGAGGTTACTTTTTTTCTTATCCTACTTTCAAACAATAAGTCATGTTCATTTATATATATAAACAAATATCTAAACGCTCTCTCCATTGCCATCTTTCTATCTATTTTTTATCATTTTTCACTTATAGTGAAATTTGATTCTACATATATATATATATCGGTTCTCAATAATATCTAAATTCTAGCTCTCTGTCTCTTTATTTTTTTTTGTATTTTGTCACATATATATTAATTTTCACAATATCTACATTCGCATATTTTATTTGTCACATATACATTAATTTTTATGTATTATGCCTATATATTCTAGGGAGGCGAAATTTTCCATTAAGTAAATCCCAACGGAAGCGAATTGACAAAATTTGATAATTTTAAAGCATATATACATATATTTTACAACAAATTTAATTTCAATTGAAGGATCACCTAGAGAAATTCTGTTAACAAAAAGAAAAAAAAATATCTTATAGAACTTTTTTAATTTAATAACTCTGTATACAATTTATACTGAGGCTGTTTCTTTACATATCCATGGGAAGTAGTGCTCATAAAGCTGGATGGGGCAACTATTGAATGCATTTAAAGACTAGTATATATATATATTTGTGTTCCTTTCAAATATAATACTTTAAATCTTTGAGGAATTGGTATATTAATTTGTACTCCAATCTCATACAGTTTGTATCCATATATTTTTGTTCGTATATATATATATATATATTATAGCTGATTTTTCTGAGTATATATGCACAAGATACGATATGAAACTCGAGTTGAATTTCTTAGGGAACTTAACAGTAAAAATTAAATTACAATCCAGTACTTTCATAATATGGTATATATATATATATATTTGGGAAAAAAAAATTAGGCCCGTACCGCAGGAGGAGTTGTATTTTAAGGACAAATAACTTAATTTGCGGGCTTAGAAATGTAAGACAATATGTTTTAAAATTTGTAAATATAAGATAATTGAGTCCGAATAAGTCCAAATTGGGCTAAAATGTCATGTAAGTTGCACGATTGTCCCACATATACAGATATACGGACTTGTAAATGTAGAACACTATGTTTTCAAAATCTTTAAATTCAGGACAATCTTACAACTCACGTGACATTTCAATTCGATTTAGGTTTATTCGGACTTGATTGTCCTACATTCAAATGCCGAAAATAATGTTATTTCAGGATTGTAACTTTGTGTATGTTTTAAAATCTGTAAATGTAGAAAATTATGTTTTAAAATCATGTAAATATAGGACAATCGAGTCTAAAAAATTCCAAATCTCACGTGACATTTCAGCCCAACTTGCAAGATTGTTCTAAATTTAGAGATTTTGAAAACATAGTATCCTACATTCACAAGTCCATAAATGTGAAAGTAGGATAATTGTGCAACTCACATGACATTTCAGCCGATTCGGGCATATTCGAGTTCGACTGTCCTACATTTACAGATTTTAAAACATAGTCCTATATTTATAGATTTCAAAACATATTGTCCTACATTTTCAAGCCCGTAGAATTATTTTCCTAAAAATGCAATCCCTAAATTACGGGTCTAAAATAATATTTTTCCGTATTTTATTTTGTAAAAAATATAAGATATGTCCAGTTTTACACATTAATGTATAATGTATCATTGTTTAACCCATCATATATATATAGAATTAGGAGTGTGACTATAGTTGACCGAATTTGTCTGTTAAACATTATATTACGTGTATCTGACCAATTAATTAGCATTATTAATTGAAGTATAGAAATGTAAATCATCTTGTTGTAGAATTTGTAAATTCAAGGCTTGAACATTCTGAAATAGTGGAAATGTCGGACCAACGCCCTGAAACAAACGTGGAAGTGGAAATTACAATGAGAACTGATCAGCAACCACAAAATCACGAGTCCGAACAAAGAAGCAAAGCTGTCCGTAAGTTCCTTTTCGATCAATTTTATTAATTTCTTCTAAAGAACAATCTAATACTATTTTAAAAAAAATTGTACATTAGAGTAATTTTTTCAAATTAATTTTGTATGAGACCACAACCAAACGAAAAAAAAATGTCACTTTTAATTCAACAAAATTGTTTCACTTTGAAAGCAAAAGGTATCGACTTTAAATTTCTTTTAAAAAATTTCATTCTTTTTTTTAAAGATTAAAATTTATCTTTTAATAAACATTTTATTTTCAGTAAAGTGAGTGCAATAGGAATCAAACAAGGCCAATATAGAAATGGAAAAAGAATTGGCCCCATACGATCAATAATGACATTAGTCCCCTTCAAAAAAAAAAAAAAAAAAAAGAAAAAAGAATAATGACATTAGTCCAAATTTTGGGGTGTGATTTCTGAGTCTAAAGTCGTTAAATCTGCAAAAACCTATGACTCAAAAATTGGTCTATTTTCTCGTGACTTCTAGCGCCAATTTTGGAGTCAGATTTTTGGCATTTAACACACTTTCAGACTTGTAGCCATTAATTTTTTCAGACTTTTTGTCTTTAAAAAGTCTTTTTGTCAGAAACTTTGTATTTTAGAGTCATTATTTCCCAAATTTTAGGGCACTATTCTTCCATGGACATTTTTCGATGTCATAGAATCACATGACTTCATGGGGTTGAAGACTTACGTGATTGAAAATTAAATGTCAACCTCACAAAAAATGACGGGAAAAAGGGACAGCATTTTTAAAAATTAATTGTGAAAGAATTTTACGAATTCAGACTAGGCCAACTTAGAATGGACAAAATTGGTCCCATACGATCAATAATAACATCAGTCCAAAAATTTAGGGCACTGTTTTTCCATGAACAATTATTGGTGGCATAATTAGACTAATCACATGATCACTTCATGAAGTTGAAGATTTAGGTGATCATGAATATTAAAATGCCAACCTCACAAAAATTAATTAAGAAAAAAAGGAAGAGCAATTTTTTAAGTAATTGGTGAAAGAAGTTTACAAAAAATAATTAAGACAAGCTCTTGAACCCCACATAATACGCTAGGTGAAAAAATATAATATATTATTAATTTTATATAAAATACCTCAAATATATATTTAATGAGTCATTATTACGTGAGACCATCTCACGGTGAGACCGAGTGTAATTTGACCATTAAATTGACGCTTTAACACCTTGTGAGGAGTGGGTTTTGATTGTGCTAAGTTGTACTCAGTCTCATGCACGAGACTGTCTCATACGAATTTGTCATATTTAATAACTAGATCAATTCAATTCAATTATATACATTTTTTTATGTTTAATATTATATATGTACAACATATTTCAAACTTATTCTTAATTTATATATAATGTGTATTTTAAAATATAATGGGTTTACAATTGCGGATATCGACAAATCAAAATTGGAAAGATTTGAAATAATAGATGGTTAATCTTTATTGATCGATCATAATTAAATTTTTGTCTTAATTAAATTTGTAAATAGACATTTTAAAATTTTAACACAGAGATTAATTAGAAAATTTAAAAATAAATAGAAGGTTTGGTCAGTGCAATGTTGGTTCGATAGAAATCGGAGTAACTGCAATATTGAGCAATAGAGGAGATTAAAGAAAAATAAACCAAATGATAAAATATACCAACAAATGATTCCTTGGATATAATAAGCGTGAGAAAATTGGTCCGCAGAAAATTGGTGGGTAACTAATTTGAGACGTTGATATACCCAACATTAATTCCAATCAATCGGTTAACGCAAATTTATATGAGACACTTGGGGAATATTTCTATTTAAATACTGAGGTTGGGGGGTGGGGTGGAGTTGGTGTTAACATTTTGACAAATGTAGGACATTAATGTTTTTGGCAGAAATGTAGGCCATTAAACTTTTTTTTTTTTTTTGGAAAATTTATGGGCCATTTTTCGTGTCCATGTTTGCGAAACACTTGCCTAAATTTGTGACTTTTTGTCCCTACATTTGCGCCAAAAATAATTAATGTCCTAAAATTTGCCAAAATGTAAACATATTGTCCTTAATTAATATAGCCCCTTAATTACGGTCCCTAAAAAAATTAATATACCCGTAACACTCATGTTTGAAATATATGATCAAAGTATACAAAAATACAACGTCTCATGCAAATCTTTGTCAATAGTGTCATTAAATGATTAGTTTTTAATAATGCAAAGCTTCTTAAAAAAGTGAGAACTGTGTTTTTATTTCTTACCACAGTAAAGATATCGAACTAATGGTTTTCAATTTGTAAATTTAATATTTAATTTGCCGATCTTATGTTCTTCCTCAAATGTGCAAATATGTAGGACTAAGATTTTTCGAGCAACGTGTGTCACTACACAAAGCTGCGTTACAAGGGAACTGGGAAAATGCTGAAAAAACAATAAATAAATGTCCTAGCTTAGTTAATGATGCCATTACAGAAGGAGGAGAAACTGCATTACACCTTGCTGCTGCAGAAGGACATACTGATTTTGTTGAACATTTAATGGGAAAGATGAAAAATCTCCATATCAAGAATAAAATGCAAATGACTCCGCTTTGTTTTGCTGCTACTGCTGGCCACGTTCATATCGCTGAAGTTATGTCGCAAGGGGATGATGAAAATTTCATCCGTGCCGAGGGATACGATCCACTACACTTTGCGGCATGGCTAGGGCATAAAGAAATGGCAAACTATCTTTTCGAGAAGTCTGATTTTACGTCTTGGACTATAGAAAAACAGAGTGCAGTTCTATCGAGATCCATCCATTCAGAATTGTATGGTAATATTACTCTATGTTGGCTAAGAAATTAATGAAGGGATATTTTTTTTAGGACACCAACTTTAGGGGTGGTAATCAATATAGGACAAAACCATTACGGGCGAGCTAATAAAGGAAATTATCTTTTAAGTTCGACAAATGTGGGACAAAATTGGGTCGAATTTCAAAATCTAGGGCAAAATTGCATGTGTTCGCCTAATTTCTGCCCAAGATAATTTCACACATTTGCTTGCCCAAAATGAGTTTTTCCTACAGTTGCCACCCCATAAAGTTAGTGTCCTGAAAATTTTATCTCAAGAAATGAGCGTTCATCGTTAAATTTCTTATTAAACTTTACTGAAGAAAACAACGAGATCTTTAAAAACCTAGTTTTGAGCTAATTTAAGTTTAATTTCTAGTTTAGTTCAATTTAGGGCTTTTCTTTCCTCCCTTTAGATACTCTTTAAGCCCTTAATTTCGTGGTTGAAGAATTATGCATACATTATGTTGTGTTTTTGTGAAAATTGTTTGACTTCCAATTATCTTATCTTGTGTCATATAATTTCAAAGTTACATAAATACATGATTTCCTGAAATGCATGATTCAGATCTAGCTGTGAACATTGTTAAGATCAACAACAAGTTAGCTGTGATTGAAGATATAGATGGCAAGACACCATTACAAGCACTTGCAACGAAGCCATCAACATTTCACAACACCAGTCGACAAGGATTTCCATGCATCATTGCTAGCACGAGTTAGTACTTACTTCTCAGACAACGCATGTCAAACATGGGAAAAATATTTTTTTTAGGACAATAATTTAGGGGGTTTGTGTTTTATGGACAATAATTTTATGGACTTGGAAATACACGACATTATGTTTTAAAATAAATAAATGTAGGAGAATCAAGCCCGAATAATCCCAAATCGGGCTGAAATGTCTCGTGAGATTTGAGTTTATTTGGGCTCGATTGTCTTACATTAACAGATTTTTAAAACATATTGCCCTACATTTACAAAATTTAAAACATATTGTTCTATATTTATAAATTTTAAAACATATTATCCTACATCTCTAGACCCGTAAAATTATTGTCCTTCAAAGACAACTCCCCCTAAGTTACTGTACTTAAAATCATTATTCCCTGTCAAACATCATACACATGCAAAACATTATGACGACCCCTAATTATATTTTTCAGTTTTGTCTTACTTCAAATTTGAGGCATGCAATACATCTACACCATGTGATGCATACAAATTGCTTGATAGTCTTTGGGCCAAAGTAATAAGGCAAGAAGATATTGAAACAGCACAATTTGGTGAGCGTATTAAGGAATTGCTTTTTACAGCGGCAGAATCAGAAAATGATTATTTCACGATAGAACTAATTAAACGATACCCTGATTGTATATACAAAATGAATGACTTGAGACAAAGTATCTTTCACATTGCAATTTTGCAACGATCTGCGAAAGTATTCAGCTTAACATACGAGTTGCGTGGTGTGAAAGACATAATAGTATTATCGATCGATGGTGAGAACAATAACATATTGCATGTTGCGGCTAAGTTACCTCATCAAAATAAACTCAATACTATTCCAGGGGCAGCCTTGCAAATGCAGAGGGAAATTCTGTGGTACAAGGTATGAGTATATCTCATATTCTACTAGTAAATAAATTTATGGGGAATAATGTTTTTTAGGACAGTAACTTAGGGGTGGTTGTGTTTTAAGGACAATAACAATATGCTATAAATTTATAACTATAGGACAATATGTTTTAAAATTCTGTAAATGTAGGACAATCGAGCCTGAATAAGCCCAAATTTCACTTGACATTTCAGCCTGATTTGGGCTTATTCGGGCTCGATTGTCCTACATTTACAAACTTTTTATTGTCCTAAATTTACATATTTCAAGACATATTGTCCTATATTTATAAGTTTGAAAAATTATTGTCCTTAAAACAGAAATCCCCCTAAGTTATTGTCCTAAAAACATTTTTCCCTAAATTTATGATCTAATCTTTGGAAGTATATATATCTTGAATGATAATAAACTTTTATATTATTCATTATGAATCAGGAAGTGGAAAAAATTGTTCCACCCCGTTATAAAAACATGAGGAATGACGATGGCAAAACACCGCACGAATTATTTTTGAAAGAGCACGACAAGTTGATGAAAGAAGGCGAAAAGCAGATCAAGCAAATCGCGAAATCATGCATGCTCGTGACTACGCTCATTACGACTATTGTATTCACCACCGCGTTCACAGCACCCGGGGGATACAACAACAATGGGACTCCAATTTTACGATACAGAAAACTATTTATGATTCTTCCGATATCTCAAGCTATAGCAACATTGGCTTCTTTGATTTCAATGTTTATGTTTCTATCCGTGCTCACATCTCGTTATTTGGAAAACGATTTCCTGAAGTCGCTTCCGTTGTGGTTGGTGGTCGGAGTGGGGGCGCTCTTTCTTTCGATAGTGGCGATGATGGTGGCGTTTTGCAGCTGTATTTTCTTCTATAAACCTGAACTTGCAGTCATGGTTGTTATTTTGGTTCTTTTTGCTAGTGTTCCTATTACATTCTTAATATTGAAGCGTCCTCTTTTGTTCAGTATAATTCGTTGTACTTATAGTTCTAAATCGATATTTAGGTCAAAGAATCAATTGTTCTCCTAACAGATTGTTGGAACGAACATATGTTATTGAGTTTGTGCTTTTCTTGTAATGATATGACTTCATTGATTAGTGTGATAAAAGCTTGAGATGGAATATTGATCCTCAATGAAGTAATTGAAGAAACTCAAAGACGGAAGAAAGGAGCTTTCATCTTCAAAGTCGACTTCGCCAAGCTTACGACTCGGTGGTGTGGAAATTTTTGGACTAGATGATGGAATTGATGAATTTCAGCCCAAAGTGGAGAAGCTGGATAATGGAATGCATCTCCTCTGCAACCGCGTCGGTCCTAGTTAATGGCAGCCCTTCCGGGCAATTCAAGCTTGAGAAAGGATTAAGACAAGACGATCCCCTGTCACCATTCCTATATCTTATTGTTGCTGAGGGGTTGAGTGCGTTGATAGCAAAGGCGGTTGAGTTGGAGAAACTGGAAGCGATCGAGATCGGGGCAGACAAAATCAAGGTATCACATCTACAGTACGCCGATGATACGATCTTTCTTTGCACTGACAAAATGGAAAATGTGAGGTCTTTGAAATATATTTTACGTAATTTTGAATTGATATCTGGATTGCGAGTGAATTTCCATAAGAGCAGTTTGGTGGGTATCAACGTGAATGGGGAAAAACGTGATGAAGCAGCGGGAATTCTAGGTTGTGCAACTGAAAGGCTGCCGATTACGTACCTTGGGATCAAGGTGGGTCTGGATCATTATCGTTAAGAATCGTGGAAGGACTTGGTGCAGAAAATCAAGAAAAGACTAACAAAGTGGAACGGCTGGTATATTTCTTTTGGGGGGAAGGGCTACACTCATTCAAGCCGTACTCTCGGCGATGCGATGCCAGTTTCTGTCTGTCCTTTTTAAAATTCCTAAAGTCACTATAAGAGAGTTAAAAATCATACAGAGGAAATTCCTGGGGGGGAAGAGAGGGACAAAATCCCTTGGATAAAATGGTCTGAAATTTGCAAAGAAAAAAAAAGGGGGGGGGGGGCTGGGAATTAGGGAATTAGGTCTCTTTAATAAATCTCTGTTAGGGAAATGGGTGTGGAGGGTGTTGAGCGAAAAGGGGAGACTGTGGGTGAGGGTGCTTATATCAAAATATGGGGGTTTTGAGGGAGATAGAGGAGTGAGAATAAGAGGGAGATGTAGAGGGAGAGGCTCAGGCTGGTGGAGTGATTTGAAAAAAATTTATTGGGGGGATAGGGAAGAGGGGATCAAATTTGATTTTGTGGGAACATTGGGAAATGGGGAACATACGAGTTTTTGGTGGGATGAATGGGCTGAGGGAGAACGTTTGAAAGACAAATTCTCTGGACTTTACAACTTGAGTTTACAAAAGAACTCTTGCATTAGCGAGATGGGAAAGTGGGAGGGTGCTTATATCAAAATATGGGGGTTTTGAGGGAGATAGAGGAGTGAGAATAAGAGGGAGATGTAGAGGGAGAGGCTCAGGCTGGTGGAGTGATTTGAAAAAAATTTATTGGGGGGATAGGGAAGAGGGGATCAAATTTGATTTTGTGGGAACATTGGGAAATGGGGAACATACGAGTTTTTGGTGGGATGAATGGGCTGAGGGAGAACGTTTGAAAGACAAATTCTCTAGACTTTACAACTTGAGTCTACAAAAGAACTCTTGCATTAGCGAGATGGGAAAGTGGGAGGGTGCTTATATCAAAATATGGGGGTTTTGAGGGAGATAGAGGAGTGAGAATAAGAGGGAGATGTAGAGGGAGAGGCTCAGGCTGGTGGAGTGATTTGAAAAAAATTTATTGGGGGGATAGGGAAGAGGGGATCAAATTTGATTTTGTGGGAACATTGGGAAATGGGGAACATACGAGTTTTTGGTGGGATGAATGGGCTGAGGGAGAACGTTTGAAAGACAAATTCTCTAAACTTTACAACTTGAGTTTACAAAAGAACTCTTGCATTAGCGAGATGGGAAAGTGGGAGGGTGGGGTTTGGGGCTAGGAATGGAGTTGGAGAAGGGAGTTGAGAGAGAGGGAGAGATGTTTACTTAATGAGCTACTAACACTTATTGACAGGAATAAACCGAAGCAAGGGAATGAAGACACGTGGTCCTGGAAGCACAATCCGAACGGGCTATACTCAGCAAGCAAGGCTTACGAAATTCTGCACATGAAGCAAGAGCAAAGAACGGAAAATCAGCAAGGCATGAAGATCTTCAAGAAGATTTGGCGTAACTATGCACCGAGAAGAATTCAGATTACAGCGTGGAAAGTGTTAAGAGAAAGAATGGCAACGAAAGACAACTTAGCAAGAAGAGGAATCACGTTGGGCAGCGACGAGGAAAAATGCATCTTATGCGGTGAAGAAGCGGAAAACACATCACATCTCTTTTTCAACTGTAAGTTTGCTTCTACAATCTGGGTGAAAATTTATCAATGGCTGAACTTTGTTGTTATACCTCATTCAATACCAACCATGAACTTACTTCAACATAGTGCCTTACTATGATCCGAAAGGTAATAAAGTGATTATAAGTTTATGGGCTGGTATTGTCAGGGTAATATGGAGAGCAAGGAATGAGTTATACTTTGAGAACAAGATTCCGGATGTGAACAAGTTAGTTGATGAAATCAAAATTAGAACGTGGTCAAGGATTACGGCAAGAGAGGATTCTTTGAAGGATCCGAGAACCATTAGATAGGTTGGAGATGTTAAGTGTTGTAACCTGAGATATATTGTTGTGAAATTGTTGTAAAAGGTCCATTGTGCAACACATGTTGGATTTCATTTACTGGAATATGGCATTTATGCTGATAGCAAGGAAGCAATCAAATTATAGAAACTAGAGATGTCATGACTGGTTGGTCCCTTGGGTTAGCCCATTCTGTCGTGCTTTGAGTCAAGAAAATTTTAGCCCTTTTGGATGTGGGCTTGAATGACTCACATTTCCAGACTTATATTCAGCAGCTGAGCTCGAATATCTGTGGACGGTGGACCCCTCGACATTTTATTCAGCAACTTAAGAAAGTCGTGGGTTTGAGAGAAAGTGCTAATTTTATTACATAAATCTTCAGCAACTTCATCAGAGATTAAAAAAAAAGGGGGGGTCTAAGTTTGATAAAATGTCACTTTCTAGTTTTCATTTGAAAAAAAATGACACTTAATATATATATATATATATATAGATATATATATTTAATTCTTTCACTCAAAGTATTTTTTGGACCTAAATACTATTCTCTTTCCTCAACAAGAATTCCTAAACCGTTTCTATAGCACAAGGAGAATAGTTAGATCGAGATAATTGTGATCAATTATATTAATGGAGGAACTTGAGTTTGAATTACAAGGACAGATTATTTGAAACTTTTGCAATCCGATACATTCAAGATATGCAGTGGAGTCTCCGATACATTCTTCAAGGAATCCAGTCAAGGACCTTTGAAGAGTTAGCATGATATGAAGCTAAGCATGACTGCAAATGGAGTTGAAGGACCACCAGTTTGAGAATCTCTAGACAGGGTGCAAAAAAGGGTTGACTCTTAAAGATATGCAACAAAGACAATATCCATTCTTAAACTCTAATGTCTCTAAGATATTTGACGAATTACTCAATGCAAAACTCATTGAGTTGCCGAAAATGAAACAACCTGAAGAAGTTGGATGCACTAATGATCCAAAGTATTGGAAGTACCACACGTTAGTTGGTCACCCAATTCAAAATTGTTTCATCTTCACGTTAGTTGAATAAGAAGACATAATGCTTGAAGAGACGAACTAAAATTCTCGAAGCAAACCTCCTTGATAAGAATCTAAAATGTCTAAAATGCTCTTTTATACAAGTGAAAACTATTCAAAGTCCCTTAAATCAAATACTTGTTGAATTCTTCAAATCCAAAAGCAAATGAAGAAATTGAAATAAATTTTCGTGTTTTATTCACTTCAAGTCCAGAAATGACCATGAACAAAGCACGAGGGAGCATTTGTAAAATAAATAAAAATTACACCCAATTAAATGGCGACATGTGGACAAATTATAAGTTAATATCAAATAAAATAAACTATTTACGTTGGAAATTTAAATAAATCAATTCTTAAATTAAATAGTTAAATGATATATATTTAATATTGACATGGTACAAGCCAGTCAAATTTTACTGGTGCCCAAATACACGTATGTGGTGAATCGTACTGGTATTTCGTTATGAATAGAAGAAAATTAATGAAAAATCAATCAAATTAAAAGATTTGTGTAGATTACGTCAATCAAATCCCTCCAACCAATTAGAGGCCGCCACGTGGCATCTCAAGAATGGAAAGTTTGTCACCCCCGCCCCTATGAATAGGGATCAAAACTCATTCATTCAACATCATTCTAGGCGACGATCTTCAGACGAGAAAGATGAGAAGGGTTAGAAGTCTGTGCAAGTTTTCTTGAAGATTAGAAGCAACTTTAAAGCATTCTTCATGCAAGTCATCCAAAAACAGCGTTCGATCCGAGATTAAGGCTCCAAACCCTCCGATCAGACATTTTCTTCAGAGGCATACTTTGAGAATCTTGATGGTTTGAAGACATTCTTCACTAGATTCAAAGTGTTCTTCGTGGAAATCGTCCATAAACGACACCTGGTCCGAGATTAAGACTCGAAACCTCTTCAATTCGGCATTTCTCCAAAGACATTCTTCGTTCATCCCTCGAAGATTCGAAGATCTTCTTCCAGCACTCGAAGATTCAAAGATGTACTTTGCAAAACTCGAAGGCCCTCGTCCAGAAAGTTTTCAAAAGTCACGTTATATTCAAAACAAGACGTCCAGTCCTTGGATCAAAGTTTTAAATTTTCAAATTCAACTCCAGACAAGATTAAGACGAGGATTTCTCCATGAATCCATCTAAGTCAAGGTCAAAGTCAACGAAGAGAAGAATCTGAGAAATAAGCTAGAGATTGAACCCGCTAAATTTAAAACTTCAACTCAAAAAATAAACTTGTAAAGCAGTTTCCGTATTTTTTTTTATTAAATTCACAAGATTCGTCCTTATAGTTGCAAATCTGAAATTTTTGGAGTATTTATGGTTATGAAAGTGATAGTAGGTTATATAATAGCATATGTGAGCAATTTTCCTTCAAAAAGTTCTTCCCTAAATAAGTTTCCTTCCATTTTGGGCATTTAAAGGAAACCGCTTTGCTTAAAAAATGACCAAAAAAGAACATGTGATCAAAACTGTTAGCATATAATTCACATTGGATCAAAAGTGCAATTTGAGATCATTTCCCAGTAATGCCAAACACTAGTTCATAGTACTAGATTTGAAAAACAGTGTTGTAAGACCTTAATATTGTTCGAAATACTGAAATATATCTGGCATTGTATTTTAAAAGTGCAATTTACCCTTTGACTAATTTTGTTAGAGAGATGAGGAACTTATAAGCAAAACACGTGACTATTATTTTACGAGGTCAATCGAAAAAATAATTTGAGAAATAGATAAAAGATCGAGAGCTAAACGAGAAGTAGGTCAAGAGAAGAATTCATTTTAATTGTTGGAGCCCAAAGCTGGAGAGCCCATTTGATTTAAAAGGCGGCCCAACATGATATTTAGAAAGGGGCGGATGCTACATTTGCATCAATTACAGGCCCATTGTGCAGCACATGTTGGATTTTATTTATTGGAATATGGCATTTATGATGATACCAAGGCTCAACCCATTACCCATATACGCAGCAATCAAATTATAGAAAGAGTAACACTTATGTGAACCCACTGTTATATGTAAAAATTATTACTGTTATGTACAAAAAAAAAATTTGTTTAAAAATATAAAACATTTTTTACACAGTGATTGTTTTTTTACATAACAGTGATAGTTTTTATACATAGCAGTGAGAGTTTTTGTATGTAATAGTGATACTTAAATAATCGAGTTCATAGCATGAACCAGGTCTATACAAGCTTTTGCCTTATAAAAAATAGAGATGTCAAGACATGTTGGTCTGTTGGGCTAGTCAGCTTCGTCGAAATTTTAGTCGTTTTGGAGGCGGGCCTAGATTGCTCACATTCGCAGGCCTATATTCAGCCTTACGCTATTCGTTAAGTTTTATAGATGCCGATTTGATTAAAGAAACCTGAGCTCGAATATCCGTGGACCGTTGGACATTTAATTCAGCAACTTAAGAAAGTGGTGGGTTTCAGAGAAAGTGCTATTCTTATATATTATCATAAATTTTCAGCAACTTCATCCATATTTTGATATTATCATGTGGCGGGTAGGGCGGGACGGGCTGGGCGGGCGGGCTGAGCGGGTTGGACAGGTCACTTGGCTATTTACCTATTATATTTTATGTAAGGATATTTTTATTGAATTGTGTTGTAGCCTAATGGTTCTGGTCTATTTATAGTGTATTTGGTCGCAAGTTCAGTTTTTACTGAGCACATAATTTTTTATAAAATAATTCAAGTTATTTTTGTGTGTTACTAAATGAACAAAAAAGTGTTACGCTATGAAGAAAAACGTGTTACCACATGAACAAAATCAGTACAAACGCGAAAAGAAATCCACAGTCCAAAATTGCAGATTTAAAGAACAACTTGATGTGTTACTATATGAACAAAAGAGTGTTACCCTATGAGCAAAATAATGTTACTACATGAACAAAAACCAGTACAAGCGCGAAAAAAATCTTCAGTCCAAATTTTTTTTCAAGTTATTTTTGTGTGTTACTATATGAACAAAAAGTGTTACCCTATGAAGAAAAATGTGTTACCACGTAAACAAAACCAGTACAAGCGCGAAAAGAAATCTCCAGTCCAAAATTGCAGATTTAAAGAACGACTTGATGTGTTACTACATGAACAAAAGAGTGTTACTGATAGAGTGAAGACCAGTAAACAATTAA
The DNA here is from genome assembly GCA_037126765.1 of Stenogyne calaminthoides. Classification (NCBI taxonomy): domain Eukaryota; kingdom Viridiplantae; phylum Streptophyta; class Magnoliopsida; order Lamiales; family Lamiaceae; genus Stenogyne; species Stenogyne calaminthoides. The sequence goes on from JBBCBC010000032.1 coordinate 25,355,634, forward strand.
TCAAGAACGATAATACGATTAAAAATCCTCAAAAGAGGCCCCAGAGATAAATCTCTGCCACAACCAATGTTGCACAATACTTAATAATCCGTGAATAATCCTGCTAGGGTTCAATAATAACTATTTATAAGCATTCAAAGGCCCATGCACAAGGCCCATGGAAGAATTAACTAAAAACCTACGCAAATAACTTAATTAAAAGATATAAGATTATTGATCCAGCAGCTCTACAAGGTTCATGGCCGGTTTAGCCCGCCGACGAAAGACCTTCACAATAGGCGGTCTATCAATTACTTCCCCGGCGAAGCAGCCTTGACCTCAAGGCTGAACTCCGGAAATTGCGCCTTCAAATCGAACACATCCATCCAAGTATCATCTTCCTCCCCTCGGTCCAGCCAAAGAACAAGGACCTGCTCGATAGTGCCATCGGCCCGCTGTACTAGCCGCTTGTTCAGAATTTCATATGGCAGAAAAGGAACATCCACGGCAAGAAGATCCTCCGGCAAGTTAGGCGACACAACAGCTGATCCCACTGACGGCTTTAACAATGAAACGTGGAAAACTGGATGGATACGCGAGCCTTCGGGCAACTTCGGATGATAAGCCACTGAACCAATTCTTTCCACCCCCTCAAACGGCCCATAGAATCTGGGCGCCAACTTCGCGTTCCGATGTTTGTATAGAGACCGTTGGCGATAAGGCCGGAACTTGAGGTAGACCTTATCGCCGACAGAAAATTCCAATGGCCTCCGGTGCTTGTTAGCTTCTTTCACCATACGCTGCTGCGCCCGAGCTAGGTGAAGGCGCAAATCCCCTAAAATCTCATCTCTATTGCGGAGAGATTCCGCCAACACCTGAACTCGTACTTCACTTGGCAGAAACGGGACAATCATGGGTGGAGGCCGACCTTAAAGGACCTCGAAGGGAGTGGTGCCTGCACCCAACTGAAAGGCTGTGTTATAGCAAAATTCTGCCCAGGCCAACCATTTGCCCCACGTTTGCGGCCGCTCCGAGGCGAAGCATCTCAAATAGGTTTCCACACAACGATTAAGTACTTCAGTTTGACCATCGATCTCCGGGTGGTAGGCTGAGCTCATCCTCAGTTTTGTGCCCGAAGCTCGAAACAATTCCTTCCAAAATGAAGAGAGAAATATCGGTTCCCTATCTGAAACCATTGTAGCCGAAATCCCATGCAATCTCACCACTTCCTTCGCAAATACCTCCGCCACCGTACGGGCGAAAACGGGTGTTTCAACCCCATAAAGTGGCCATATTTAGATAAAAGATCCACCACAATGAGAATGCAGTCGATTCCCCCGAACGAGGGAGCCCCGAAATGAAATCAAGGCTGATGGCTTCCCAAACCCGGTTTGGTATCGGTAGCGGGGATAGAAGGCCGGCAGGTGACTTGGTCTCGTACTCACTCTTCTGGCATACATCTCAACCTGCCACAAACTGTAAAACAGACTTCATCATACCTGGCCAGTACAAATTCGAAGCCAAGCGTTTGCAGGTGCGGAACGCTCCTGGGTGACCTCCGGAAGGTGAGGCATGAAACTCTCGAAGTAGCTCCGCTATCCATTTAGAATCCCAGGGTAGAACTGTTGGGGAATAAGTTGCACAGATCTATTCGAGATAAATATTTAAATACTAATTTAATTATGATAATTATTACTAGCATAAATTAATCCTATATTATTTCAAATAATAATTCAACAACAAATCATGCATATAATCAGTTCACGTAAATCCTACGCATGCGGAGTTTCTACGAGTTTACGTGAACGTACCTCTTGGAGCGGCAATGGTCTTGTTGATTAGACACACCAAAAGAACCTTCCCAAGTATTCCCTTAATCCTTGCTCGACTATCCGGTGGTAGGATGCTTGCGAACAATTAACAAAAGGAAAATAAACTTTGTTGCACCACCTTTGTGGATTTACTAATTTTTCCAGCACATGGAATTGTACTTGGGAATGAAACACTCATCCCCTATTTATAGAGGGTGTTGGTCGAAAATTTGGGATAAAATAATATGGGAAAATATTTTTCTTGATCTCCAAGAAATCTTGAATATATCTCATATATTATTTTCTCCATAATTAAAGTATTCCACAAAAATCCCAACTCCTCTTTGTTATGGAATATTTTCGAAAAATATAGGGAACAAGATTCCAAGATTTGGATCTTCTTGAATTTATGAGATATTCTTGTATTTCAAGAAATACACATCTTTCATAAAATCTTTTCAAGAAAATCAAGAAAATCATTCTTGCCCTTAATATTTCAAAAATTTTCGAAAAATACTATATGGATAACCAAGTGGGAGATTTCTTGAATTTAATGAGATAATCTTGTATTCCAAGAATACATATCTTCATTCCATAACAAATTTCAAAGAAAATCTTTCTCCCCTTTTAATCCATAATTTTTGACAAAATAGGAAAAATATGCAACAAGATTCATTTTATTTTTAAACACCTTTTTCAGTTATTGGACTTTATGTTGGGCTACTTAGGGGGCCTTTAGAAGAATTAAGATTGGACCTTCCAATGGATCTTGAATTATCAATATTGAGCCACAATATTATTCAAGCCCATAAATATTAATTAATCCCACTACATTATTAATATTTCACTATCCATCTTAACCCATATTCCAGTCAATATGGCTCCCGGTTATTATTTCCCGTGTTTGTTATTATCTAGCCCACTAATTAATTCAAGCCACTGGAATAGCTTTCCATTAATTAATATTTTTTGTCCTTGGTTAAGGAACGGTTCAACATTTTTATCCATACCGGAAACTAGTTCCACTTACAAGATTTGGTATGATAAATCTTATGAACCTCCCAAGGGGGAAAATCGAACAAGCGTACTTGCACAAGATTCTCCGTATTAAATCTTAGCAATCACATGTGACCAATAATATTGCCCAAGATAAAAAGTATTGAATCTCGTTGATTCTCTACCCATGATAAGTCAAAGCAATAGTTACCAACCACACGTGATCCTATTTAAGGAACGAAGATTAAGAAATAACGAACCACTGAGGTCTAATTCTCCCTTGTTCAGTTCTGAAGAATTTGTCCTCCTGTAGGTCCTATTCAGTGCATCAGTCATGCACTAGTGTAATCTCTTGGTCAAGACAAGCCAATCTGAGCCTTACACTTCAACCTTTCACGATGGATTGTTCATTTCCATCTAGGTCGTGAATGGTGTACTTTTAGTTACAAGGGATTGTTAATTTAATCTTCTGTGATCTGGTATCACTAAATTAACTACAATGTAACACGTCTATTTATTTATTATGCAGTTATGCGAAAATATATGTAACATTCAATGATATTTAAAGCATCGATGATAAACAATTTATTTAAGTAAATAAGTCCGAAATTCAGTTTGATTATACAAAGTAAAAGCATACTTTCCAATATAATCCCAACAATCTCCCACTTATACTCAAAGTCTGCTTTTAAGTATACTACAACATGTCTCGTGTAGTTCCTAATACGTGACATCTAATGTCACCTACACGAACCTAATAATTTCTCCCACTTATACTCAAAGCAGATTGGCAACGGTCTTGACACCCATTCCTTCCACATGTCTCTCGAATGTATTCGAGGACCACTTTTGTGAATGGATCTCGCTAGGTTGTCTTCAGACGCTATCTTTGCCACCTCTATATCTCCTCTCTTAACAATATCTCGTATAAGATGGTATTTCCTTTCAATGTGTTTGCTGTCCTTGTGGGCTCTTGGTTCCTTAGAATTTGCAACTGCTCCGGCATTGTCACAATAAACAGTGATTCTGCTAGGCAAATTCGGAACTACATTCAAGTCCACTAGGAAGTTCTTGAGCCAAACCGCTTCTTTCGCTGCCTCGCAAGCAGCTACATATTCGGCTTCCATGGTAGAATCTGCGACGCATTTCTGCTTGACGCTTCTCCATGTCATGGCTCCTCCCCCCATGCAAAACACACTACCGGAGGTAGATTTTCTGGAGTCTAAGTCTGATTGGAAATCCAAATCCGTGTAGCCGATGGGGATTAAACTATCTGACTGATAAATTAACATTCTATCCCTGAGTTCTTTTCAGATACTTCAGAATGTTTTTAACTGCCGTCCAATGTTCTTTCCCCGGGTTACTTTGATATCTTGCCACCATACCAATGGCAAAGCAGATATCCGGTCTCGTACACAGCATTGCATACATAAGGCTTCCGACAGCCGAAGCATATGGAATGTCTTTCATGTCATCTATCTCCTTTTATGTCTTAGGGCACATTTTCTTGGATAGATGGATTCCATGTCTGAAGGGTATGAAGCCTTTCTTGGAATCCTGCATGCTGAATCGTTTCAAGACAGTGTATATGTATGAAGCTTGCGATAAGCCTATCATCATTTTCTTGCGATCTCGAGTGATCTTGATCCCAAGGATGTGTGCGGCTTTCCCTAAGTCCTTCATATCAAACTGTTTTGAAAGCCATGCCCTTACGTCTGATAACACCTTTACATCGTTCCCGATGATCAGAATGTTGTCTACGTATAGTACTAAGAATACCAATGCAGTTCCTACACACTTTTTGTACACACAACTTTCGAACTCATTTTGATCAAACACATAAGACTTTATAACATGATCAAAACATTGGTTCCAAGCTCTAGATGCCTGTTTGAGTCCGTAAATGGACTTCATGAGCTTACAAACTTGGCCTTTTTCAATGAAGCCTTGGGGTTGTTGCATATAGATCTCTTCATCAAGACTTCCGTTAAGGAAAGCTGCCTTGACATCCATTTGCCAGATTTCAAAGTCGAGATGCGCAACAATCGATAAGAGAATTCAGATGGACTTGAGCATGGCTACGGGCGAAAAAGTTTCCTCATAATCGATCCCTTCTTTCTGAGTATAACCTTTCGCCACAAGTCTTGCCTTGAAGGTTTCCACCTTCCCGTCCGGTCCTCTTTTTCTCTTGTACACCCACTTGCAACCAATGGGTTTGACCCCATTAAGTGGTTCGACTAGCTCCCACACTCTGTTATGATCCATAGAACCCATTTCGGCTTTCATTGTTGTTTGCCAAGAAACTGCATCCTTGTCTTGGATTGCCTCGTCAAATGTCCAAGGGTTTGATTCGTCTTGACCGGGAATCAAGTCTGAGGACTCTCCTATTCCCATGAATCTCTCGGGCTATTTCACAACCCTCCCACTACGACGAGGTTTCGGTTGTGTAAGTGTGTTGTTTGGTATGTCATCTTGTACAGTTGGCACTGAGGTTTGCCCTCTTAGCTCATTTAAGGTAATCTCACTTCTGGGTCTTCTTTTGTTCATATAGTCTTCTTCCAAAAATTTAAAGTGGGTGCTTATTACCACCTTTTGATCTTCGGGACCATAGAACATACACCCTTTTGTTCCCTCGGGGTATCCCACAAACAACCTTAATTCTGATCGAGGATCCAATTTACCAGCTTCCTTGTCCAACACGTAGGCCGGACACCCCCAAATCTTCATGTGTCTCAAACTGGACTTGCGCCCTGTCCACAATTCTTTGGGAGTTTTGGGAACCGATTTGGATGGCACCAAGTTCAGAATGTAAGCTGCTGTTTCCAAGGCATGACCCCAGAACGACTTGGGAAGATCCGCATAACTCATCATAGATCTAACCATTTCCAAAAGAGTTATGTTTCTTCGCTCTGCAACCCCATTTTGTTGAGGGGTTCCGGGTGCAGTTAGCTAGGATGCAATCCCTTCTTCAGATAAGTAGTTCAAAAACTCATTGCTGAGGTATTGGCCTCCACGATCGGATCGTAGAGACTTGATACGTTTTTCCCTATGATTCTCTGCTTGAGCCTTAAATTCTTTGAATTTTTCAAAGGTCTCAGATTTATGCTTCATAAGGAAAATATAACCGTACCTTGAGTAGTCATCAATAAAAGTGACGAAATACTCATAACCTCCTCTCGCTTTGGTTGACATTGGACCACATACATCTGTGTGAACGATTTCTAACACTTCTTTGGCTCTATTCCCCTTGGCTCCGAATGCCCTCTTGGTCATTTTACCCTCCAAACATGATTCGTAGGTTGGAATTGGTTCGACTTGGAGAAACTCCAGTGAACCGTCTTTCAACAACCTTTGGATCCTGTTTGGATTAATATGTCCCAATCTTAGATGCCATAGAAGTGTCTCGTTCACGTCTGATGAACGTTTTCTTTTCACGAAAACAGTTGATGTGTTATAGGATGCATTTCATGAGTGGTGTGCACAGTTAATTGTATAGAGATTATTCGACAACGTTCCGTGACAGATAAATTTATCAAAAAGAGAAATGGTAACAACTTTATTAAAAGTAACCGAATATCCATCATGAAAAAGTTTAGAAACTGAAATTAAATTCTTTCTAAAATTCGGAACGTAAAGAACATCTCTTAAAATTAAAACTCTGTCTTCAAAAGATAGGTGCACTTCTCCCACTGCTTCAGCTGCCACTCTCGTAGCATTGCCCAGTGTGATGAGGATCTCACTCTCATTAAGTTGCCGGGTCCGCTTGAACCCCTGTAAAGAGAAACAAACATGATCAGTGGATCCCGTATCCACTACCCATAAATGGGTGGCATACGCCGCTAAGCAAGTTTCAACAACTAGTGCATGAGAATTACCTTTCTTTCCATTCCTTTTGGGTTTGGAACAGGCTGACCTCCAATGTCCTTTCTCACCGAAGTTAAAACATTTTCCTTTTGGTGCTTTCTTGACACCCAAACATCTAACTGTCTTTTTCTCACTTTTCTTAGTGATGAGATTGCTTTGGTTCTGACCACTTTCCTTTTCTTGAGACTTGCCTTCCATTGGCCTAGATCTTGAGAAAAGACTTTTGGTCACCAATGCTTCGTCTTTCTTTCCTAAATGCTTCTCTATTTTCTCCAAGGCTTCTTGTAAGATGTCCATAGTAAACATGTGATCACTCATCACAAAACTACAGTAAAACCCATCGAAGGACCTTGGAAGAGTTAGCAAAAGATATTCAATTTGGGCCTCATCACAATACTTAGTTCCGAGATAAGCCAGTTTTTCAAAATGGTCTGAGAACATGCTCCCTTACGGGTGTTCCCTCAGCCATCTTTAGCCTAGCCACGTCGTCATTTTTAAACTGATTGATCATGCGGTGTTTTGTTAAAAACATTTCTTCAAGACTTTGCATAATTTCTGCAGCAGACTCAACACCTTCATGAATGTGTCTCAAATCATCAGACAGTGAAGTCAAGATTACACGTTTCATGGGTTCATTGGCCTGCTCCCAAATATTATACAAGTGTCTTTTCCGCATTCGGTGATTCATCAGTAGGCTTACGTGGATTGGGTACATCAAGAACCCAATGATGTTCTTGTGCAGGTAGGACAAAACTCATATTTCGTTTCCAAACATTATAGTTGTCACCAGTTAATTGGTGTTCTTTGAGTGTATATAACTGTGGATTAATAGGTTGCGACATGATGAACTGAAATAAACAATAATATGCATAAGCACAAATATATCACAAGGTTCGATCACATGCATCATATTAAAATCTCAAAAAAATATGAACATGCATCAGCCAACATCTCAAAACAGTTTAAATAAGCCACGTGGGGTTGGTCATTATTTAAACACATTCAAGCAGGTTATAAACAAGAACAATTATAAACCTTTAATATCCAGATTAATAGTTGGCTCCCACTTGACCAATATAAAATTGACAGGGACTTCGGGGAAGTATATGCATATCAATTTTATACCTAAGTAATAACCATAATTAAATACAAAATTATTATTTCGCTTTGAACGAGCCTTGTGGGGGGGATCATCGTCGCCACTAGTAATAATCCACAATCATCCATCTGGAATTTATTCATGTGAAAGCTATCTTTTGACCATCCCGTGGGGGGAATTTCTCCAAAAGAATTCACAAATAAATAAATCATGGAGGTCAAAATTAATTCAATTTTATTGTCCAGAATAAAATTGTCAATTAATTATTTAAACATACTTAGTAATTTTTTTTTCTAGGTGAGATTTTTAATTGGGCAATTCTCATGCAAACACATTTAAACAAATTAAATAAGGCACAAGATATCACAACAATAAATCAAGCAAATCGGAAAAATAAACATATTGGGCACAAATTATCCAATTGTCACGGTTTGATTTTTCTTGGCTTGATCTTGAAGAAACGCCGTCTTGAATTTCTCCCACTCGATCGTCTTGAAAAGAACTCCATCTCGAAATGCCACGCCAAGTAGCTAGCAGCCGGGATGCAAGCCCGCATCCGGCCGACCACTTGGCCGAGTCAGCCTCGGCACGTCTCGGCAGGCACCGCCCGCCCCCGCCTCGGCATGCCTCGGCGGCGGCTTCGGTAAGCGGCGCGTATCATGTGGCGTGCTCCTGAAACTCGCCCTGCGACCGGACCTTAGCGGCCCACGTCCCCAGCGCTTCATACTCCCGCCCGTTCGCCTCGGCCGCTTCTGCAAGCGTGGTCCCATGCATATCGCCCGTCGCGCCCACACAGCGTCGAGCCGATTTCGCCCGGACGCTGGCGTCGTGCCCGTCTGCATGGCGACATCCATCGCGCTACGTGCCTGCCTCGCGCTTGCGTTTAGCGCGACGCCATCCGCTTATAGTTACGATCTATTCTTTAATTCTTCGTCTTCGCCTCCGTTTCGATCCGGTTACAATTTATTTACAAAAAAATAAATAAACCTAGATCTAGACTAGTCTATTACATTGATCAAATCAAACAAATCCTAATCTACTTGTGGATTTTCTCACGAGGCAAAACGAATTCGAACAAATCGAATTAAAAACCACAATTTATATGCATGCATAAATAAACACATTAAATTCCATGACAATTGGATGCCTGCAAAAAATATCTAGCAATTCTACTATCCAATTTCAATTTTAATGGCAGCGAATTAAATTACAATTTAAAATTCAGAGCCCGAAACCATGTCTCTGATACCAGTTGTTGGGGAATAAGTTGCACGGATCTATTCGGGATAAATATTTACATACAAATTTAATTCTGGTAATTATTACTAGCATGAATTAATCCTATATTAATTCAAATAATAATTCAACAACAAATCATGCATATAATCAGTTCACGTAAATCCTACGCATGCGGAATTTCTATTAGTTTACGTGAACGTACCTCTTGGAGCAGCAATGGTCTTGTTGATTAGACACACCAAAAGAACCTTCCCAAGTATTCCCTTAATCCTTGCTCGACTATCCGGTGGTAGGATGCTTGCGACAATTAACAAAAGAAAAATAAACTTTGTTGCACCACCTTTGTGGATTTACTAATTTTTCCAGCACATGGAATTGTACTTGGGAATGAAACACTCATCCCCTATTTATAGAGGGTGTTGGTCGAAAATTTGGGATAAAATAATATGGGAAAATCTTTTTCTTGATCTCCAAGAAATCTTGAATATATATCATATATTCTTTTCTCCATAATTAAATTATTCCACAAAAATCCCAACTCCTCTTTGTTATGGAATATTTTTGAAAAATATAGGGAACAAGATTCCAAGATTTAGATCTTCTTGAATTTATGAGATATTCTTGTATTTCTAGAAATAGATATCTTTCATAATATCTTTTCAAGAAAATCAAAAAAATCTTTCTTGCCCTTAATATTTCAAATTTTTTCGAAAAATACTATATGGATAACCAAGTGGGAGATTTCTTGAATTTAATGAGATAATCTTGTATTCCAAGAATACATATCTTCATTCCATAACAAAATTCAAAGAAAATCTTTCTCCCCTTTTAATCCATAATTTTCGACAAAATAGGAAAAATACGCAACAAGATTTATTTTATTTTTAAACACCTTTTTCAGTTATTGGACTTTATGTTGGGCTACTTAGGTGGCCTTTAGGAGAATTAAGATTGGACCTTCCAATGGATCTTGAATTATCAATATTGAGCCACAATATTATTCAAGCCCATAAATATTAATTAATCCCACTACATAATTAATATTGCACTATCCATCTTAACCCATATTCCAGTCAATATGGCTCCCGGTTATTATTTCCCGTGTTTAAGATTATCTAGCCCACTAATTAATTCAAGCCACTGGAATAGCTTTCCATTAGTTAATATCTTTTGTCCTTTGTTAAGGAACGGTTCAACATTTTTATCCATACCGGAAACTAGTTCCACTTGCAAGATTTGGTATGATAAATCTTATGAACCTCCCAAGGGGGCAAATCGAACAAGCGTACTTGCACACGATTCTCCGTATTAAATCTTAGCAATCACATGTGACCAATAATATTGCCCAAGATAAAAAGTATTGAATCTCATTGATTCTCTACCCATGATAAGTCAAAGCAATAGTTACCAACCACACGTGATCCTATTTAAGGAACGAAGATTAAGAAATAACGAACCACTGAGGTCTAATTCTTCCTTGTTCAGTTCTGAAGAATTTGTCCTCCTGTAGGTCCTATTCAGTGCATCAGTCATGCACTAGTGTAATCTCTTGGTCAAGACAAGCCAATCTGAGCCTTACACTTCAACCTTTCACGATGGATTGTTCATTTCCATCTAGGTCGTGAATGGTGTACTTTTAGTTACAAGGGGCTATTAATTTAATCTTCTGTGATCTGGTATCACTAAATTAACTACAATGTAACACGTACTATTTATTGTACAGTTATACAGTAAATATATGTAACATTCAATGATATTTAAAGCATCAGTGATAATCAATTTATTTCAGTAAATAAGTCCGAAATTCAGTTTTGATTATACAAAGTAAAAGCAAACTTTCCAGTATAATCCCAACAATCTCCCACTTATACTCAAAGTCTGCTTTTAAGTATACTACAACATGCCTCGTGTAGTTCCTAATACGTGACATCTAATGTCACCTACACGAACCTAATAATTTCTCCCACTTATACTCAAAGCAGATTGGCAACGGTCTTGACACCCATTCCTTCCACATGTCTCTAGAATGTATTCAGAGGCAGACCCTTTTGTGAATGGATCTGCTAGGTTGTCTTCAGACGCTATCTTTGCCACCTCTATATCTCCTCTCTTAACGATATCTCGTATAAGATGGTATTTCCTTTCGATGTGTTTGCTGGCCTTGTGGGCTCTTGATTCCTTAGAATTTGCAACTGCTCCGGCATTGTCACAATAAACAGTGATTCTGCTAGGCAAATTCGGAACTACATTCAAGTCCACTAGGAAGTTCTTGAGCCAAACCGCTTCTTTCGCTGCCTCGCAAGCAGCTACATATTCGGCTTCCATGGTAGAATCTGCGACGCATTTCTGCTTGACGCTTCTCCATGTCATGGCTCCTCCCCCCATGAAAAACACACTACCGGAGGTAGATTTTTTGGAGTCTAAGTCTGATTGGAAATCCAAATCCGTGTAGCCGATGTGGATTAAACTATCTGACTGATAAATTAACATTCTATCCCTGAGTTCTTTTCAGATACTTCAGAATGTTTTTAACTGTCGTCCAATGTTCTTTCCCCGGGTTACTTTGATATCTTGCCACCATACCAACGACAAAGCAGATATCCGGTCTCGTACACAGCATTGCATACATAAGGCTTCCGACAGCTGAAGCATATGGAATGTCTTTCATGTCATCTATCTCCTTTTGTGTCTTAGGGCACATTTTCTTGTATAGATGGATTCCATGTCTGAAGGGTACAAAGCCTTTCTTGGAATCCTGCATGCTGAATCGTTTCAAGACAGTGTCTATGTATGAAGCTTGCGATAAGCCTATCATCATTTTCTTGCGATCTCGAGTGATCTTGATCCCAAGGATGTGTGCGGCTTTCCCTAAGTCCTTCATATCAAACTGTTTTGAAAGCCATGCCCTTACGTCTGATAACACCTTTACATCGTTCCCGATGATCAGAATGTTGTCTACGTATAGTACTAAGAATACCAATGCAGTTCCTACACACTTTTTGTACACACAACTTTCGAACTCATTTTGATCAAACCCATAAGACTTTATAACATGATCAAAACATTGGTTCCAAGCTCTGGATGCCTGTTTGAGTCCGTAAATGGACTTTATGAGCTTACAAACTTGGCCTTTTTCAATGAAGCCTTGGGGTTGTTGCATATAGATCTCTTCATCAAGACTTCCGTTAAAGAAAGTTGTCTTGACATCCATTTGCCAGATTTCAAAGTCGAGATGCGCAACAATCGATAAGAGAATTCAGATGGACTTGAGCATGGCTAAGGGAGAAAAAGTTTCTTCATAATCGATCCCTTCTTTCTGAGTATAACCTTTCGCCACAAGTCTTGCCTTGAAGGTTTCCACCTTCCCATCCGGTCCTCTTTTTCTCTTGTACACCCACTTGCAACCAATGGGTTTGACCCCATTAAGTGGTTCGACTAGCTCCCACACTCTGTTATGATCCATAGAACCCATTTCGGCTTTCATTGTTGTTTGCCAAGAAACTGCATCCTTGTCTTGGATTGCCTCGTCAAATGTCCAAGGGTTTGATTCGTCTTGACCGGGAATCAAGTCTGAGGACTCTCCTATTCCCATGAATCTCTCGGGCTATTTCACAACCCTCCCACTACGACGAGGTTTCGGTTGTGTAAGTGTGTTGTTTGGTATGTCATCTTGTACAGTTGGCACTGAGGTTTGCCCTCTTAGCTCATTTAAGGTAATCTCACTTCTGGGTCTTCTTTTGTTCATATAGTCTTCTTCCAAAAATTTAAAGTGGGTGCTTATTACCACCTTTTGATCTTCGGGACCATAGAACATACACCCTTTTGTTCCCTCGGGGTATCCCACAAACAACCTTAATTCTGATCGAGGATCCAATTTACCGGCATCCTTGTCCAACACGTAGGCCGGACACCCCCAAATCTTAATGTGTCTCAAACTGGACTTGCGCCGGTCCACAAGTCTTTGGGAGTTTTGGGAACCGATTTGGATGACACCAAGTTCAGAATGTAGGCTGTTGTTTCCAAGGCATGACCCCAGAACCACTTGGGAAGATCCGCATAACTCATCATAGATCTAACCATTTCCAAAAGAGTTCTGTTTCTTCGCTCTGCAACCCCGTTTTGTTGAGGGGTTCCGGGTGCAGTTAGCTGGGATGCAATCCCTTCTTCAGATAAGTAGTTCAAAAACTCATTGCTGAGGTATTGGCCTCCACGATCGGATCGTAGAGACTTGATACGTTTTTCCCTATGATTCTCTGCTTGAGCCTTAAATTCTTTGAATTTTTCAAAGGTCTCAGATTTATGCTTCATAAGGAAAATATAACTGTACCTTGAGTAGTCATCAATAAAAGTGATGAAATACTCATAACCTCCTCTCGCTTTGGTTGACATTGGACCACATACATCTGTGTGAACGATTTCTAACACTTCTTTGGCTCTATTCCCCTTGGCTCCGAATGCCCTCTTGGTCATTTTACCCTCCAAACATGATTCGCAGGTTGGAATTGGTTCGACTTGGAGAAAATCCAGTGAACCGTCTTTCACCAACCTTTGGATCCTGTTTGCATTAATATGTCCCAATCTTAGATGCCATAGAAGTATCTCGTTCACGTCTGATGAACGTTTTCTTTTCACAAAAACAGTTGATGTGTTGTAGGATGCATTTCATGAGTGGTGTGCACAGTTAGTTGTATAGAGATTATTCGACAACGTTCCATGACAGATAAATTTATCAAAAAGAGAAATGGTAACAACTTTATTAAAAGTAACCGAATATCCATCATGAAAAAGTTTAGAAACTGAAATTAAATTCTTTCTAAAATTCGGAACGTAAAGAACATCTCTTAAAATTAAAACTCTGTCTTCAAAAGATAGGTGCACTTCTCTCACTGCTTCAGCTGCCACTCTTGTAGCATTGCCCAGTGTGATGAGGATCTCACTCTCACTAAGTTGCCGGGTCCGCTTGAACCCCTGTAAAGAGAAACAAACATGATCAGTGGATCCCGTATCCACTACCCATAAATGGGTGGCATACGCCGCTAAGCAAGTTTCAACAACTAGTGCATGAGAATTACCTTTCTTTCCATTCATTTTGGGTTTGGAACAGGCTGACCTCCAATGTCCTTTCTCACCGCAAATAAAACATTTTCCTTTTGGTGCTTTCTTGACACCCAAACAACTAACTGTCTTTTTCTCACTTTTCTTAGTGATGAGATTGTTTTGGTTCTGACCACTTTCCTTTTCTTGAGACTTGCCTTCCATTGGCCTAGATCTTGAGAAAAGACTTTTGGTCACCAATGCTTCGTCTTTCTTTCCTAAATGCTTCTCTATTTTCTCCAAGGCTTCTTGTAGGATGTCCATAGTAAACATGTGATCACTCATCACAAAACTACAGTAAAACCAATCAAAGCACCTTGGAAGAGTTAGCAAAAGAAATTCGATTTGGGCCTCATCACAATACTTAGTTCCGAGATAAGCCAGTTTTTCAAAATGGTGTTTAATTCTGAGAACATGCTCCCCTACGGGTGTTCCCTCAGCCATCTTTAGCCTAGCCACGTCGTCATTTTTAAACTGATTGATCATGCGATCTTTTGTTAAAAACATTTCTTCAAGACTTTGCATAATTTCTGCAGCAGAGTCAACACCTTCATGAATGTGTCTCAAATCATCAGACAGTGAAGTCAAGATTACACGTTTCATGGGTTCATTGGCCTGCTCCCAAATATTATACAAGTGTCTTTTCCGCATTAGGTGATTCATCAGTAGGCTTACGTGGCTTGGGTACATCAAGAACCCAATGATGTTCTTGTGCAGGTAGGACAAAACTCATATTTCGTTTCCAAACATTATAGTTGTCACCAATTAATTGGTGTTCTTTGAGTGTATATAACTGTGGATTAAAAGGTTGCGACATGATGAACTGAAATAAACAATAATATGCATAAGCACAAATATATCACAAGGTTCGATCACATGCATCATATTAAAATCTCAAAAAAATATGAACATGCATCAGCCAACATCTCAAAACATATTAAATAAGCCACGTGGGGTGGGTCATTATTTAAACACATTCAAGCAGGCTATAAACAAGAACAGTTATAAACCTTTAATATCCAGATTAATAGTTGGCTCCCACTTGACCAATATAAAATTGACAGGGACTTCGGGGAAGTATATGCATATAAATTTTATACCTAAGTAATAACCATGATTAAATACAAAATTATTATTTCGCTTTGAACGAGCCTCATGGGGGGGGATCATCGTCGCCACTAGTAATAATTCACAATCATCCATCTGGAATTTATTCATGTGAAAGCTATCTTTAGACCGTCCCGTGGGGGGAATTTCTCCAAAAGAATTCACAAATAAATAAATCGTGGAGGTCAAAATTAATTCAATTTTATTGTCCAGAATAAAATTGTCAATTAATTATTTAAACATACTTAGTAATTTTTTTTTGAAGGTGAGATTTTTCATTGGGCAATTCTCATGCAAACACATTTAAACAAATTAAATAAGGCACAAGATATCACAACAATAAATCAAGCAAATCGGAAAAATAAACATATTGGGCACAAATTATCCAATTGTCACGGTTTGATTTTTCTTGGCTTGATCTTGAAGAAACGCCGTCTTGAATTTCTCCCACTCGATCGTCTCGAAAAGAACTCCGTCTCGAAATGCCACGCCAAGTAGCTAGCAGCCGGGATGCAAGCCCGCATTCGGCCGGCCACTTGGCCGAGTCAGCCTCGGCACGTCTCGGCGAGCACCGCCGCCCGCCTCAAGACGCCTCGGCGGCAACTCGGCGGCGACGCAAGATATCCGTAGCGTCGCTCGTGAAGCCTCGCCTCGCCCGCCGGACGACCTTAGCGGCCTCCAGCGTCCCCGCGCGGCGCTCTATTCCTCCGTTCGCCTCGGCCGCTCGTCGTGGTCGGCGCGAGATCGCGCGTCGGCGCCAGCAGCGTCTAGCCGATCCCTTGCGACGCTGGCGTCGTGGCCATCCGTCGCATGGCGATGTCCGCATCGTGCACGTTCCTCCTCCTTGCGTTTAAATGCGATCGCCGTCGTCCGCAGCGTGGGTTACGGATCTATTCTTTAATTCTTCGTCTCCGCCTCCGTTTCCGATCCGGTTACAATTTATTTACAAAAAATAAATAAACCTAGATCTAGACTAGTCTATTACATTGATCAAATCAAACAAATCCTAATCTACTTGTGGATTTTCTCACGAGGCAAAACGAATTCGAACAAATCGAATTAAAAACCACAATTTATATGCATGCATAAATAAACACATTAAATTACATGACAATTGGATACCTGTAAAAAATATCTAGCAATTCTACTATCCAATTTCAATTTTAATGACAGCGAATTAAATTACAATTTAAAATTCAGAGCCCGAAACCGTGGCTCTGATACCAGTTGATTGGGAATAAGTTGCACGGATCTATTCGGGATAAATATTTAAATACAAATTTAATTCTGATAATTATTACTAGCATGAATTAATCCTATATTAATTCAAATAATAATTCAACAACAAATCATGCATATAATCAGTTCACGTAAATCCCACGCATGCGGAATTTCTACGAGTTTACGTGAACGTACCTCTTGGAGCGGCAATGGTCTTGTTGATTAGACACACCAAAAGAACCTTCCCAAGTATTCCCTTAATCCTTGCTCGACTATCCGGTGGTAGGATGCTTGCGACAATTAACAAAAGAAAAATAAACTTTGTTGCACCACCTTTGTGGATTTACTAATTTTTCAAGCACATGGAATTGTACTTGGGAATGAAACACTCATCCCCTATTTATAGAGGGTGTTGTTCGAAAATTTGGGATAAAATAATATGGGAAAATCTTTTTCTTGATCTCCAAGAAATCTTGAATATATCTCATATATTCTTTTCTCCATAATTAAAATATTCCACAAAAATCCCAACTCCTCTTTGTTATGGAATATTTTTGAAAAATATAGGGAACAAGATTCCAAGATTTAGATCTTCTTGAATTTTTGAGATATTCTTGTATTTCAAGAAATACATATCTTTCATAATATCTTTTCAAGAAAATCAAAAAAATCTTTCTTGCCCTTAATATTTCAAAACTTTTCGAAAAATACTATATGGATAACCAAGTGGGAGATTTCTTGAATTTAATGAGATAATCTTGTATTCCAAGAATACATATCTTCATTCCATAACAAAATTCAAAGAAAATCTTTCTCCCCTTTTAATCCATAATTTTCGACAAAATAGGAAAAATATGCAACAAGATTTATTTTATTTTTAAACACCTTTTTCAGTTATTGGACTTTATGTTGGGCTACTTAGGGGGCCTTTAGGAGAATTAAGATTGGACCTTCCAATGGATCTTGAATTATCAATATTGAGCCACAATATTATTCAAGCCCATAAATATTAATAAATCCCACTACATAATTAATATTGCACTACCATCTTAACCCATATTACAGTAAATATGGCTCCCAGTTATTATTTCCCGTGTTTAAGATTATCTAGCCCATTAATTAATTCAAGCCACTGAAATAGCTTTCCATTAATTAATATCTTTTGTCCTTGGTTAAGGAACAGTTCAACATTATTATCCATACCGGAAACTAGTTCCACTTGCAATATTTGGTATGATAAATCTTATGAACCTCCCAAGGGGGCAAATCGAACAAGCGTACTTGCACACGATTCTCCGTATTAAATCTAGCAATCACATGTGACCAATAATATTGCCCAAGATAAAAAGTATTGAATCTCGTTGATTCTCTACCCATGATAAGTCAAAGCAATAGTTACCAACCACACGTGATCCTATTTAAGGAACTAAGATTAAGAAATAACGAACCACTGAGGTCTAATTCTTCCTTGTTCAGTTCTGAAGAATTTGTCCTCCTGTAGGTCCTATTCAGTGCATCAGTCATGCACTAGTGTAATCTCTTGGTCAAGACAAGCAAATCTGAGCCTTACACTTCAACCTTTCATGATGGATTGTTCATTTCCATCTATGTCGTGAATGGTGTACTTTTAGTTACAAGGGACTGTTAATTTAATCTTCTGTGATCTGGTATCACTAAATTAACTACAATGTAACACGTACTATTTATTGAACAGTTATGCAGTAGATATATGTAACATTCAATGATATTTAAAGCATCAGTGATAAACAATTTATTTCAGTAAATAAGTCCGAAATTCAGTTTTGATTATACAAAGTAAAAGCATACTTTCCAGTATAATCCCAACAAGAACCAGTCGCCCTTTGGAGTAAAGGACGTTTTGTATCAGCTTGTAGTGTTTAGGGGTAGGGCACCCAGCGAGAAGATCATTGATGGTCAAGGAAAGGTCCGGATCCCCCCGCACGACATCTTGCAAGTCTGCCCAATCCAACCACTTCGGAATCGACACTACTGAGCACTCAGTTTCCTCATGGTACCGAGATAATGCATCTGCTGCTTGATTTTTGACCCCCTCTTTATACGCAATCTCAAAATCATATCCCAACAACTTTGCCGCCCAATTTTGTTGAGCCGAAGTTTAAAGTGGATGAACCAGTAATTGCTTCAGGCTGCATTGGTCCGTTCGAATAACAAAACGTCTCCCCAAGAGGTATGGTCTCCAATGCTGAATAACTAACACCAATGCCATTAGCTCTTTTTCATAGGCCGATTTAGTGAGTAGACGACCCGACAATTGCTTACTAAAATAGGCAATTGGTTGCTTCTCTTGCATGAGAATTGCTCCTAACCCTCTGCCCGAAGCATCGCATTCCACTACGAAAGGCTTCGAAAAGTCGGGCATGCGTAGCACCGGCGCAGTCGCCAAGGTTGACTGGAGGGCCCTGAACACTGCATCTGCCTCGGTAGACCAGCCCATTTTGTCGATTCCCCCTTTTTAAAAGGGCCTTAAGGGGGGCAGCGATTTTCCATAGTCCCGGATAAATCGTCTGTAGTATCTTGTAAGTCCCAAAAACCCATGCAAACTTTGAGGCGAAGAAGGGGTAGTCCGCGCCACAACTGCACTAACCTTACTTGGGTCCATTCGGACACCCTCAGCTGAAACAATATGGCCCAAATACTCAACCTGAGATGATGCTAGTATACACTTTTTCGGGTTGATGAAGAGGGGTGATTAACCAAGCAGAGGAACACTTGGCGCAGGTGACATAAATGATCCCGCCAAGAACGGCTATATATGAGTATGTCATCAAAGAAGACCAATACGAAACGCCATAGATAAGGTTGAAAAATATCGTTGATAAGACTCTGAAATGTGGCCGGAGCATTGGGGAGGCCGAACGGCATGACTAAAAACTCAGAATGGCCGGAGGTGTACGGAAGGCAGTTTTCAGAACATCTTCAGGTGCAACCCTAACCTGGTGATACCCGGCTCTCAGATCAAGTTTACTAAACCAACGGGCACCATGTAACTCATCTAACAACTCCTGAATTACTGGAATGGGATATTTATTGGGGATGGTGACTTTATTTAAGGCTCGATAATCCACACAAAATCTCCAAGACCATCTTTCTTACGTACCAGCAGTACAGGGCTTGAGTAAGGAATGCAGCTCGGTTAAATGATACCAGCTGCCAACATTTTTTAAACTAATTTTTCCATCACATCCTTCTGAGAGTGACTATACATGTATGGGTGCACCGAGACAGTTTGGGCACCAGCCTCCACAGGAATTCTGTGATCATTTGCCCGACGAGGTGGGAGGGTCATCGGGGTCTGTGTTACTGATGGAAATTCTGCTAATAGGGAACTCAAGTCGGACTGTTTGAGTTAAGTCGGTAGGGGCTCCGAATTGCTGTAAAATGCCGGGCCCATTCATCGCCCATAATAACCAGGCTTGACTGTCGTCCTCTAATACATTCAGGTCCCCCCGTTCACATCCCTTACGGGTTACTGATTCGGCCATAAAACAATGTCTGGCGCCACTATCAATCATCGTGAGTAATTTCCAATCCCTAACCCTGCTAAACAACTTCATTGTTCTGGCCCCATCGAAGCCATTGCATGATAATTTAGATAATTTAATCTGATGCAACTCTGTGGTGTGCCCAACGGAATCGTCTTCTGCCAAATTCAGTTCCGAAATGGGGTCTGTTTCGGTTTCAGAATCATCGCCATCCGCCTCAATTATTGTCAAGTATTTGGCAGCACATCTGACATCTCAGCGTCTAGAATGCGATCGCGTACGGAACGGTTTACCACCCAGAAACATCCCCAAGTATTGGTCGGATGGGAGTAAAGGAAGTTGAGCAACGCGTTCCTCAAACAGGGATAAATAATATTCCAAGGAACCAGTTTGGCGTGTTGTGTGCATAACCTCGTAAGCGTTGATAGCCGAGGCATCCCCGAATCGCTCAATGAGTTCTTGAGAAAATTGGGCCCAAGTAATGGCGGAAGTGCGACGAAGGACCCATTGGGCCCAAAACATTGCTCGACCAGACATGGCAATAAGGGCAAGTTGGACCCAATCGCCCATGGGCGTGTGATGGACGAGGAAGTACTGCTCTGCCTGAGCAATCCACGCAACTGGGTCATTTCCATCAAATAAGGGCAGTTCCATACGGTGTAATGAAACTGCTGGAACTATGACCATACCCGCTGGTGCTCGAGTATTCGGGCCTGATCCGTTTGGTGCGAACCCAGGGAAACCATGGGTAAAAGCTCCATGCGTCGAACTCGAGGAGGTGTGAAGTCCCAGATGGGGGGATGGTTGTTCCGCAGTGAAAAATCTCTGTCACAACCAAAGTTGCACAATACGTAATAATCCGTGAATAATCCTGCTAGGGTTCAATAATAACTATTTATAAGCATGCAAAGGCCCATGGAAGAATTAACTAAAAACTTACGCAAATAACTTAATTAAAAGATATAAGATTATTGATCCAGTAGCTCTACAAGGCCCATGGCAGGTTTAGCCTGCCGACGGAAGACCTTCACAATAGGCGGTCTATCAGTTACCCTATGAGCAAAATAGTGTTACTACATGAACAAAAACCAGTACAAGCGCGAAAAAAAATCCTCAGTGTGAGAAGAGTGCAGAAGGATCTGAATTTCAGAACACACTTTGTGTGGAGGGGTAATCCAACACCACACACATATTCTCTCTTCTTCTCATATAATCCACACCAAAATCTAAATTGAACAAAATTGATTTCATCCAATGATTGGAGCGAATCGAAGAAAATTAAATTGGACAAGAAATTAGCGCACGAATGAGGAAGAAGAAAACCCATGAGATCCTCGAAGAGAAGAGGAAGAAGAAGAAATCTGGCAGCGTTAGTCGCTGCGCAACGCGAAAAGAAGAAAGCTCATCAATCTACCCTAACCCGACCCAGCAGGCCTAACCCGCGAAAAAATAAGAAAAAACCAAATTGCTCTATAATTGCACATATCACTTGTATATAATATTGCATACAAGTTTTTGTCATATATGTGTAGGAGTGGCAACGGGGCGGATCGGGCCCGGTTTATGCCTCCCCCGGCCCCGACGGGGAATTTTTGTCCCCGAAACCGACTCGACCCCGACGGGGAATATTTTTTTGTTCACATCCCCGCCCCTAATGTTTTCGGGTATCCCCGAACCCGACCCGAAAACAGACTAACATATTTAAATTTTTTTATTATTATCATAATTATTTTATCGCTCTAAAAATAATGAAGAGCCAATTATGTTATAAAATTATTTTTTTATAAATTAACTTAAAAGAACAAAATATAAATAATCAAACAAATATTTAAATACATATAGTCATATATACATATATAAATATAAAAAATATCAATATAATATGTATCGGGGCGGGTTCGGGGCAGGACGAGGGGCGGGGTATATAAATACCGTTCCCGCCCCGTCCCCGATTTAAATTTTATCGATTTTCCCCGAAACCGAACCGAAACCCGAAAATATTCAAAATAACCGCCCCGATCGGGGCGGGGCCGGGGCGGATCACCGCGGGGACGGGGCAAATTGCCATCCCTATATATGTGATGGTCTCATACAATTTGTCCAAATAATGGAACTATTTATGGAAGTAAATCAAAAGCTGAATGTCCAAATTCATGAATGAAATTAGAGTGTAAAAACAAGGGGACCAAGACGGAAATAAGTGAAAAGGTGAAATGAACAAATAAAAAAAACACAACTATATCAAAGCAAAATTTATTGCAAAAGCAACATAACAGGGGTTTCGTATATAATATCCGCAGTCAAGATGAGGAGTATATGTCATTGGTCGGTCGAATATAGCTGCATCTTTCTCTCCCTAATTAATTCTTTCTCAGTAGTTGATATGAGAAAATTAAGCACACATTAATGAATTATTGAGGGAAAAAAATATGTCATCATCAAAGATGACGTCAAAATAAAATTTAGGTATAATCAGATACACTTGTTTTCTATTTTTATCCGTCCCACAAAAATTTACTTTAACTCAATATTTAAATAAAGAATTAAATCAAAATAGTCACATAACTTTGCATGTTTATTGAAATAATATCATAATTATTAACTTTTTCAATTTAATCACATAATCACATGTAATCAAACCGCCGGAGATCACTCAAAATTGCCCAAAATGACGTCGTTTTGAGCGTGTGTAGGCAATTTTGTCCGGGATATGTAAGGCACGTGTCCAAAACAACGTCGTTTTGGGGAATTTTGAGCGACATCCGGCCGTTTGAAACTAAATTTAATCAAATTGAATACATGTGAGATTAAATTAGAAAAATTTAATAATTATAGGACCATTTTAATAAAGATGTAAATTTATGAGACGATTTTGGTTTAATCTTATTTCTATGGGACCGGAAGAGGTAGTATTTATTATAATGCTTATACAATTATCAAGTCCTCAAATGGAGCCTTGTCCTTCCATCTATATATAGGTACGCCTAGAAATTTATTTCTTCACAAACTACATTAAAACGGCCTTTTCCATTAGTAACCACACATCAAGTAGATACAATGTCAATGAAGAGTAACAACTCCGATGCCTCAAACCCTAAGGGTAAAGATGGAAATGGAGGCACATCTGCACCTAGTTCAAATTCTCGTAGAAACGTTCCAACCGCCTCCGATCCTAGACAAGCACTAATGAAGGGATCACCAACAGATGCTTCCCGGACGGGTCAAACCGTCCAGGGCACATCTACACTTAGTTCAAATTCTCTTAGAAACGTTCCAACCGCCTCCGATCCTAGACAAGCACTAATGAAGGGATCACCAACAGATGCTTCCCGGACGGGTCAAACCGTCCAGGGCACATCTACACTTAGTTCAAATTCTCTTAGAAACGTTTCAACCGCCACCGATCCTAGACAAGCACTAATGAAGGATCACCAATGAGATGCTTCCCTGATGGGTCAAACCGTCCAGGCACATCTACACTTAGTTCAAATTCTCTTAGAAACGTTTCAACCGCCTCCGATCCTAGACAAGCACTAATGAAGGGATCACCAACAGATGCTTCCCGGACGGGTCAAACCGTCCAGGGCACATCTACACTTAGTTCAAATTCTCTTAGAAACGTTTCAACCGCCACCGATCCTAGACAAGCACTAATGAAGGGATCACCAACAGATGCTTCCCGGACGGGTCAAACCGTCCAGGGCACATCTACACTTAGTTCAAATTCTCTTAGAAACGTTCCAACCGCCTCCGATCCTAGACAAGCACTAATGAAGGGATCACCAACAGATGCTTCCCGGACGGGTCAAACCGTCCAGGGCACATCTACACTTAGTTCAAATTCTCTTAGAAACGTTTCAACCGCCACCGATCCTAGACAAGCACTAATGAAGGGATCACCAACAGATGCTTCCCGGACGGGTCAAACCGTCCAGGGCACATCTACACTTAGTTCAAATTCTCTTAGAAACGTTTCAACCGCCTCCGATCCTAGACAAGCACTAATGAAGGGATCACCAACAGATGCTTCCCGGACGGGTCAAACCGTCCAGGGCACATCTACACTTAGTTCAAATTCTCTTAGAAACGTTTCAACCGCCTCCGATCCTAGACAAGCACTAATGAAGGGATCACCAGCAGATGCTTCCCAGAGGGGTCAAACTTCGTGTTGACCAGTAATTTCATGGAATAAAGATCATGTGATCAATAAAGGAAACATGCAGAAGGCTTATGCAATTATGTATATATATATATATATATATCGTTGTTTGTGTGATCTTTAATGTGCAACATTATGTAAGAGAGTGTAGTTAGGTCATCCAAAACCTCAGTTTTAATTATTGTTGTTTTCCTAGTATTTTATTTTACTACTTGTGTTTGAATTATGAATGATATATGTTACTTGTACTTTTCACATGCAAATAATCAATTATTTTCATAATACAGCAATATTTCAAAATTACACTTCACTTTACTTTAAAACATGCTTCACTTAAAAATCATAATTAAATCCACGA